>CM077194.1:2595476-2715476 GCA_039654625.1 Rhinogobio ventralis
GTTTGTGTTAATGTACTGTGTGTGTGTGTTTGTGTCTGTTTATATATGTGTGTGTCTGTGTGTGTGTTCATGTATGTATGTGTGTGTGTGCGTTTGTGTATGTGTGCGTGTATGTGTGCATCCATCCATTCGTCTGCCTGAACGAACAAACAGACTGCAGCGGCAAACGATCCATTCACCCGTTTAAGCCGTGAGGCCCGTGACCATACAAGCATCGCCGATTGACACACGATGGAAATAAAACCGCTTGTGAGATCAGTGTGGTTGAGTGCATTTAATCTAACCTGTATGTTACCGATAAAGTACATGTAGTCTTAGTTTCTTTTTGGATTAGTTCAGTTTCTGTTTAATATATTCATAGAATCTATCAATATTTTCCATATAAATGTTGCTCTTTATTTTGGGTGTGAAAATGCTTTCCTATATACCAGCGTAACACTCAACCAATGGCGTGAGTTGGGGGCGGGACTATCTGTTTGGTGACCAATGGCAGTTCGGGGGCGGAGCAGAAGGTGTGGTCAGTCATAAATTATACAATAGTGGTGCAGAAAATATCAGCTTTAAGTCCTTATCAGTTCATTATGCATTTTTGTGCTTCTACCTAAATGCTTGAGGTAAGTGAGTGAAATGTGTCCAATTGCTGGTGTGTTCTCAATTTACTGACCATTTGAAGTTTCAATCTCAACCGTCCCATCGTCTCTCTAAAGCCGTCTCTGGATGAGAATGCCAGTACGGGTAATCTGGTCATTTGTGACACACGCACACACGCAGGGAAAGAAAGGGGCCATGTTGTGTGCGCTCTAATCCCCTTTGACAGCAGAATGGTACGGTCCCATAATCCTCTGCCTGTTGCCGTGGTAGCGTTGAGAGGGTTTTGGATGGTAGCTGCGACTTCGGCCCAAAGCGAGCCAAAGATTCCTGCAGTCAGAGACCGGCCCACACGCGGACACTTTCTTTCCATCAGCTCACAGGAGAGGGGTAGGTGTGCATCATATCCAGATAGGTTGTTGCAGAGATGAACGCGTTTTGTAGTTGTTGTAATTGCATGAATGGCGTAATGATGTAACATGCATGTGTTATAAGGCATTAAAGAGTGTGCGTGTGCCGGGACAGATTATAACACTCACCTGTCCTGTCATCGGCAGACGAGCGCTAGCGGATGATTACGGCGTCAAACCAAATTGCATTTATGCACAAAATGCATGCAATATTGTGCATGAGCACAGAGCTGCAGAAGAGGCACTTTTAGGCCTGGATGACGCTTTACAAAATGTAGTGTTTTAAAGTTAGCCAGATGTGGGAGTTTGGTGCCAACTGGTGCCGGCGGACAGATTGCAATAGCAAACATAGATGCATGATGACAGACAAAGCTCTCGGTGTCAATGCATCTGATGCATGTGCTATAAAAGAAAACCAGCGGCAGGCAGGCCAATCCATTAAGGTGCTTTTTAAAGAAGTGATCCAGTTACCCGTTTCAGTAGTCCACCAGGGATTACAGCAATGTGCTTAAAGCCAACGCAGGCCGGCGTATGGGGTCGAACCGCCTTAGTGCAGCCACAGGCTTGATACAATACGGCTTAAACCCAAGGTTCGGTTTCAGATCGGTTTATTTATTTAAGTATAGGATGTCAGCTTTACAAGTGTTAGCTTTAGCCCAATATAAGGCAGTTTAACTTATAATGTCAGTATGAATGCTCTCATAACTAGACCCCATGAGATCAGAATGGGAGTTTTGTGTCTTTTAGTTTATGCATTTTAGCTTTGAGGTTAATATCATGCCATTTAAACAATGCACATGCACATTTAAAGAGAGCATAACACACACACAGTTTCTGCCAGTCTCATATTAATCTTGAGTACCTGTTAGTGCTGTAGTACTTGAGTCCGGTCTCGAGTTTTTCTAATGTCTCGGACTTGTCTTGGACTCGTTAGTATTTGCTCTCGGACTTGGTCATTGGACTCGCCAAATGTTCTAGTTGGTCTCGAACCAAGTCCTGTAATATATGCTTTTTTTCGCGCTTGTTCAGAAAACGGGTAACGTTATTGGTTTAATTCACAATCCATCTAGAGCGGTGCCTTTCTGCGTCAACTTGTTCGCATCCTAAAGGAGTGTATTTGTACTTTTTAAATGTTGTCCATGTTTAGCATGAGAATCAACTCATGTACCAACAGTGTACATACACTCACCTAAAAGATTATTAGGAACACCATACTAATACTGTGTTTGACCCCCTTTGCCTTCAGAATTGCCTTAATTCTACGTGCCATTGATTCAACAAGGTGCTGAAAGCATTCTTTAGAAATGTTGGCCCATATTGATAGGATAGCATCTTGCAGTTGATGGAGATTTGTGGGATGAACATCCAGGGCACGAAGCTCCCGTTCCACCACATCCCAAAGATGCTCTATTGGGTTGAGATCTGGTGACTGTGGGGGCCATTTTAGTACAGTGAACTCATTGTCATGTTCAAGAAACCAATTTGAAATGATTCGAGCTGTGTGACATGGTGCATTATCCTGCTGGAAGTAGCCATCAGAGGATGGGTACATGGTGGTCATAAAGGGATGGACATGGTCAGAAACAATGCTCAGGTAGGCCGTGGCATTTAAACGATGCCCAATTGGCACTAAGGGGCCTAAAGTGTGCCAAGAAAACATCCCCCACACCATTACACCACCACCACCAGCCTGCACAGTGGTAACAAGGCATGATGGATCCATGTTCTCATTCTGTTTACGCCAAATTCTGACTCTACCATCTGAATGTCTCAACAGAAATCGAGACTCATCAGACCAGGCAACATTTTTCCAGTCTTCAACTGTCCAATTTTGGTGAGCTCGTGCAAATTGTAGCCTCTTTTTCCTATTTGTAGTGGAGATGAGTGGTACCCGGTGGGGTCTTCTGCTGTTGTAGCCTATCCGCCTCAAGGTTGTGCGTGTTGTGGCTTCACAAATGCTTTGCTGCATACCTCGGTTGTAACGAGTGGTTATTTCAGTCAAAGTTGCTCTTCTATCAGCTTGAATCAGTCGGCCCATTCTCCTCTGACCTCTAGCATCAACAAGGCATTTTCGCCCACAGGACTGCCGCATACTGGATGTTTTTCCCTTTTCACACCATTCTTTGTAAACTCTAGAAATGGTTGTGCGTGAAAATCCCAGTAACTGAGCAGATTGTGAAATACTCAGACCGGCCCGTCTGGCACCAACAACCATGCCACGCTCAAAATTGCTTAAATCACCTTTCTTTCCCATTCTGACATTCAGTTTGGAGTTCAGGAGATTGTCTTGACCAGGACCACACCCCTAAATGCATTGAAGCAACTGCCATGTGATTGGTTGATTAGATAATTGCATTAATGAGAAATTGAACAGGTGTTCCTAATAATCCTTTAGGTGAGTGTAAGTCAGAATGCATGAAATAGCACTAGACCCCCCCCCTTTGAACTTCTAGAAACTTCTTCTTTAGTTATGTTTATTCAGTAAGGTGACCAGATTTCTGAACATTTCCTATTTGAGTGGTCAAAATATCACTGAAATCTCATTTATTATTATCTATTAATTAAAAATACTGGGACAATACCATACAAGGTTATACTGTATAAATTACAACTTTTTTTACTTCAAATGTTTTGTTACGTTTGTGCTTGAAAATGACTCTTACTGTCCTTAATTGGGCTTATTTAGCATTTTAGCATTTTTAGCATTATTCTGCAAATGTATTTGTTGCAAGTGTAATTGTTTAGTTTTTTTAAGATGTGTGGAAATACTTGTGACAGCAGAATTTGGGGATGTTTAAAATTGTGCAAAACAATTTTCCAGTCGGGGACGGAACACCAAAATCCCTGGAAAAATCACCAAAATCCCTGGAAAACTGGGACGTCTGGTCACCGTACTATTCAGCCTTTCAGTGACTAGCAATAGCAAGTAGCATGTTGTGGTTCATGGCTGAGACAGAAACGTGGTCTTTAAAAAAAATATAATGACATGCTCTATCATCGAAGTCAAATCAAGACACCTCTATTTCTATAGCGCTTTATACTCTACAGATTGTTTCAAAGCAGCTTTACAGTGATAACTGGAAAATGATGCATTTTGTCAGTTCAGTTCACTGTAATATTTAGTGTCTTTTTTGATCATACTATGGATTTTTTTTTAATCCTATTTCTCCTGTAGTGTCTCTAGTGTTTCCCAACCGATAAATATTGCAGCTGCATGTGTCTGACAGTTTAATTAAAAGTGGACGCACAAATCTGTCATTATACGGGTGTTTCGGGGACGTTGGAGTGTGAGCCTGTTTAACTGGCTAGATGCCACTCCTGCACTTTTTCCTTTAAACGTCAGATTATTTCATGCATTAAAACTCCATCGCAACTTCTAAGTAAAGTTGCTCAACCATCTGTAGATGAGTTTCAGCTCAAACAATACAAATCACAAACTTTAGAAGAGTGCAACATTCACTTTGCAAACAGGCTTTATTTCTTTATATTTCTTCATTGGATTAAATTGAGCTGAGTAATGACTAGAGCTGTTAAATTGTGTTTGTTTCATAATTGAAGAACTTTGGAACATTAAATTGTCATTAAATGTGAATTAAATGATACTGACCACTGCAGACCGGGAACACCCCACAAGAGCTGCAGTTTTGGAGATGCTCTGACCCAGTCGTCTAGCCATCACAATTTGGCCCTTGTCAAACTTGCTCAAATCACATCAACTTTGAAGACAAAATGTTCACTTGCTGCCTAATATATCCCACCTACTAACAGATGATGAAGAGATAATCAGTGTTATTCAAGATGTTGACTCGTCATCTTCGCAGTAGACGCACGTATGCACCGTTCATGCTGATTACATAATCTGAGAATCTGTGTTATCCACTTGAATTGGTTCAATTAAAAGTAGACATTTCAAACTTTCTATAGAAATATTTCTCATGTCTGTGAGGCAAGAATACGCTGAGATTCGGTTCATTTCTGTGACGCTCAAGTTCACCGAGACAGAGACGGCAGAAAGCGCATCCTGATTGTTTTCATTGTTTTACAAAAGCACAACGTTTTGTTGTAATTGTGAGTTTACAGAAATGAAAGTAGGTCTTTTACAGTTTGCATTACTCCTGTATGCCCAAAAATGGCGGATTATTTTAAGTTAAATGCGAGTGATCGCGCCGGCGCCTGTATGCAGTAAAGCGCGCTCTCCTCACAAACACAGATGTGCGACTAATAATAGCACACATTTATCTAGGTTAGCATTAGAGCGAGTGGAGTTGTAAAGTTGCTACTACTTACATGTTTGAAGTGATAAGCCATATTTGATGTTGATGAATGATGGGCGAATGTTTGGATTTCCTGTCGTTAGTGATCTATCCGTCACAGCCTGCTTGACTTCGCCACTTCCTGTGGAGTTTTTTTTTCCTGCGACTTACAGACTAATAAAATTTTGGCCAACTAAGCCTCTTCTTGTCGACTAACGGTTCATCGACTATTAGGGGGCAGCCCTACTATTTTCTATCCTGTTTGTGATCCTCTCTTTGAAAAACTGGAATTGTTTTGAAAACTTCCTTTGTTGAAAAAAGGCAACAGGTGAAATTCAGCCATACATGTTTGAGTCTGACAAACATATAATAAATATAAATATAAATATAAATTATTAATTACCAAGCCTTGGTATTTGCGGTGTAGGTATTTGTGAGGTAGTATTGTATTTTATTACATTATATTAGCGTTGAAGAGAAGACGCTACAGAAAGGTGTTTATCTCGTTGCATGGTTGAAAGATTTGCCAACTGAGAAATATTTATGCGCATTACATATGCTTTATAAGTCTTGGTTGTGGCAAATAAAGTTTAAGTACTTGGAGTCGAAACAGTTATAGTTGACAGGATAACTTGTGTTCATGTAAATGAATTATGAGTGAATGTACCATTGTTTGGTGCATTGTTGTTATAATTATCATAAAGTGAAAGTAAAGTGAGTACATTTCAAGCAATAGTGACACATGGTGAAAACACTGTTACTGTAGTTAGACATTACTGTCGGATCTAATATAGTCGTCAGTGCATCATCTTTTATTATCTGTCTGCGGTCAAACTGTGTTTGTGTGCCTGTGTGTCGTGTTTAAAAACGAATCCACATAAAATGAAGTGAACATGAACAGTGTCTTACTGATGCGGTCTGACTGGAAATATAAAGTTCATCCACGCTTTCCTAATGTTAGGATCACAAGGAAGGCAATGCAAAGACTGTGTTTTTCCACAACGTCTTGTAATCCTCAGAGGCGTTTCTGGTTTAGTTGCTGGAGTAATCCTGTGCTTGCGTCGCTCTTATATTTACTACTACATGACATGTGTGAATCAAGTGGGCGGGGCTAAAGAGGCAATGATGTAGAAGTGGGCGTCGTTCTTCTCCTGCATAGGCGGTCTTTTGTCGCACTATGATGTCATACTGAGATAAAATCCGAAACTAGTTGTTTTGGGAGCTTGATTTCGATAAAAGCTGTTGTTGGCCTAATGAGGAAGTTTTGAGTTCTGAAACTAATACAGTGACCTCTTATATGTCAAACGAACTTATATTTTCTTGTTCATTAATGTGAAGCTGCTTTGAAACGATCTGTATTGTTTAAAGCGCTATAAAAAATAAATGTGACTTGACCATAAACTGACGTTTCGACCATCTTCAAGACCTCCATCAGACATCAACATGATATGATTATTTATTATGAAGCATATATTACATTGTCGACATTGTGATTCTCTTCACTACAGAATTATTCAGTTTTATGCATTGTAAACAAGAAATTAATGATTTTGATATAGTTTCCGTTTCCTTTGAATTTAGGAAGTGAGGTGCTAATAAGTTTCCTAATGACGATAAAAAAGTCACTCAGTTCTGCTTGGTTTATTCATCAAGTGAAACATTTCTGTTATTCAGGCGTCCACGGATGACCAATTTCAGCCGTATGTGCATTAGCGTGTGATAAGCCTTCAATTCGAGCTAATGAAGGTTTTTATGCTGCTGATGTATCGGTTTAAGCAGATTTATCGTTCTGCATTGCTGTGTAAACTTTTGTTTGCCTGTTACTGTCGCTTACATTGAGTATTACAGGTTTTTGTGTGTGTGTATTATGACATTTCATTGGTAACACTTTACTTAAAGCCTTTATAAAAGTATTTTAATGCATTAATAATGCACCTTATAATGCATTGTATTGTTACACAGTTATAATACATTATAATACTTATCTATGCATTGAACACACCTTTAGAGAAAGTATAATGCATTAAAACACATGACAAACAACCAATTTTGGATGTAACAAGGAATCTGCAAATGTTATAATGCATTTTAACACATTATATTTATGAAAAGATATAATGCATTATGATGTACATTATGAATACCTTTATGATGCATTATACACAACTAACTTTTTAGAGCCATACATATTTTTACCAGCCATGAAAAATAGATTAATCCTTATTAAAGTTAGAGAAGTTTTTCAGAAAATTGAGCGATTGTTCTTTGTCTTTTGTTGTTTGTTTAACATTAAAAACACAGACATCAACAGGAATATTAGGCTGCTGTCACTTTAAGAGCGAATGCACGGATCCAATACACTGATGCACGTTTTCTTTCTCAACTGTTTACATTCACTTAAGTCATACAATAACTAATACATTATTAAAGTCAAATGTTGTATTTGTTAACATTAGTAATGCACTGAACTAACATGAACAGCTGGATTTTTATTAACTAAAATGAATAAAGATCAATAAATACTGCAACAAATGTATTGCTCATTGTTAGTTCATGTTAGTTGATACGTTAACTAATGAGACCTTATTGTAAAGTGTTACCATTATAAGTAACAGAACAGTACGTTTTAAAGGGGTCATATGATGCTGATTCATAATTTTGTTTATTGGGTGTAATATAATAAGTTAACATGCTTTAATATTCAAAAAGCATTATTTTTCAGACACTGTACATTATTGCAGCTCCTCTATTTCCAGTCTGTCTGAAACGCACTGATTTCTACAAAGTCCCTCTTTCTGGAAAGCTCAGAGTGCTCTGATTGGCCAGCAGACACAGTGTGTCATGATTGGCCGAACACCTCGAGCGTGTGTCGGAAATGTAACGCCCCGTACCGTAATCACTAGCTTCATACATGCACAAACAGATACATTACACACTAAAGGAAAACATTAAAAAGCATCATGACCCCTTTAGTTTATTGCAAAATAAACATGAGTTTACAACATGAGATTTGAAAAGATTCTATGCTTTTAATATTCGATTTCTCCTAAGAGAACATGGATAGGATAGCCGATCATTGCTCTGAATCATTATATGACAAAATCACACACTAGCTGTTTTTTCTGACATGTGATCGACAGACTAAATATCCCTCCTCAGTAGACGTCGTGAATATAACTGCTAACGTTTGGTCTGTTGGCCAGTAAGTGACTGTGAGAGTGTGTGATGCTAATGAGTGTGCAGTAATGGCTGAATGCTGACGAGGCTAGCGAATGACTCTTGTCCCGGCTGTGCTGCGTTGGCTCTTTGATCCTGTTACCAGGTCATGGCTTTGGCCACAGTGGAATACTTCCTCTTAGAGCGTAAGTAGGTATGGCCACTAAAATTAGCCACTAAGGCATTTGACCCTTAACCTGCTGAGTAAAGACGAGCTGACAAATGTCAACTTTTCCCATGACTGATGTTTTCAACAAAAAAAAATACTATGACGTGAAGAGTAGAAAGGCCAATCTCATGAAAACTGACAAGAAATGTTTTTTGAATATGCAGTTTCACTCTGAAATAGGTCAATTATGGACCTAAAATAATTGCATTTCATGTCAACTTGAAGACCATTAAGATTTTTTGCTTAATTATGTTTTCATAACAAATTCACAACATTTAAACTGCATCCCTCAATTATCAGTAATGTCCTGTAATGTTAAAAAACCTTGTCATTGTTGTAAAATGTATTTATTTATTTAAATGGTAAAGTACATTTATTTATTTGTTTGTTTGTTTCAATCTAAAATTCACTGTAGTGTATCTGGGCAGGATGGTTTTCATTTCTCTATTGTGAGAATGAGATATTTTTTGATTAAGGGTTTTGTCAGTAGTATATGCATTGTGACCCTCTGCTGCTGCATGATTGGTTGCAGTTTATAAGTGTTTTACCCTTTTTTTTTTTTTACTGGCAGGTTGCATTTGAAACCCCGCCCACAGTAGTAGATGAGGCCCCTGTTAAGGGGGAGGAGACTCCTGCAGAGGGGGAGGAGTCCGAAACAAATGTAACGCCCGAACAGGGCACAAGCTCCGCCCACCAGGAAGAGCAGACCACAGAAGAGCGTCTTCAGTTGCTGGTAAGAGTCACATGATCACAGGCATAGAGATGCACGGACACTAACACTGACACCTCAGGCATCAAATACAAATATAAATTGCACTCCAAGTAACAACCAACCACTAAAAATGTCACAATACCTGAATTCATGGGAGTCTAGGACAAATAAATCAAATATTTTAGAAAACTCTCAAAGCATCAAATAGACATTACAAAAGTTACTTGATTCAGAACTTATTACACATAAACTTTTCAATGGCCATGAGGGCTAGTAAATGATGACAGAATTTTCATTGTTGGCTGAACTATACCTTTAATGGGTTTATTATTAATATGGAAATATGAAAACATTAAATAAAATGAAATGATACTTTAAATAAGAAACTAAAACTGCCAGTAGGTGGTGGTAAATGTTTAATGTGTAAGTCATTCA
This sequence comes from Rhinogobio ventralis, assembly GCA_039654625.1. NCBI lineage: Eukaryota > Metazoa > Chordata > Actinopteri > Cypriniformes > Gobionidae > Rhinogobio > Rhinogobio ventralis. The sequence continues at coordinate 2,605,260 of CM077194.1, forward strand.
TTCATTCAAACGGCTGATTCATTCAGGAATGAAGCAAATGGCTCTCTTTATGAATGTGTCATTGAATCAGTGATTCACTCGATTGATTCGCTCAAAAAATGGATTCATTCAGAAACAAGACACAACAGTTCTATAAACTTCAATTCTACAAAATCAATATCACATTTGCACTTGTGCCAAAGCCTTTATATATAGGAAGACGGTGCACTTATTACTTATGAATGGGAGAAAGTGCAACGCCCAATATGGCGAATAAGCCCCGCCTTCTAAATGAAAGAGCCAATCATTGATTAGTAAAGTATTCGCGTCACTGCAGCTGCCGGTGGAAGCTCCGGTTGCTATAGAAACAGGCAGTGATCTCAGACGCGTGCTTAGGATTAGCTTTGTCCAGGCTGAAAAATGCAGTTTTTTGCCATGATATGAGCATTCATCAACAATGTATGAGACAGTTGTTGTCAGATTTCATTGGTGATTTCAAATATGAAATTTAATATTTTTGGAGAATTTGATGTTTCCCCATTCAAAGAGACGGGAGCTGCACTTGCATGCCCGAGAGGCGTTTCAAAGATGGCCGCCGAGTGAAATGACTCGTCTTAAAGAGACTTTGGTTGTGCTATCCTGGATAAAAACATATGCTTAACTGTTTAACTATATCGTATGGTATAAATATGAGACAAAAACTCATACAGGGTCATTTTTGCCCTGATATCTTGAATTTTAGCGTCCTTCTAATGGCATTCTATAGGCTCCATCAGTTCAGTTGCCCTGTATTATGTTCGTCACCAATTAACTGTATGAAATGTAAGATGAACTATGTAGGTCTGGGGCAGGACGGGTGTGTTAAATAAAAATAATTATATGCACTGTAATAATATATATATGCACTGTAACAATCATGAATGACTGCAAAAGTCATAAAAAAATAAATGCTGTTCAAATCAATGGTTGAATTTATTCATGTTGTGTGATGTTTCTACAGGAAAGTGAGTTGGGCAAGAAGAGGAAAGAATGTGAAGTTTTTGAGCATGAGGTCCGGAAGAGACAAAAACGATGTCTCGATTTGGTGAGTGTGATTCTCTTATTTTAATGCTTACAGTGCATGTCTCCTGCGTATCAGGCTGGAAAACTCACTCTGTGTGTGTGTGTGTGTGTGTGTGTGTGTGTGTGTGTGTTCACAGGAGAACCAGCTAGTGGACGAGCGCAGCAGAAATGAGCACTTAGTAGAGGAGGCAGAACTCCTCAGGAGAAAGGCTCAGCTGCTTGACCAGGTGAAACGCGGTAGACTTATAACGTTATTAAAGAGGACCTATTATGCTTTTATACATTGTGTAATGTTACTATTTGAGCATGAAAAAGCTCTGCAAAGTCACTCCAGTGGGAGTTCTTCTCTATATCAGTGTCAGTGTCTCTGAACTCCCTGAAACTCCTCCATTGTAGTCTTGAGTTTTCTTCCGGGAACCAACATGTCACAATATTCCTCATTTAAATAATTCATATGCAGAATAAAGGGGCGGGGCCTGGTTGAGTTAGTAGTGAAACTGGCGGTTATGGTAAGGGGCGGGACATTTCCCAAACACGCTGGAAGCGATTGACCAATCACAACACACTGCTCGTGCCGACCAATCAGAGCACAGTGTGCTTTTCAGAAGGAGGGGCTTCACAGAGCTTTACTGACAGACTGGGAAGCAGTGTTAATTTCTTTGACAAATCATTTTCAACAACATTTTTTCACTGCCAAAACCAAGACAATAACTAAATAAAAACCAGTTTTGAATGACAAATACTATGACGAAAGACTACTGTCATTTTCGTCAACGGATAAAAATGAGACAAAAATGTTAGGGAGGGACGATTAGGGAAGAGATCCGGTCAGAACGTTGGGGTTGTAACGTGTTGCGCGTTCTACAGGCTCACGCGACAGCGCTTCAGAGTGGTTCACAATCAATGAATAGCGCACATTTATCCCAGGTAATTGTTTATGAACTAATGCTGACTTTACAGCGTTTATATGGTAATATGGTTTAGACGGTTGTAACAATGCATATTTGATCTCCCTCATCTGAAATTGAATGAGCAGCCAGCGCAGACATTTCAAAATAAGAGTCCCGGTGTATTTCAAGCTTATTTATAATTAAGTCACACATTATATATACGTTTTTTTCCCTGGTCATTATTGATATTTTGGTTACACAATAAAATGTATTTAATTTCATTCCCATTTAATTCTTAGTCAGAAGGAAATACTAAGAACATTATTTTACACATATTATGTACATATAAGTATTTTAAGACTAAAAATAAAACAATTCAGGTGACTAAAATATGATGGCATTTTAGTCAAAAGACTATGACTAAAACTAAAAAAAAAAAAAATGAACACTGCTGGGAAGAGACGAGCTGCAACAATGGAGAATATGAGGAAAATAATCAACATTCAAGCAGGAAAATCTGCTCTAGTAGAGCCTGAAACAACATCAAGACTATGTGAAAGGGCATAATAGGTTCTCTTTAACACCCGTTGGCCCCTATAGCAGGATATTAAGATCTGGGTATCAGATCCAGTGTAACCATAGGATGTTTCTGTAGTCTCAGGCTGAAAATGAGGAGCTAAAGGAACAGCTCTGTGTTTTGAGCGCTCAGCATACTTCCGTTCTGGAGGAGAACCAGCGACTCCGTGCCAAGCTGGAGAACCTAGAGCAGGTCCTAAAGGTAAGAAACGCGTTTAATCGGCTTCTCAACAGGTTTACATTCGCATTTGGTGTGTAATTGGTGTTTGTTGTTGTGTTGTCGCAGCATATGCGAGAGGTCGCCGATCGCAGGCAGCAGCTGGAACTGGAGCATGAGCAGGCGCTGGCAATCCTCAAGTTCAAGCAGGATGAAATCAAGCGGCTTCAGCGGGTCAGTTGCACTCTTATCATAGTCATTCTTCGTATTCATGAACCCTGATGATCTGTTGACATTGATTCTAAGCAAAATCACATTCTTGCATATTCAGTTAACGATAACACTTTACAGGTCTCATTTATTAATGCATAGGTTAACATGAACTAACTATGAGAGATATACACTCACCTAAAGGATTATTAGGAACACCTGTTCAATTTCTCATTAATGCAATTATCTAATCAACCAATCACATGGCAGTTGCTTCAATGCATTTAGGGGTGTGGTCCTGGTCAAGACAATCTCCTGAACTCCAAACTGAATGTCAGAATGGGAAAGAAAGGTGATTTAAGCAATTTTGAGCGTGGCATGGTTGTTGGTGCCAGACGGGCCGGTCTGAGTATTTCACAATCTGCTCAGTTACTGGGATTTTCACGCACAACCATTTCTAGAGTTTACAAAGAATGGTGTGAAAAGGGAAAAACATCCAGTGTGCGGCAGTCCTGTGGACGAAAATGCCTTGTTGATGCTAGAGGTCAGAGGAGAATGGGCCGACTGATTCAAGCTGATAGAAGAGCAACTTTGACTGAAATAACCACTCGTTACAACCGAGGTATGCAGCAAAGCATTTGTGAAGCCACAACACGCACAACCTTGAGGCGGATGGGCTACAACAGCAGAAGACCCCACCGGGTACCACTCATCTCCACTACAAATAGGAAAAAGAGGCTACAATTTGCACGAGCTCACCAAAATTGGACAGTTGAAGACTGGAAAAATGTTGCCTGGTCTGATGAGTCTCGATTTCTGTTGAGACATTCAGATGGTAGAGTCAGAATTTGGCGTAAACAGAATGAGAACATGGATCCATCATGCCTTGTTACCACTGTGCAGGCTGGTGGTGGTGGTGTAATGGTGTGGGGGATGTTTTCTTGGCACACTTTAGGCCCCTTAGTGCCAATTGGGCATCGTTTAAATGCCACGGCCTACCTGAGCATTGTTTCTGACCATGTCCATCCCTTTATGACCACCATGTACCCATCCTCTGATGGCTACTTCCAGCAGGATAATGCACCATGTCACAAAGCTCCAATCATTTCAAATTGGTTTCTTGAACATGACAATGAGTTCACTGTACTAAAATGGCCCCCACAGTCACCAGATCTCAACCCAATAGAGCATCTTTGGGATGTGGTGGAACGGGAGCTTCGTGCCCTGGATGTGCATCCCACAAATCTCCATCAACTGAAAGATGCTATCCTATCAATATGGGCCAACATTTCTAAAGAATGCTTTCAGCACCTTGTTGAATCAATGCCACGTAGAATTAAGGCAGTTCTGAAGGCGAAAGGGGGTCAAACACAGTATTAGTATGGTGTTCCTAATAATCCTTTAGGTGAGTGTATATTTACAGCATTTATTGACCTTTGTTAATTTTGGTGTATAAAAATACAGTTGTTCATTGTTCATGTTAGTTCACAGACAGTGCCTTCATGCATAGAGCTGTTTGTGAATGCAAAAGGTCCGCAAAGTTTGTTTTAAGGTCTCCTACAATAGGTTAACATGCATCCATGGTCAAAAACTTTCATTTTCTCATAATATACACTGCACATCACCACGATGTTCAGTGATTCTCAAACGACTCGATGGATGAATCAAACTCTCTAAATCCCTCCTCTCCACGAGCCTGCTCTGCTCTGATTGGCCAGATGGCCCAGTCTGTTGTGATTGGTCTATCGCTTACAGCCCATCACCATAACTGAACTTCAGCTCTGGAGGCTTCCTGAGGCTCAACGATTGTACAAATAGTAAAGACAGTAATGATGACGTTGATTTTACCATATCAATCCGAGCACAAGAAGTGACTAGTTATTTAACCCAAACCGCTATCGCAAGGACCGAGCACTAGCGTGAATGACTGATGTAACATTAAAGTTTGTAAAACAAATCTTGCTCCATCCTTTATCTTTACTCAAAGTAGTAAGAACGACAGACGATCTGCATTAACAGACACAGTTTTAGGTAATACTGCAGCCCACAGCTGATGAGCAGAAGTATTTCAGTAAGACAGTAATAACGTGAGTTAAACGTACACAATATAAAACACAAAACTATGTATTTTGAACAGCCGGCAGAAACTATATACATCAATAATGATTCATACTTACAGGCTGTGATTCTGAGGAGCTGGTCCAAATAAACTGGCACTGACCCATCTTTCAAGAGCAAGTGTTTTGCGAATCCTGCATTAAACTCAGAGATTTAAGAAGCAGTCGTCAGTAAAATGACGTGTTTGAGGGCGGACAACTTATATTTAATAAATACAATTTTGCATTATGTGAATGTCTTTTCTAGTGACGTAGAACCGTAACGCAGTGGGAGTCGAATTACTGACGACTCGATTCTTTGCTTTTGGAGACAATAACTCACCATAACAGAGCATTTACATTCACAAACAGCGATATTACACACTGCATGAAAGGGAATATTCGAAAAAACCATAATAGGGGCACTTTAATAACATCTCAACATGTCACACCTGGTTAGACCACAGTGTTGTGTTTTAAAGTGTGCCTTCGACATTGTGCCACAAATGTTATCAATAAAGCTGTTGTATTGAACCTAGAACATAACTATCATATTTTAAGAGAAAAGTAGATGTATGTGGTAGTGATTCGATCCTTACTTGTCTTCTCTGTCGTAGCTTCTTATATCTTAAAAAAAAAAAAAATTATTAATATTAAATGATAAGAATTAATTAATGTAAATAGCTATGAATTATATTTGCCAATTTAAGTTGAGATTTCAGTTTTAGTTTTTCATTTCCCATACTATTTTAGTTTGTTTAAAATATATATATTTTTGCTGTGAGTGTGAGAGTGTGAGAGTGTGAGAGTGTGAGAGTGTGAGAGTGTGAGAGTGTGAGAGTGTGAGAGTGTGTGAGAGTGTGACTGTGTGTGTGTATATGAGAGTGTGACTGTGTGTGGGTGTGTGAGTGTGAGTGTATGTGAGAGAGAGAAAGAGAGTGTGTGAGTGTATGTGTGTGAGAGAGAGAGAGAGTGTGTGAGTGTGTGTGTTTGTATATGAGAGTGTGTGGGTGTGAGTGTGGGTGTGGGTGTGAGTGGGTGTGAGTGGGTGTGAGTGGGTGTGAGTGGGTGTGAGTGTATGTGAGTGTATGTGAGTGTATGTGAGTGTATGTGAGTGTATGTGAGTGAGAGAGAGTGTGTGAGTGTGTGAGTGTGTGAGTGTGTGAGTGTGTGAGTGTGTGAGTGTGTGAGTGTGTGAGTGTGTGAGTGTGTCTGTGTGTCTGTGTGTCTGTGTCAGTGTGTGTGAGGGTGTGAGGGTGTGAGTGTATGTGTATGTGAGAGAGTGTGTGAGTGTGTGAGTGTGTGTGAGTGAGTGTGTGAGTGTGTCGGTGTGGGTGTGAGTGTGAGTGTGGGTGTGGGTGTGGGTGTGAGTGTGGGTGAGTGTATGTGAGTGTATGTGAGTGTATGTGAGTGTATGTGAGTGAGTGTGTGAGTGTGTGAGTGTGTGAGTGTGTGAGTGTGTGAGTGTGTGAGTGTGTGTGAGGGTGTGAGGGTGTGAGGGTGTGTGAGGGTGTGAGGGTGTGAGTGTATGTGTATGAGAGAGAGAGTGTGTGAGTGTGTGTGTTTGTATATGAGAGTGTGTGTATGTGTGAGAGAGAGTGTCTGTGTGATGCATCAGATGTTTGTATGTAATCTTGTGTTTACGAGTGTGTTCTGGTTCCACAGGCTCAGTTATTTGCCAAACGGGAACATGAAGGTGTGGTGCAGATGCTGGAGGTGAGTTTCACATCACATTGCTATGCTTTTGTCATGATAGTTTAAACTAACCGATTTGCATGAACTAAAGAGGTGTGAAGAGTGTATGATAGAAACGGACTGGGGTGTTAATGATGGTGTGTTTGTGCATTGTTTAACTGAATTGTGTCTTTCTCAGGATCTGGTGCAACTCGTATTGCACAGAGAGCTGGTAGAGTACAGCGTGTGCACTTCCTGTTTGATGTGATGCATTTCCTGTCTCTCTCTCTAAACTGCATCACTGATGATTGTATCTTCAACCTGCAGAGGGCCCTGTTTACCTACTACTCCCGTTTTCAAGTCCCTTGAGTTGCTTTACATACAAAACTGCCAAAAACATAAGGGTCGAGTAATGGTAATAAAATAAGCATGCAATATGCAATAAATTGACATACAATTAAATAAAATATATTCAGCAAGGCAATAATGAGCATTAAGAGTCCTCTCTTGAATATGGTGTTATGGTACTTTTACCCAGAGTGACTCACATTGCATTTAACATTCATTCTAGCATCAGTGAGAATCAAACCCTTGATCTTAATGTTGCAAGCACTTTGCCAGCATGATTATCCTTGCATTTGATCTAGAAAAATTTCACTCTGGTACCTTAAAACTTCATATCACAAATGTTTTTGTGCATTTGAGTCTCGAGGACAGTAGGTACATTCAGCAGTGATGCTTTTCAACAGGTCCTGGATTGCAGCGTTTAATAAGCTAATATCTGCTCTGACTCCTTTTGAAATGCATGATGTTTCCTTTCTCTCTCTCTCTCTTTCTCTCTTTCTTATACTTTGTATTTTTTTGCTGCTAACCAGAATACACTGGACTGCATGCAGGTATCAGAACTGCTCAAAAACACATGCATTAGGACCCAAACCCTGTGTGTCTGTTTACAGCCAAGTTAGGTTCAGTTTCTGGAACGTGTGTGTGTGTGAGAGTGTGTGAGAGTGTGTGAGAGTGTGCGAGTGTGTGCGAGTGTGTGCGAGTGTGTGCGAGTGTGTGCGAGTGTGTGCGAGTGTGTGCGAGTGTGTGCGAGTGTGTGCGAGTGTGTGTGAGTGCGAGTGAGTGCGAGTGTGCGTGAGCGAGCGTGTGAGCGAGCGAGTGTGTGCGTGTGTGAGTGAGTGAGTGTGTGCATCTGTGAGTGTGAGTGTGTGAGAGTGTGTGTGAGAGTGTGTGTGTGAGTGTGTGTGTGAGTGTGTGTGTGTGTGAGTGTGTGAGTGTGTGAGTGTGTGAGTGTGTGAGTGTGTGAGTGAGTGTGTGAGTGAGTGAGTGAGTGAGTGAGTGAGTGAGTGAGTGAGTGTGTGAGTGAGTGAGTGAGTGTGTGAGTGAGTGAGTGTGTGTGTGAGTGAGTGTGTGAGTGCGAGCGTGTGTGTGTGTGTGTTTGTGTGAGTGAGTGAGTGAGTGTTTGTGAGCGAGTGTGTGAGTGTGTGATTGTGCGAGCGTGTGTGAGTGCGAGCGTGTGAGTGAGTGAGTGAGAGTGTGCGAGTGAGCGAGTGAGTGTGTGAGTGTGTGAGTGTGTGTGCGAGCGTGTGAGTGTGTGAGTGTGTGAGTGTTTGAGTGTGTGAGTGTGTGAGTGCGAGCGAGCGTGTGTGAGTGAGTGAGAGAGTGAGCGAGTGTGTGAGCGAGCGTGTGAGTGAGTGCGAGTGTGTGATTGCGAGCGTGTGTGAGTGTGTGAGTGTGCGAGCGTGAGTGAGTGAGTGAGTGAGTGAGTGAGTGAGTGAGTGAGTGAGTGAGTGAGTGAGTGAGTGAGTGAGTGAGTGAGTGAGTGAGTGAGTGAGCGAGTGTGTAATTTTGCGAGCGTGAGCGAGTGTGTGATTGTGCGAGCGTGAGCGAGTGAGTGAGTGAGTGAGAGTGTGCGAGTGAGCGTGTGAGCGAGTGTGCGAGTGCGAGCGTGTGCGACTGCGAGTGAGTGTGCGAGTGAGCGAGTGAGCGTGTGAGCGTGTATATGAGAGAGAGAGAGAGTGTATATTTGTTCAATTATACTTGTGAGGGCCAATTTTCTCTCTTATACAGTGAAATATTATGAATTGAACTGGTCCTCATTAGTTAAAAGGCTTATAAATAATCAGTCCCTCCAGGATTCTGCGATCACAGGATTTAATGCAAAATCAAGCAAACTTTTGCATTTGCATTGCGTTCCGCAATTTTTCCGCAGCAAATGTTAACCTGAGAGAGAGGTAGCAATATTAGGTAATACAAATCCATAAATTGGAGTCCAAACAAATATGACATATTCAGAATCATTAATTCATGACCTACACTTGTCTATGATCTTTTTAACCTGTTCGCTTCCAAAATGCGTGAGAGAGACGTGGCTGCGGAAGTGACCCAACAGCCTTTTTATTTTATATGTTTGACATGTCAAATGCGTGGGATGAAATGAAAGTTTCTAGAGGTTAATGATACAATTAAACTACTATATGTAATACTGAAAGTAATGTATATTGCAGCAAATATTTGCTACTCCCCATAATGCCTGATTTCACCAGTGGATTTGAAAAGTTATGCACTCATTATATTTCTATATTAAATATTTCTAGAGAATGCAATCACTGACAATGCTGCGAGAAATGACTTGCAACAATACCCTAGTGAAAAATAAATATACTTACATAATATAATACATTTATTTTATGCTACGTATTTTGGCAAACTTCAATCCTCGAGACAGTTGGGAGCTTCCTCTTGACTCATGATCAAACAACACTCGCTTTCATCAGTGTTTAAAGCTTCTCTTGTTATTTATTTCCAACAAAAATACATGCAAACTGGCTAAATAAACTTGAAAACAAAGTCCATGGCTGAATCCGAGATCGCCCCCTAAACCCTTATTCCTTACGTTAATCCACTAATATAGTTCACTTGAAGGAGTGAATGAAAACATGTCGTTATTGCGGTGCATTGTGGGATTGAATGAGTGCACTCAATAATGTCCACTATGGTTTCGGACACCACTACAAATGGCTGTCCCCTCAAATAATGCCCTATTTGAGGGTATAGGGGGTGATTTCAGCCCATGAGTTTCTTTGTGTCTGAGTGTGTGAGCATAGTCAATGATTGTTTCTACTCGCTCCCCGCGTCTGATTGGTCTGTACTCCTTCATTACCTTATAGTGCACCTGTGCATCATTACCATTTTACCTACAGAGGGAGCACAAACTCAAATTAACAAATAGTTGTTAAATAAAAAAAGTGAAATACGTTTTAAGGAAAGTTAAATTAAATTGAATAAACACCAAACACAAATAAATATACGGCTCCTACACTAAGTATACTACAAATACATTTACATGTTTATAATACTTAACCCTCTCATGCATGGCGTCCACTACAGTGGACAGATATTTTGGAAGCCATTTTGAAGTTTTAGTACCGTGTCCCAACCACAAAGCATTGAATTATTGTCTTTGTATCTCTTCGTTGTTTTGAGATATTGCGTCATACATTCAGAATGGCGCAGGAAAGAGGAGATGCACCACCTCAGGAATATGTGTTAAATCCTTTTATTCTCAGATAATATTGGGCCTATATTTAGATTCTTCCTTATTTTGTATGTTTCAGTTAAACTTATGATATAATTTACACTTGAATAGTTTTATTAAACAGCAATATTAAACAGTCTTCATATTTTATAATTTATTTCAATCTTACAGTCTGTATTTATTTATTAGGTCATATTAAAGTGTAGGCATATACTTATTTTATATATTTCAGAATTTGTTTATTAATAGCTTTAATTGGTGGAAGAAGGTAAATCAAATGAGACTAATTAGAATAGACCTAGAATGATACGCGTTTCAGATGTCCTCTCTATTGTTGTTATTTAATGTTCTTATGTGTATTCATACCATTTGCTCTTAGAAGCATGTTTATGTTTTTTTTTTTTTCAGATTGAATCTCTTTTTATGCCGTTGATGCACTGCAGTGGACAGATATGCAACTCCCTCAAAATAAAATATATTGGGGGAAAGAAAATTCTTGGCATGATTTTTCACTTGTTTAAAAGTAAAAACAAACATATTACTTTGTGATTCAATAATTCATGCATGGAAGGGTTAATATAAATACCCTGCAATTGTACTTTTGGCATACTTAAAGTCTGCAACTAGTTTTGTACTAAATGCATTTTAGTAATCCAGAACTAGAGCTGAGCTCCAACTAAAGAGATGCTGAAGTGGAAGTAGTGCAAGTGACCTTTAAATATCTTGCATTTAAAAACTGATATTATACAGAGATCATACTATCCTCACTAATAGTGGCATGAAACATTTTAGGCTTAATATTAAGAAATGTGCATTGAGCTCATCAAATAAAGTTGAATTATAATATTTATATCAGCAATGTCAGTAAATATGTATACACAGTATGAAATAAATTTATTTTAAATACATTTTGGTATGTTCTTTTTTCACTAGGGTAGACAACTATATAATTGTTAAATTGTAAAAACATTAAATACTAATTCATAACATTTAAAATGTATAGTATAATCAGTGACAATGTGCAAGTTTTGTGTCCAACACAATTCTGTGTTTTCAGAACAGCAGAATTATGAGTATTCATGTTGGTGTCATTATTGCCTAGAACCACAATTTCAGTAAATATGCATACAAGCATTTACAGATAATTGCACTCTTCCTGTCACTAACACTATAATTATAAGTGCATCATGGTTATTGGTGGATTTTCACTGCAAAACAGCAAAAAAGGCCCACGAAATCCTGTAGGGACTGAAGATGTTTTCGCTAAATCTGTGATGGGTAGGTTTAGAGGTAGATGTCCGGTTAGGCCATAGATAATATCATTAACCTGTTAAAAAAACCCAATGGAAGTCTATGCATTGTCTTTATTAATATAGGTGTGTGTGTGGTTTGTGAGAGCTGTTTTGCAGTTTACTTAAACCACAAGGCTAAAGGTGCTCACAAGGTGTTTTTGAGTGCGCTTGCCATGACAGAAGCATTTCTATAAAGGTTTTTAACACTTTTTTTTAATGTGCAGAAGGGCACACTCCTAAAAGCTGCTTATCAGCTTTTTGTGTTTTTTTCCCCAGAATATTTTCTGTGCAATGTTTTAAAGTTAATTTAATGTGCCACTCAGACTTGTGAGGTGAGAGTTTTTACAGGAAACTCTTTATTTTTAGAGCTAAGAGCAGTGACTGAATAAGTGACAGGCGGCCAGTTAATGTGTGTGTGTGTGTGTGTGTGTGAGTTGAGTGTGTGTTTTTGAGCCGAGTGTGTGCTTAGTGTGCCAGGAAACTGAACCACAGAACCGGAAGTGAAACTAGCTCGCCGTAGTCTCACAAACTCAACCTCTCGAGTTTTAAATGGTTTTACTACACGCTTGTATTTTACACTCAGCAAAACGGCCTCTGCTTCACTCGCTGCTTTCATTGCTTTTATTTATGAGGCTTTTTTGTGCACACGTCAAGTGTTGATTACCGCACACTCAATGCATTAATATTGTTATCTAGAAAACCTACACCAGGTTTTATAAGTGTTAGGTTTCAATAACACAAATATTATGATATATGAGAACTATTAAAATGAATGAATATTCCAAAATATTTAGAGCTTATGATTAGTGATTTGAACAAACCCCAAACACCAAGAAATAAACTCAAGTAACTTCAGCAAATAATATTATATCATTACAAATCATGCGTCTTAAGGACAGATTTTTCACATTCATTTTTATAGACTCTTCTTGCAGTGTTTCCCATACATTTGATTTATTTTATTTAATAGATTTCCGTGCTTCCCATTCAACTTGACTCGCGCAGCCCGAAAATATATTTAAACTTCACATAATAACATAAAAGGTCTTTAATGACTTTGTGTCCTTATTAAATCACAAAAGACTGTCTGTTTGCGCTGCGTAAAGAGAAGTGCGCGCTTCGCTCATGTTCACAGTGAATGAGTGTGTGAACTCCATCCGTGCACTGACCGTTTATCAGCTCGAGATCTGCTTGAATTCACCACAGTATTAATAACATCGAGATCTAGAGGAAGCGCTCGGAGCATGATTCTCTGTTATAAACCACAGATATAATCACTGAAGCTGTCGGTCAGTTCAGTGTGAGACTATAGAAGAACAATGGGACATTTAATAAGAGCAGAATATTTCAATTTTCCCTATAAAAGGACATATTTTTTGCAGGTTTTTGCACATTACTGTTGTTAATAAAAGTTAATTTTATCTGCATATCAATTCATAAACATTTGTTTGACTAGTTTATTCTGAATATTAATTTCCTGCAACTTAATTCAGAATTTTTTTTATTTTTAATTTATTATTGGGCAAAAAAACTCCACAAGTAGTAACCTAGAATACTGTAGAATACACCCTGCCCACCACATAAGTAAATTCTCAACCTATGGGAAACACTGTCTTGTATTACTTTAGTTTTGTATTTTTTGCACCTCCTACTGAGATTAAAGGTGCACTATGTAACATTTTGTCAGTAAAATATCCAAAAACCACTAGGCCAGTGTTATATATTTTGTTCAGTTGTGTACTTACAATATCCCCAATGTTTTCAGCTATTTGTAAATCGTGAGAAAATTGCTATTTTAACCAAGGAACCGGGACGTGTGAGGGCGTCGCCTGTCAATGGCGTCATATCTGCGTTACCCTCGGTTTCTGGTTTTATTCAGCAGAAACGCTTTACTCTCACTGCAGTGTGCACAGCATCCGCCGAGCGAACGCACAGAGTAACGTCATAACATCATCAAATATAATCATAATTTTCAACACACTCCTAATATGATAAACAGAGCTGCGTTACCTCATACTCATGACCGGAAAAGCGGAAATGGCGCCGGCGACTGTGGCATAATAAAAGTCCCGCTGCTCGCGAGGTGTGTGTTGCGCAATCGCTCCAGCGGCCTTGCTCAGCTCCAGTACAGTAACGTTAATAATCGCATCCATGAACATGATTTCTGCCCGAGTCCTATCCCGATTCTTTTCCACCGGCTGCGAGGTGAAGACCACATGTCCCAAGATTCTGCGCTCAAACTAGGCGTCATCAAACTACGCCTTTGTTTTGAATAGGCGACCTCTAGCGGACGGAAAAGTTACATAGTGCACCTTTAATATGCTAAAATGTCTTGTAAACCACAAAAATGTATAGCTCGAACGCTCTTATAAATATTCATAGTTCCATTAAGCTATAGTGTGACTCAAGACTAGATTCTGAATAGATGATGTCACGTATTCATTGCATCATCGCATGCTCTGATTGGCTGATCACACTTTTGCAGTGCATCATTCATTGCTTTAGCATCTGCATTTCTTCATCAAACTGTGTTTAACATATTTGTACCTCATGAATATGAATTAATGTTTGCATATTGATTTCGGCCCTGTGTAGGCAAAGGTTCGGGAGCTGGAGGAGAAATGCCGCAGTCAGAGCGAACAGTTTGGGATGCTGTCACAGGAACTGGATAAGTTTCGGGTTCAGGCATCAAAGATCGACCTGTCGGGCTCCGGCCTGCTGTCCAGCTCCAGTCTGACCCAGCTGACCAATGGGGTCGGCCTGCCTGGTGAGGCTGGTACGCTAAATGAACTCTTGTGCTGTGCTCTCAAATTGCTCTCATTATGCTATATTATCACCAAATATTGGATTCAGTCTTTTTTGGCAACGTTTTCTTTCAATTAGCATAACCGCTAAAGGGGGTTTATTCAGAAACTGCTCACGAGAAACTATTGTGTGCACACGGGTGTTTTTTGCATGTCTTATTTGGTCCTATTAGTTTATTTAAAGGTGTTAAATAATTAAAAGATTAAAAGGGATTTAAGGAAATAAAGAAAAATAAATAAGAACGGTAAAATCTCCAGGCCTATTGTAGTTATGAAGTAAACTATTTGCAAATAATATATTTTTAAAATATGCTGACATTCACTCGTATTCGTATGTATAATATGTAAAAAGTGCTAAACGTTTCTTGTCAAATCAAATTCAGTTATGATTTCCACAGCATATTTTCCTAAAAATGTTGAGTAGTTTGCATCATTGGATGTTACTTGCGGTCGCTGAAAGTTTTTATCATAAAACACTTGTCAAATATAATAAATATAATGTTTAGCTACTTACATCTTACGACAGACTAAAGCGTCGCGTTGGAACTCGCTCTAACAGTTAAGCCCCGCCTTCTTTGATTTGATTGGCCATTACACTCATTCTGACCGCTGTAGTTAACGTTGTATTGCTGCTGCCTACCTTTTTAAAGCAATTCAGAAAACATAAAGTTACAAAAAACAGAAACATTTCTTAAACAGAAACGTATTGCATGCTCAAGAGAAACGATTGTGTGCACATAAAAATGTTCCTTTGTGCATCACTGCCATTTTACTATGAGTAAAACGAGAGTATGGATGTGCATCAATTAATAAAGATCTATTTAGTCAAAATGTAGCTTTCGTTAGGGCAGTATACCTCTAATATCACGTCCGTTTCAATGCATCCTCTATGATGGCCAAGAAACCGTGCTGTAAAATGGGCTGATGATGCAATACGGCTGTGTGCATTGTGTGTCCAAGTTCCCAAACATTAAAAAAATCTTGCCAACCCCAAACTTTTGAACGGTAGTGTAGTGTGTATATACTGCCTAGCCCAAAAAAAAAGTTGCTGTTTGAATTTAAATGCTTGAGAGTCTATGATTGGATCATTATTGCAGTGATTATTATGTTTCTAGCATGTTATATGTTTGGCAGCAGTTCTTCTATCGCTAACTGATGGAGTCAATTTCCTAAGCAACCTTGTAGGAAAAAGAGGTGTGCGATATAGTAATCTACGATAATATCGTGATTGTTGTTTTAACGATGTGCGATCTGACATTATCGAGTATGTCCCTCACTTTACACACACATATACACTACATGATGTAGTCTAGTAGGTTAGACTAGTGCACTTGAGCATTTAGAGCGCACACTTTCACTGCTGATTTACTCTATAAAAATGCATTTATAATGCCCTCAATATTCAAGATAAAGGGCAAATATACCTATAACAGATTAATAACAGATTCATATTGCGTTAATGATGAGTTATTATTGCTGGTTACTGCATTTTTATATTCAGTAATATTCTTCAAAATGAGATACACATTACTGCCATGGATTCATTTTGTGAATGAATCAGCTGTTTAAATGAATCGTTTGAAGGAATGATTCAATGACTCACTCATTAAGACAGTCGAATGCTTCGTTCCTGAATGAATCAGCCGTTTAAATGAATCGTTTGAATGAATGATTCAATGACTCACTCATTAAGACAGTCGAATGCTTCGTTCCTGAATGAATCAGCCGTTTAAATGAATCGTTTGAATGAATGATTCAATGACTCACTCATTAAGACAGTCGAATGCTTCGTTCCTGAATGAATCAGCCATTTGAATGAATCGGTTGAAACTCAATGACTCACTCATTAAGACAGTCGAATGCTTCGTTCCTGAATGAATCAGCCGTTTAAATGAATCGTTTGAATGAATGATTCAATGACTCACTCATTAAGACAGTCAAATGCTTCGTTCCTGAATGAATCAGCCGTTTAAATGAATCGTTTGAATGAATGATTCAATGAGTCACTCATTAAGACAGTCAAATGCTTCGTTCCTGAATGAATCAGCCGTTTAAATGAATCGTTTGAAGGAATGATTCAATGAGTCACTCATTAAGACAGTCAAATGCTTCGTTCCTGAATGAATCAGCCGTTTAAATGAATCGTTTGAATGAATGATTCAATGAGTCACTCATTAAGACAGTCAAATGCTTCGTTCCTGAATGAATCAGCCGTTTAAATTAATCGTTTGAATAAATGATTCAATGACTCACTCATTAAGACAGTCGAATGCTTTGTTCCTGAATGAATCAGCCATTTGAATGAATCGGTTGAAACTCAATGACTCACTCATTAAGACAGTCGAATGCTTTGTTCCTGAATGAATCAGCCGTTTGAATGAATCGTTTGAATAAATGATTCAATGACTCACTCATTAAGACAGTCGAATGCTTCGTTCCTGAATGAATCAGCCGTTTGAATGAATCGTTTGAATAAATGATTCAATGACTCACTCATTAAGACAGTCAAATGCTTCATTCCTGAATGAATCAGCCATTTAAATGAATCGGTTGAAACTCAATGACTCACTCATTAAGACAGTCGAATGCTTTGTTCCTGAATGAATCAGCCGTTTGAATGAATCGTTTGAATAAATGATTCAATGACTCACTCATTAAGACAGTCAAATGCTTCGTTCCTGAATGAATCAGCCATTTAAATGAATCGGTTGAAACTCAATGACTCACTCATTAAGACAGTCGAATGCTTTGTTCCTGAATGAATCAGCCGTTTGAATGAATCGTTTGAATAAATGATTCAATGACTCACTCATTAAGACAGTCAAATGCTTCATTCCTGAATGAATCAGCCGTTTGAATGAATCGTTTGAATAAATGATTCAATGACTCACTCATTAAGACAGTCGAATGCTTCGTTCCTGAATGAATCAGCCATTTGAATGAATCGGTTGAAACTCAATGACTCACTCATTAAGACAGTCGAATGCTTTGTTCCTGAATGAATCAGCCGTTTGAATGAATCGTTTGAATAAATGATTCAATGACTCACTCATTAAGACAGTCGAATGCTTTGTTCCTGAATGAATCAGCCATTTGAATGAATCGGTTGAAACTCAATGACTCACTCATTAAGACAGTCGAATGCTTTGTTCCTGAATGAATCAGCCGTTTGAATGAATCGTTTGAATAAATGATTCAATGACTCACTCATTAAGACAGTCGAATGCTTCGTTCCTGAATGAATCAGCCGTTTGAATGAATCGTTTGAATAAATGATTCAATGACTCACTCATTAAGACAGTCAAATGCTTCATTCCTGAATGAATCAGCCATTTAAATGAATCGGTTGAAACTCAATGACTCACTCATTAAGACAGTCGAATGCTTTGTTCCTGAATGAATCAGCCGTTTGAATGAATCGTTTGAATAAATGATTCAATGACTCACTCATTAAGACAGTCAAATGCTTCGTTCCTGAATGAATCAGCCATTTAAATGAATCGGTTGAAACTCAATGACTCACTCATTAAGACAGTCGAATGCTTTGTTCCTGAATGAATCAGCCGTTTGAATGAATCGTTTGAATAAATGATTCAATGACTCACTCATTAAGACAGTCAAATGCTTCATTCCTGAATGAATCAGCCGTTTGAATGAATCGTTTGAATAAATGATTCAATGACTCACTCATTAAGACAGTCGAATGCTTCGTTCCTGAATGAATCAGCCATTTGAATGAATCGGTTGAAACTCAATGACTCACTCATTAAGACAGTCGAATGCTTTGTTCCTGAATGAATCAGCCGTTTGAATGAATCGTTTGAATAAATGATTCAATGACTCACTCATTAAGACAGTCGAATGCTTCGTTCCTGAATGAATCAGCCATTTGAATGAATCGGTTGAAACTCAATGACTCACTCATTAAGACAGTCGAATGCTTCGTTCCTGAATGAATCAGCCGTTTAAATGAATCGTTTGAATGAATGATTCAATGACTCACTCATTAAGACAGTCGAATCAGACGTTTAAAATGAATCGGTTGAAACTCAATGACTCACTCATTAACAGTGACTTGCTGCCACCTACTTTAATTATTAAATTAAGTATCTTTTAATTTTTTTTTTATAATTTCTGAATTTCAAAATATCAATATTCAACATTTTATGTTTAAATCATTTATGCATTTGTAACTGCAGGTTGTTGATACTTATTTAATTTGATTGGTAACAGCCCTATTGTGTCTTCTTATTCAAACTGAATTTATTGATTAAATGTAAGAATTTGACACAAAAGATGATGCATACATTTAATGAGGTTAAAAAAATGGCTTTATAAAGGTAAAAATGCCCATAAAAGGCAAACAAACCATTTCAACTTATTGGAAAAGATCATTTCTGTCACTGTTATAAATCCCAGAAAATATCGAGATATAATTTTTTGTCAATATCGCACACCCCTAGTAGGAAGACACATCATGGCTATATTCCAGGACAACAATGTCGAGATTCATCAGGATCAAATTGTGAAAGAATGGTTGGGAGGGAGCATGAAGAATCATGAAGAATCACAGTCTAGAGCTTAAATTCATTGAAAGTCTTTGGGATGTGCTGGAGGAGACTTTACAGAGTGCTGGACTCCTGCATTGGCAATACAAGAAGTTGATGCTGTGATGTTATTTCCATTTAAGAGGTGCATCAATTTTTGGTCAAGATCTTGTATTGACAATGCAAGAGTTAAGCACTCCATTAGGCCAAAACAAAAATCTTAAAAGTGAATGTTGTATTGCTGCTGCCTACCTTTTACAGCAGCTTTTGTGTCAGGATCACACCTATGCCGTCTAGTTTGGCAGCTCACTAGGTATTGGGACGCAGCCCAAGACCTGCATGTGTGTCTGAGAAATCCATAAGTGGATTCCGTCTGCATTATCCCCTCTTTTTCCAGGCACAAATGCCTCATGGGAAGACATCGCGTTCTGGAGTTTGGAGGGTAATGAAGCCCTCTGTGATGCCTCTGAGCCTGGTACTATTTAACTTGGTTTCCTTCTAGGCTGTGTTTGTCTTGAATGGAAGATGTCACGTGTCCGCCTGCATGAGTAACACATGGAGTGTGACCGTGGGAAGTAGTGGTCACATCCATGAAGAATGCAATATGATCTGTCCTGAGCTAGAGCTGGGCGATATGAAAATATATAACCTGAGAAACAAGTCGATCATACCGCCCACCCCTATCCTGAACCGCTTTGTGATGTTGCAGATGTTCTATGTATTGACGATGGTAATGTTTGCCTTTCTCACCTTGTTAATGTGATGTTTGTATGGCTATTTGTCATATGAAAATGATTGGTAGGACATTGCATGTCTCTCAGCTTTGTGAGGATGTGATTAGCTGCTTTATTCTGATGGACCAATCATTATAATGATCTGTTCTCCCTGACAGCTGCTTCTTGACTATGTTCAGAATGGTATACTACCATATTGCTTATACTATGTTGATAATTGGACACTTGCTAAATTAAGCGTGCCACCTAGTGAGGTTGTGTGGCATACTAATGCATGAAATGGCATGTACTAGTTTTAAAGTCCCCCTGCAGTCAATAATTGTATCTCTTAAAGCTCATGTTTGATCATAAGAATGACATATTTAAAAATTTTTCCTGTGAAAATATTTCTTCATGCCTTATAATAGCTTGAATGTAACTCTACACCTTTGCTTCATTTAGTATACATGGATTCATGAATATGCAAATGAGCCCCGCCTCCGCTCACTCCACCTCGGATTACCTGATCCACTCGCTCAACTTTACTGTAGTAAACGCTACACGATGACAAGTGTAAATATAGGTTAAATTCAGCCATATATGTTTGAAGCAGAAACTGATTCAGAGGAAGAGTGAATTATTCAGGCTCGTCTACAAGTCGATGTTTCAGAATGTGTTTTATGTATCGCTCTTTACAACGTCGGACACATAACGGTAATTAATATGATTAGCCTTTGGCTTGACTACATTATCAAACAGCTAATAATGTGTTGCTAATGTTACACAAACCATGTTCCCGTTCGCCATCTTAGAGTCAGACAGATGCCTTCTGAAAATCATGCTTTGAACATCATAGAAAGTCAGTGGAGAAAAGCCACGCCCCCTCGTGACCGGTTTGGTCATATGTTTGTGACGGTAGGAAATGGGCGTTTTTGAGTCTTTGGTTCACTGCAGTTTTAAGGAGAAAATACTCAGCAATGGTGTTGACTGATGAATATGCACACGGTTTGTCTTATAGCATATTAAAAACACCACATAGACATATAAACAACATTAAAAACTTGACTGTCACCACAGGGGGTCTTTAATAATAGTACTGTATTGCTGTAAGTACTCCATTCTGAATCCGAACATAGTCCTAATCTTCTGCTGTATATGTTGATGCATTATTATGTTTCTCACGCAAATCTAACCGCACGTTTAATGTTAACACGCATACAATACACTTTTGTGTTTTTATTTGCCTCTGAGTAATCCACTGCAATATAAGGAATTATTTTTAAAGTTGCTGATGGAAATGCTCAAGGAAATGGCTGAATGGCTCAGATTTGAATGTAAGCTTGAATGATGAAAGAATGTAAGCGGATGGAGGAGGTCAAGGTCAAAGAGGGATGTCTACTTTGACCGGCATGTAGATCACAGGGATTGACTTTAGTCACCAATACACACAGATAAATCAGACCGACACATAAACACATGATTGTGAACCGCAGCTCAAAGCATCACACATACATATACATGTTTATCTAACTGTTTTTTGAGAACATGCCTTGTATGCAAGGCCTAAAGTAACACTCTGCAAGCGCCAAATGCACGTAAAAATTGGTGTTAGCGAGTTTATAAAATGGTGTCAATCGCCAGCTGGCCGGTGATATTTTTATGAATTCTAGCAATGCAATGAATGAGAAAAAGTGTACGGCGCTTTGGGACAGTTGATAGGCTAGCGCTGCATCGTCATGAAAGTTTAAGTCTTGCCAATTGAAATATTAAAGAGCACGAAGACGTAAAAAGGAACTCAATTCGTTACTCACTGTGTGGAAGTTTTCTGTGTGTCTCAGACAGCGCGCAAATACAGATTTGAACTCTCTTTCATGTCTTCTTGCGCTTGAAAATGCCTGTATTGGTGAGTAGTATCCTCATAAACACAGTCATTAATGTCTTGAATGTAAACAGTTGAGAAAGAAAACACGTGTATCAGTATACTGGAGCCGTGCAGCTCTTAAAGTGACAGCAGCCTAATATTCCTGCTGCCGTCTCTATAATAACGTAAATCAAACAACAAAAGACAGACAAATTTGTGTTTCATGGCTAGTAAAATTTTTTCTTAAAGGGATAGTTCACCCAAAAATTTAATTTCTGTCATTTATTACTCATTAATTATGTCGTTCCAAATCCGTAAGACCTTCGTTTATCTTCTGAACACAAATGAAGATATTTTTGATGAAATCCGAGAGCTTTCATAGGGTTAGGGTTAGACCGCAACGCCATTTTACCATTTTCAAGGCCCAGAAAGGTAGTAAAGACATGGTTAAAATAGTCCATGTGACTCCAGTGGTTCAACCTTAATGTTATGAAGCGATGAGAATACTTTGTGGGCAAAAATAACCTAAATACACACGCATGCATGTGATGCTGATGCATAAACCGGCCAATATAGAGCTGGTGTTCTGACGTAAACCCGGAAGCGCTGCACTGTGTTTACAACGTGAACCGCGCCAGAGACTGACACAAAAGAGAAGAAATTGTTGAATAAAGTCGTTGTTTTTGTTTGTCTTCATGACATTAAGGTTGAACCACTAGAGTCACGTGGACTATTTTAACCATGTGATTATTACCTTTCCGTGCCTTGAAAGTGGTTATTAAATTACTGTCTATGAAGGGGGCAGAGAGCTCTCAGATTTCATCAAAAATATCTTTATTTGTGTTGAACGAAGGGTTTGGAGCGACATGAGGGTGAGTAGTTAATGACAGAATTTACATTTTTGGGTGAACTAACCCTTTAAGTCACCGGCCATTGGCAGGTGTGGCAAGTAGGCCCTGCTTGTGTGTGTTCCATTGAAGACAGAAACTCGTACTCATTGCATGCTCTCTTCCGCCCGTGTCAGATGTGGCTGCGGTCTTGCGGACGGGCTCCACTCCACATGCGGCTGAACTGTCACGCCCCGAGCGCTCACCGACCACCAAACACAGAGAGCTGCCTGCCATCAGTGTGAAGTCCGGCTCCACATCCAGCCCCACGCCACCCAGATCTGAGACCACGCACCTCTCGCCCAAATCCACTGGCTCTCGCCCGGCCAGTCCCCGAAAGGCCAGCCCTACACATGAGGTGAGAAAAACTGCACAACTAGGGCCCTATTTTAACAATCTAAGCGCATGGTCTGAAGCTCATGGTGCAGGTGCTCATAGGGCGTGTCTGAATCCAGTGAGTCAATGAGTCATGGGTGTGTTTTAGGTGTAACGTACAATAAACCAATCAGAGTCTCATCTCCCTTTAAAAGCCAGTTGCGCTCGC
This sequence comes from Rhinogobio ventralis, assembly GCA_039654625.1. Classification (NCBI taxonomy): domain Eukaryota; kingdom Metazoa; phylum Chordata; class Actinopteri; order Cypriniformes; family Gobionidae; genus Rhinogobio; species Rhinogobio ventralis. The sequence continues at coordinate 2,628,093 of CM077194.1, forward strand.
ACCATGACGGATTCGCTATTTACATAGGATTATGATGAGTCAGTTTAAATAAGTAGCCAATATCATTCGTCATTACTGCAAATAGGTAATTCTGATACATGCAATGACTATCCATTATGACATGCAGGCATCAGGTGCGTTGTGCACTGCCTATAGGCACATATTACTAACACACCCTTTAAAGAACACAAAAAATACTGCACTATTGACTTTAGAGCAGGTATGTGTTGGTCAATGGTGCAGTCGTTTTCAGTTCATGATAGGGCCCCTAGTGTTGTGATCGTTAACTAAAACTATTACAAAACATGGTAACACTTTATTTAACAGTGTCATTGTTACATATGTTACATGTAGTTACTATAGTAATAACTATAAATTATGCATAATTACCTGCAACTAACCCTCAACCAAACCAAACCCAATAGTAAGTACATATAGGTACTTAATATTACTCAGTACTGAAATGTAAAATTGCACTGTAATAAAGACAACTTAAAATAAAGTGCAACCCAAAACATTTATAGTAATTGAAATAAAATAAATGTTAAATAAATTTTAACTTAAATGAAACTTTAACTTATTTTAATTCAGTTAGTTGCCTATGTTATTTTATACTAAAATTACTAAAACTGAAATCAAAATGAATAAATATAAAAAAGCTTAAACCGGCAAAAACAGAACAAAATTATTTAAACCTTAAATTTAAAATATATTTAAATAAAAAAATAAATATAAATAAATATAAATATACATACAGGTGCTGGTCATATAATTAGAATATCATCAAAAAGTTGATTTATTTCACTAATTCCATTCAAAAAGTGAAACTTGTATATTATATTCATTCATTACACACAGACTGATATTTCAAATGTTTATTTCTTTTAATTTTGATGATTATAACTGACAACTAAGGAAAATCCCAAATTCAGTATCTCAGAAAATTAGAATATTACTTAAGACCAATACAAAGAAAGGATTTTTAGAAATCTTGGCCAAATGAAAAGTATGAACATGAAAAGTATGAGCATGTACAGCACTCAGTACTTAGTTGGGGCTCCTGTTGCCTGAATTACTGCAGCAATGCGGCGTGGCATGGAGTCGATCAGTCTGTGGCACTGCTCAGGTGTTATGAGAGCCCAGGTTGCTCTGATAGTGGCCTTCAGCTCTTCTGCATTGTTGGGTCTGGCATATCGCATCTTCCTCTTCACAATACGGTCAGGCGAGTTTGCTGGCCAATTAAGAACAGGGATACCATGGTCCTTAAACCAGGTACTGGTTGCTTTGGCACTGTGTGCAGGTGCCAAGTCCTGTTGGAAAATGAAATCTGCATCTCCATAAAGTTGGTAAGCAGCAGGAAGCATGAAGTGCCCTAAAACTTCCTGGTATACGGCTGCGTTGACCTTGGACCTCAGAAAACACAGTGGACCAACACCAGCAGATCTGGAAAACCATCACTGACTGGAAACTTTACACCTCAAGCAACGTGGATTGTGTGCCTCTCCTCTCTTCCTCCAGACTCTGGGACCCTGATTTCCAAAGGAAATGCTAAATTTACTTTCATCAGAGAACATAACTTTGGACCATTCAGCAGCAGTCCAGTCCTTTTTGTCTTTAGCCCAGACGAGACGCTTCTGACGCTGTCTGTTGTTCAAGAGTGGCTTGACACAAGGAATGCGACAGCTGAAACCCATGTCTTGCATACGTCTGTGCGTAGTGGTTCTTGAAGCACTGACTCCAGCTGCAGTCCACTCTTTGTGAATCTCCCCCACATTTTTGAATGGGTTTTGTTTCACAATCCTCTCCAGGGTGCGGTTATCCCTATTGCTTGTACACTTTTTTTCTACCACATCTTTTCCTTCCCTTCGCCTCTCTATTAATGTGCTTGGACACAGAGCTCTGTGAACAGCCAGCCTCTTTTGCAATGACCTCCTTGTGCAAGGTGTCAATGGTCGTCTTTTGGACAACTGTCAAGTCAGCAGTCTTCCCCATGATTGTGTAGCCTACAGAACTAGACTGGGAGACCATTTAAAGGCCTTTGCAGGTGTTTTGAGTTAATTAGCTGATTAGAGTGTGGCACCAGGTGTCTTCAATATTGAACCTTTTCACAATATTCTAATTTTCTGAGATACTGAATTTGGGATTTTCCTTAGTTGTCAGTTATAATCATCAAAATTAAAAGAAATAAACATTTGAAATATATCAGTCTGTGTGTAATGAATGAATATAATATACAAGTTTCACTTTTTGAATGGAATTAGTGAAATAAATCAACTTTTTGATGATATTCTAATTATATGACCAGCACCTGTATATATTGATAAATACCATAATAGTATATTAACGATACTGAAATAACACTGCTCACAAGTATCACATCGGAATGAACTGGGATTTCAAAATGTCTTAAATGGCTAAATAAAAAAGTTATACACATAATCATCTAGAATGCAGGTCATTCGTTGGATTCATTCTGTGTTGAATTTCATGAATGACAGGGTTGAGTGTACCTTCAAGCGGTTGTTTGAGGTTTAGCTGTGAAGTTTAAAAACTGGTCCCGGGTCAGAGTGCAGACGCTCTCCGGAGCGCGTGCAGCTGTCTAAAGCTGATATTCAGTGAGATAATCCTGTGCAGTGCTGGATTATGAAGGTTGTAGTAGTTGTAAGTGATTATCCATAAAAGGTTTTACCCTTTAGCTATAAATACTGTCTGCATGGGTCCATTTACTCCTTACAGCATCACTATATTTAGATGATTTTAGCTGCTGATACTGCAAGTTTTTTTTTTAAGGGGCAGACCTGTTGTTGTTGATATTATTATTATTATTATTATTATTATTATTATTTACTAATAAACGTTCTACATGTGCTGCGTAATGTGAGATGCTGGTATTTGCCAGTGGTTTCATGCACAAGTAAATGAGCACAATGCATGCGTTGTTGTTTAGTTGTTTGAGTTTTGCTCATGGTTTTTAAGGATGAGGGCGTAATGCAATCTGTCCATGTTGAGATCTTTGTAACTAGATAAACTATATGGACAAAAGTATTGGGACACACATTTTAATTCTTGAATTCAGGTGTTTCAATCAGGCTCTGTTTACAGCTGTGTTTTAGACGAATGAGACACATTCCCGTATTTTAATCCGTCTCTTTTGTATGCACTTCTGTCCTGATTTCTTCGAGGGGAGGGTCTATGGGCGGGTAAATGTATGGACTTTTTCAGATCTTTCAATCTAATGGCTGAAATAAACTCACGCAGTTTACATATGAACACATTTTATTATGGTTTTATTAACCTACCAATGCACAATTGTATGGTTAGTTGCATTATATTATTAGCAGTTTTTCCTTGCTGTGCCCTATAACTCATTTGTGACATTTAGATTAAAGCAGGTTCAACCTGCCAAAGGAGAGGCAAACTTTGTTTTAGATCCACATCGCAATTACCAAATTCATAAATTTTTCATATTTCAGCCATGCATTTAATATTTAATCAATCTCATATTGAGTATTTTTGTGTGTGTTCAGGTGGACACTGCTAGTGAAGTTGAGGAGCTGGATATTGACGTTTCTCCAGCACCGTATTCGGTCAGTAAAGGAGCAGCTAAACTCCAGGTCTTCATCGCACGTTACAGGTAAACACCATTAAACTTATTTCATGATTTCTTCTTACAGCATTTACTAAACTGCCACAACATAGAACAAATTACACACTTTAAATGTAGGCCTGTTTTTAATTTGCAGCTACAATCCCTATGATGGTCCTAATGATAACCCGGAGGTTGAGTTGCCCCTCACAGCAGGAGAGTACATTTACGTCTATGGAGACATGGATGATGACGGCTTCTATGAGGGTGAGTTTATTTATTGTTTTTTTTTATAAGATAAATTAAGCTAAATTAAACCTTAAGTGCTTGGAGCAAGAAAAAATTTAATGTTCAAAATCCCCAGTAGATGCTGTCCACACACTGAATAAAAAAACAGACCTCAGAGATTTATCAAAAACTATTTATTTTGAACTAACATTAGCTGTTGAAATTATTTTTAACTAGACTAAAGAAAAATAGATAAGTGAGCAGACGTTTCATCATACCTTTCTACAGTGCTCATTCAGTGTGCAGACAGTATCTGTAGAAGATTTTGAACATGTAACATTTTTATAAATATTTTATATTTAATAAATAGTTTTTCATAAATGCTATATATATATCATTATTGTATATTTATATATTTTCCTCCAAAGCCGTTGGTATGCGTGTATGCGTGTATGCGTGTATGTGTGTGTACTAAAAGCTCATAACCAACTACTCACCACACTCTAGTATTGTGGTAGTTTATGTAAAATGTAAAAATCTGATTTACTATTCAAATTTCTAAACTTAAAATTTCCTTTAACAACACTACAGTACCTATAACTAACACTATTGTGTTAAACCATCACCCTCTTTAGGTGAGCTGATGGACGGTAGAAGAGGCCTTGTTCCCTCCAACTTCGTGGAACGTGTGTCGGACGACGACTTCATGAGCTCACACCCACACCAGGCTGGCGAAATGTCCCATAATTCTTTCCAGGAGAGTAGCTTTCACAGTGGCAGTGAGCGGCTGCACCAACACCACTTACGTTTCGCTCACAGCACCTCCGAGAGGACGCAGACCTCCACGACAGCCTCAGCTCCCGGTGACAATGCCAAAGCCAAAGCCAACCCTGCTAACCCTGCTCTGGCCGTCCCGCTTACCAACGGCTTGGACTTGGATCTAGAGGAGGTGGGGGTGGACACTGTGCCTTACCCCCGCAAGCTAACGCTAATCAAGCAGCTAGCCAAGAGTATCATCATTGGCTGGGAGTCTCCGCTAGTCCCGCCCGGCTGGGGTTCAGTGTTTAGCTATAATGTCTACGTGGACCACGAGTTGCGGCTCAATGTGCCGTTTGGTACCCAAACGAAGGCCGTTCTAGAGAGGCTGGATTTAGCACAAAAGGCATATCGGATTGCAGTGCAGAGCCTGACGGAGCGCGGCAACTCGGATCAGTTGCGTTGCAGTATCCTCGTTGGGCGGGATGTGTGCGTGGCGCCGACTCACCTGCGTGTTGAACGTGTAACGGCTACCTCGGCCAGCCTGACCTGGCTACCTAGCAACAGTAACTACGTGCACATTGTGTCTTTGAACGACGAAGAGTGCGAGCTGGTAAAGGCGGGATGCTATTCACTGTGCCTCAGTAACCTCACACCCAACCTGCATTACAGTGTTAAAGTGGAGGCCAGGCCACACCGCACAGCCTGGGAACTACCGCCGGAGTGCCGAGAACGCAAGACCGCAGTGACCTCATTCACAACCCTGACTGCAGGTGAGATGCAAAGATGAGACCTGAAACTAGTGTATGTATACAGATGCTACTCAACAAGAATACGTATTTAATATAAATTAAATACGTATTCTTAATATAAATTTATACGAATATAAATTAAGAATACGACCACTTGACCACATAGACTTATACAAATTATCAGGCGAACATATCAAAGCACATTTTGGCGCGTAGCAACCTTGCATTGTCAATGGGCTAGAATTGACAGTTGCAGTCGGTGGAGAATCTATAAGAAAAACTGCATGAAATAAACGTTGTGATAGTCTTCTTCCCCATTGTGACATACACTATATTGTTAAAAGTTTGGGACACCCCTCCAAATCACTGAGTTCAGGTGTTCCAATCACTTCCATGGCCACAGATGTATAAAATCAAGCACTAGGCATGCAGACGCTTCAACAAACATTTGTGAAAGAATGGGTCGCTCTCAGGAGCTCAGTGAACTCAAGCGTGGTACCGTGATAGGTTGCCGACTGTGCAATAAGTCCATTCGTGAAATTTCCTCACTACTAAATATTCCACGCTCAATTGTTAGTGGTATTATAACAAAGTGCAATGCAAAGCGTGGGATGCAGTGGGATAAAGCACGCCGCCACTGGACTCTAGAGCAGTGGAGATGAGTTCTCCGGAGTGACCAATCACACTTCTTTGTCTGGCAATCCCATGGACGAGTCTGGGTTTGGCAGTTGCCAGGAGAACGGGACTTCCCTGACTGCATTGTGCCAAGTGTAAAGTTTGGTGGAGGGGGGATTATGGTGTGGGGTTGTTTTTCAGAGGTTGGGCTTGGCCCCTTAGTTCCAGTGAAAGGAACTCTTAATGCTTCAGCAGTTGCTCCCAACTTTGTGGGAACAGTTTGGGGATGGCCACTTCCTGTTCCAACATGACTGCGCACTAGTGCACAAAGCGTCGGTCCATAAAGACATGGATGAGCGAGTTTGATGTGGAGGAACTTGACTGGCCTCAATCCGATAGAACACCTTTGGGATGAATTAGAGCGGAGACTGCGAGCCAGGCCTTCTCGTCCAGCATCAGTGCCTGACCTCACAAATGCGCTTCTAGAAGAATGGTCAAAAATTCCCATAAACACACTCCTAAACCTTGTGGAAAGCCTTCCCAGAAGAGCTGAAGCTGTTATAGCTGCAAAGGGTGCGCCAACTCCATATTAAACCCTACGGATTAAGAATGGGATGTCATTAATATGCAGGTGCATGTAAAGACAGGCGTCCCAAAACGTTTGGCAATATAGTGTATATCCAACTGAAATGGCTTCTGGAACAAGAACAAATGTAGGGTGGGCAGGACCGTGCAAAGACCTTTTGAGGGGCATGTGCTGAAAATGAAAAAGGGCACCCCAAGGGCAATTACATGTCTGTTCACCTACCCCTAACACTTTATTATTAAACACACATTAGATGCTTTATTTCCAAAAAAAAAAAAATCTTTTCTATGTGATGGGAAAAGGGAGTATAGCGAGTTCAGCAAAAGGTGAATGTGAACCTCGGGTCGATTTGCGTCAAAACTTCGTACCGTGTACTTTACCCCTACACTTTTGCTGCTGTAAAAAATATGGTGTGTCCTGTGATTTTGACTGGCCCAACCAGACCTTCAGTGAAAAAGGCAGCCTATTTTCACTTAATGTAAAGGACAACACTACTGTAGTAAAACTTTTAAAAAATAAAAAATGTTTTACTACGTTTATACATGTGAAGACGAGCGGAGAGTATAGAATACTCAGAATATTCAAAAATTAGCTAGCTAGCGAATACGTGCAAACAGCGTTAACATGAATTAAACATGCGACCATAATATGATTAAATGTTAACAAATTAAGTGTATTAGCAATTATAAATCAAAGAACAAATTTCTTATAAATATATTTTACCTAGGTGACGAGGATCACTCAGTCGCTTTGTGTAGGTTCCAGTAAGAAACAGCGCGGCGCACACCTGTACTTATTTATGATTTTTCGATAGTAAAAACAAATTAAATGTTGTTGTATTACTTATCAATATATTATTAATATTTTACAAAAGTCAAACTCAAATGCATTTACGGGGGTTTTGACCAGCAAATGTGTGCGTCATTAAAACGGCAGCATCACATTACGTTTTCATCAAGTTTGCTGCAGCTATATGGGCGCTCAGTTTTTCCTGTTGTAAAATATATTTGGCCAAAATCTCATTTTATAAAAGATGAAATGCTGCTGTATGCACAGGCTATTTAAGTGTAGACTATTGGCTATGACTAGTCCCATGACTAGTCTTCAGTCCCACATGTCTCAGACCTCAAATACATAAAATATGAGCCTTTATAGACACAATGTTTCTTGCATAAAGAAAACGCTGTACTTATTCAAACAAGATCTTTATTTACCCTTGCAAGACTTCGTTCAGCTGCTGTCTGCTGTGCCGCTACTGCTAAACTTCAGTTCATTCAGTCACGATAGAAGGGGGCGGAGTTATGAGGTTTACTGACAGTTTGAGGGTCCGACAAGATTTAGTCACAAGCTCTTTTTAATACCTTTCATTGGCTAAATATTTGTAAAACAGACAGACAGGTGAAGGGTGACAAATAGCATTGATTTATAGGAGAAAAAAAAAACAACAACAAAAAAACACTACCACCAAAAAAAGGGCACTTCACAGTGTAAGGGCAAAAAGGGCATGTGCTCTACACAGGTTGAGCCCTACCTGTGCACGTGCCTGAGGGTGGGGCTTGATTTTGTCCATGGGGAATTGATTGGATGGTTGTGGTTTGCTATTAGTGGACCTCATGTGAGTGACAGGTTGCCCCGCCCTCATCATCAGAGAAGAGAAGAGATGTTGGTGCAAGAGGGAGAGGAAGTTATTCTGATTAAAGATTGCAAAGCACAATTTAAAATGATGTGCACGGATAAATCATTTATAATAAACAATCCAATTTTCCTTTAAAAAACAAGAATTTCATGGTGAATTTCATATTCACAAATAATTAATATTCACAGGGGCAAATTTGGTAGCACTTTATTTTAAAATCCTGTTCCCCATCTACATACTATGTAGTATGTACTTGACCCGGGCCTGAAACTACCCCTAAACCTAACCTTAACCCATGTAGTTACAGTGGGGCAAAAAAGTATTTAGTCAGCCACCAATTGTGCAAGTTCTCCCATTTAAAAAGATGAGAGAGGCCTGTAATTTTCATCATAGGTACACTTCAACTATGAGAGACAGAATGAGAAAAAAAAATCCAGAAAATCACATTGTCTGATTTTTAAAGAATTTATTCGCAAATTATGGTGGAAAATAAGTATTTGGTCAATAACAAAAGTTCATCTCAATACTTTGTTATATACCCTTTGTTGGCAATGACAGAGGTCAAACGTTTTCTGTAAGTCTCCACAAGGTTTTTACACACTGTTGCTGGTAGTTCTTTCCTTTACACGGATCAGTCGTCCTGGTCCCTTTGTAGAAAAACAGCCCCAAAGCATGATGTTTCCACCCCCATGCTTCACAGTAGGCATGGTGTTCTTTGGATGCAACTCAGCATTCTTTTTTCTCCAAACACGACAAGTTGAGTTTTTACCAAAAAGTTATATTTTGGTTTCATCTGACCATATGACATTCTCCCAATCCTCTTCTGGATCATCCAAATGCTCTCTAGCAAACTTCAGACGGGCCCGGACATGTATTGGCTTAAGCAGGGGGACACGTCTGGCACTGCAGGTCTACAATTTTGTTTCTGGTGTCCTTTGACAGCTCTTTGGTCTTGGCCATAGTGGAGTTTGCAGTCTGACTGGTTGTGGACAGGTGTCTTTTATACTGATAACGAGTTCAAACAGGTGCCATTAATACAGGTAACGAGTGGAGGACAGAGGAGCCTCTTAAAGAAGAAGTTACAGGTCTGTGAGAGCCAGAAATCTTGCTTTTTTGTAGGTGACCAAATACTTATTTTCCACCATAATTTGCAAATAAATTCTTTAAAAATCAGACAATGTGATTTTTTGGATTTTTTTTTCTCATTCTGTCTCTCATAGTTGAAGTGTACCTATGATGAAAATAATCAGGCCTCTCTCATCTTTTTAAGTGGGAGAACTGACTAAATACTTTTTTGCCCCACTGTACCTTATGTTACCCAGTACTTTCTTAGGTAAGGACACTAAGTAAAAATATACAGTGAAAATAAAGTGCAACCACAAATTTAGTACTTTTGACCTTATATGTATGCGTTTGTTAGAATTTACCAGGTGAGCAATATTATTTATATAATTGAAACGAATGTCATATTATTCTTGCCATAAAATCAAGGTGGTTTACTTTGCACGGAAGCATTAAAAGTTGTTTCCTAATACATGGATTTATATGCTATATGTGAATATTGTCACAACATTATTTGACATGCGGTGGTAATAGGCATTTTGGTTGACAGCCTACTGTACTAGTATATGAAGTATACGGAACGCTTCTAGCTATGTTGTTGCATTTCAGAATATAAACAGCATAATGGTAAAAAGGATTGGAATAACATTCACTGATGAAATGTTATATGTGTATTAAGAAAGAGTCTATTTTTATTTTATGTTAACTTCAACATTTCTAGGTTTGACCTTTGACCCTTTCCTTTGTCTCCTAGGTCCTCCTGATGCTCCTCTGGATGTGCAGTTGGAGCAGGGCCCATCTCCGGGAATAGCTCAGATCAGCTGGCTGCCCGTTACTATAGATGCTGCCGGGACGTCCAATGGCGTCCGAGTCACTGGCTACACCATCTACGCTGACAAGAAGAAGGTGAATGACTATGACCAATTTGAATTATCTTAACGAAATAACAAATAAGTCGTCTGAAAATAAGTTACTCAAATTTAAATTCACAATTTTGCATTATTTCGGAGTGTTCATCGTGACTGTACTATTGCTTCTGTCTTCAGGTATTAGAGGTGTCGTCGCCCACAGCAGGCAGCGCTCTGATTGGTCCATCTCAGATCCAGACGTTACAAGCAGCCCATGAACTCACCGTGCGAACCATGTCAGCTTTTGGCGAGTCGGTGGACTCATTGTCGGTGAACGTGCCCGCCAAATTGCCTGCCATCATGTCCGGTGCCTCATTGCCTCAATGCCAGTCTGTGCCAGCCTCCGCCAGTGTCCTCACGGCCAGTGCCAATCCAGACCCTGCTGTCTGTGCCACATCTCTCTCTGCTGCCAAAATGCCCATTCTGCCACAAGCTGCTACACTAGATGAGCACACCACTGGTCCTGTTCGGGGAGTCTATGTCAACACGTCCAAAGCAGTCGCTCGTGAGGCGCCTCCTTCTCCTGCGTCCTATGTAGAAGCCTGGGCAAACCCAACACCAACTGCACCACCTACGGCTGCCATGGCAGAACAGGAAGCACTGCCACTATGTGCCTCGCATACTAACACAACGGTGGGTAAATTAAATTTCTACTTGTCTACAGTTTTAGTCACCACTCTGTGCAAGTAGTCATTTAGCAAATACTTTTAGAGCTAAAAATGAATGTATAAACGTGGAACACAAAAAAAAAAAGAATGTCTACATATACTGTCGAGATCCCAAAATGACAAAAAAAGCAACACAACATTTATCATAACAGTAAACAGTAGTGTTGCATAATGAACAGACCATTATTCACTGAAACTCTGGGGCATCTTTTCATACCCTATTTATAAATAGACTTCATAAACCATTTAATATAATTTGGTTGTTTGGAAAATAACTAGGTAGACTTTTGAAGCCGTGCTCTAAGCTTTAGCCACTGTATTTGTAACCGTTCCTACTCGACCCGCTTCGATTTCGATTTGAACCGTTCTCTCCGGCATGGGCGCTAATAAGGACGCTAGCACACCTCTTGAGGCCAGGGGAGTAAGGTTTACACACGTCTTACTAGCTTGCCTCTCACCCCCCTAAACCTCACTCCCATGTGGGTCACGGCACCAAATGTAACCGGTCCTACTCAATCCACTCCGAGTGGGATTCGAACCAGCATCTCCGACATGGGAGGTAGGCACGCTAACAAGGGCGTTAAAGACCGCAGCCTCTAGCGTCAGTCGCTAGAATGCCTCTTGAGGCCAGGGGAGTGAGGTTTAAATGCACAGCCATCTTAACATATAATGTAGAACTGTTTTAGTTGATATATATTGTCTGTGTGCGGAGATATGGGATGTATAGTTTCTATCTGCTTAAGTAGTAAAAGTGTTATCTATCAACAGGTGAGTGTATCTGCACCCATGGTCACACCTGCACCTGTGTTCATGCCTGTGCCTGTTTTCACACCAACGTCCATGGCTGTACCTGCTCTCTTGAACACACCAGTACACATACCCACGCCAGTGTCCATGACAGCGCCAGGTCCTCTGGTTGTGCCAGCACCTGCCACAATGCCTGTGCCCATGTCTGCACCAATACCTGCAACTGTTGGTGTACCTGCATCAGTGCAAGTGCAGTCCAGTGTGGCTCCTGCTACGCTGAACCCCAGCAGAGAGACAGACAGCCCAGGAGTCCAACGTCCTGTTGCCTCCCTCTCCGAATTCCTGGAGGACCCCCGTGCCAAACTTCATACACCACCACCAAGTTCCACCTGCCCCAAAGTTAACATCCCAGGAAAGGACCCTCTTGATGTTCTGGATACGCACCCACTGAGGCCTCCCAATCCATCACCTTTTGAGTCTGAGCCCGAGGAGGACAGGGAAAACTCAAGGCTTGTGTCCATTGAGGAGTTCCTGCGGCCTGTACCTCAACCCCGTATAAAGGTCAGTTTCCAAACCAAATCTGGTTTGTATGTGTACCGGTGCAATTGATGTCATTTTAGACTGCACTTTTTTGAATATCTTACTTTCAGAGCTAATCTTCCTTCCTTAATATACAAATTTATTCCATCAGAGAAACACCTTTAGATGCATGAACTGTGTCTTGTTACTCTGACGTGAAGAGTAATTAATTAATTTAAACATTATGTGTTGTGCTAGTGCAGGGGTGTCCAATCCTGCTCCTGGAGGGCCACTGTCCTGCAAAGTTTAGCTTCTATCCCGATTATACACACCTGAACTGGCTAATCAAGGTCTTTGGGATTACTAGAAACTTCCAGACAGGTGTGTTGGAGCAAGTTGGAATTAAACTCTGCATAAAGGTGGCCCTCCTGGAATAGACCCCTATCCTAGAGTCTCAGAAACCTGTTGAAATTGTTGTTTTTGTGGTATGCTATCAGGTATATGCTGGTGGTCTTATAGACCCTCCTCCTGACTATCATGGGGAGAGCAGTCGGTCTGATCTGTCTGACATACTGGAGGAAGAGGAGGAAGATCTGTACTCTGAGTCTATCACTGACATCCCCTCCAGAGGTTATGGTACAGCTCCCAGGGGAAGGGTATGTACATGCACATGAATGGTGTAGTATTCCTCAGTGAACCATAGGACAAAATGTTGAGTCTTGTTGCGACGTAGCAAGTTCTGATTGGCTGTAATTGTGCCGTGTGATACAGGCAGGCAAATTACTCAAGTAGAAACATTTTAGGATACAAAGTTAGCCATACTTGTCTTTTATGTTCTTTCTGTTCTTATATTTCCTCTGTTGCATTTTAATTTTCTTGTTTCTTTTTCTTGTTTTCTTCTATTTTCAACTTTTGACACCAAACAAAACCAACCATTTTCCTCATCTGTTTGTTTTCAATCTATCGCCTTGTCCTTTCCTAAATCTAAACCTACCCCAGTGTGAAATGTGGGAAACTGACAGTGATGAAGACATTTTAGAGAGGATTATAAAGCTCCCCCCTCAGGCCTTACACAACAAACAGCTCTTCAGCATCCCAGAAGTCACGGAAGAGGAAGACAACACCGAATCAGAACCCCACACTAGACATTCCCCCGGCCGGACTGCTTCAGGCAAGGGCCACCAGAGTGGACACGAGGGTCGCCGTCATTCTCCCCTCCGCCACAATCATGGACATAAAACTGAATCAGAATCGCCTGTAGTGAGGTACAAAGGGACTAGGACTAGGCCCAGAGTGCACTACGCTGACACAGTGGACACCATCAACTATCTGGATGAGGAGGAGGCAGAGTTGGACTCTGACAGTAGCCTGTACGCTGGGCCTAGTTCTGGAAGTGTGGGTGTGCGCCGCACACCGCACAAAGGACATGGCGACCGACTCAGGAGAGAGGCCTTGCTCCGTAGCCAGATGACTTCAGATCTCTCTGGCATTGTGGCTTCTTCGGGAACAGGGCAGGGATCGTATTTAGTTAGCAAGACCATACACCGTGTGAGGTCACCCACCGGACCCTCAGCAGAGATTGACGTAGAGTATGGAACCGATAATGATGAGGAGCCTCAGTTTGACCCTGGAGAAGTGGTGTTAGAGCAGATGAGCTCTGAGTGGTGGGTGGAGGGTGGTAACAATGAGTACCACAACCTACCCCTGACATGCAGACTCCAGCCAGAGCTGCCCCCAAGCAACCGCTCATGGGTGGGTTGTCCTCTGTCCATCTGTCTCCTGTTGTACCAAAGCCATCTTCCCTTAAGACGCTCTCTTTGAGAACCTGCCTATCCCTTTAGGAGATGGCTGAAACCTTTTGCCTCCTAAAAGTGAAGATGAGCGCTGGTTTGCACCCACATCAGTTGCTATTCTTATCAGTTCACTGTAGCTAAATTTGTCCAACTTGCAGTATCATAGTTGGAAGGCTTAGGGAGTGTTCTTGGCGTTAACAAATTGAGCAATTCTGCTCCCAGTTCCACTTAACGATTTCATTGCATTCACTACCATAGCACCTCTGATATGTATATTGCATGGTTAGAATGCAGGGAAGAAGTTAAGAAGAACTTTACAGAACTGTTAATGGAACTGAAAATCTGAACTGAACCAAACGTCGTTTCTGAATAAGACATGGTTCTCGATTCCCAGCTCTACATTTCAAATGCATTCATTTACCACATATGATGTTAAGTGGTTATTGTGATATATGGGATTCCACCAAGTACACAATGACTTGCCAACACTAATTTTAGTGTGGATGCAAAAGGTTTAAGCCTGTACATCTCGTTCCTTGCATTTGATTGTGTAGCCTACACCCTTTCTCCCAGTCTCTAGTCAAGGCATCTTCATATTTGTAGTTGTGTAGCTGACAGCACTGCTCTATGTATTTGTCCTACATCTTACTGTATTTTTTCCAGTGTTCAGTTAGAATGTTGCTATGCTAAGGCCGTGGCTTTGCATTACCGCTCAACAGGTTTACTTGCTCTAGTGCATCTCCTTTCCTTGCTATAAACAGGATGCTTTTTGTCCCATGTGTTGTCAAGGTTGTACAGAGACAGCTTGAGTGGTTAAAGCAAAGGCTGGACTACACCAATGTGCTGTTTGAAACTGTATGTTGTACCTTGCACAGGGATATCCTTGTTGTTCCTATAATTCCTCTGTGTTGTTATGAAGAACAACCCTAAGTGCTGCTTCTGTTTATCTGGAATCAAATGTTGCTTGAACAGTAGTGTTTTACGTGTGTGTGTGTGTGTGTGTGTGTGTGAGAGAGAGAGAGAGATAGATAGAGAATGTGTGTTTGTGTGTGTGTATTTCAGGGCTCCAGGCTAATTGAACAAAAAAGTTTGCATCACTTTCCAATCTACATTAGACACTAAAACATCATGTTGTGCAATTATGTGGCTTCTTTAAAACTCTAGGAAGGTGCACAAACACATAAATGCTTGGCCAATGCAATTGCAATCAGTTGTAAATAGCTAGATAGCTAGAAGCTCTTGTAAACACTTAGAAGCCTATTTTAACGATCTAAGTGCATGGTCTGAAGCGCATGGTGCAGGTCTTTTGTTAGTTTAATGATGGAAAAAATAGTCAGCGCGCCCGGCGCATGGTCTGAAAGGGTTGTACTAGTCTCTTAATGAGTCATGGGTGTGTTTTGGGCGTAACGTGTAATAAACCAATCAGAGTCTCATCTCCCATTCCCTTTAAAAGCCAGTTGCGCTCGCACCATGGCAATTTACATGGCGGAATTTGGGAGCTGAAACACTGAACGCTTCTCCAGAGAGGAGATAAAAATGTGTGTGCTGCGCATCCCTGTGTGTGTAATAAGCAAAGCATACACGTGTTGTGCACCCGCATATAGACACATATTACTAACACACCCTTTAAATAACACAAAAAATACTGCTGGTCAATGATGGTCAATGGCGCAGTCTATTTCAGTTCCTCAAAATAGCAATGCGCCAACAATGCGCCTGAACACACCTCGTTTTCAGACCAGACACCCATGGGCGAACAGATGGGCGCGAGTGCATTTACTATTTAAACAAAACGTGCCGCAGGACGTGAAAATGATAACTGCGTCAGGCTGAAACTCGCAAAAAACACTCATGCCTGGCGCCGCATTGCGCAGAGTGTATGATAGAGCCCATAGTTGTGTAGACAATGTTTCAGATCTTTTGGTTAGCAGGTAGCATGCTAAGCTAAGTAAGCTTAAACTGGAACACGGTCTACTGCAAATGTTCCAAATGCAAGCTTAGCAATTCATATATTACGGACTGTTATTTGCCAAGTAAAAAGTATAACTTGGCCCCAAAATGCTTTATTAGCAGCAAGTGGCTCACAAGTGATTGTTCTAGTCTGGAGCCCCTAGTGTTCATATGTGGTATTACATGCAATTTGTGTGATGATGTTGTCATGCCACTGTGATGTTAATCAGTGACTGTTTCCCACCATTGTCATCATCTAACTGTTTGTTTCTCTCACATTAGGAGGCAGGTGGAAGAGAAGCATTGTCGGCAGATCCAGGTGCAATGTGGTGCGATACAACTCAAAAATCAACACGCTCTGAAATTAGACTGCATAGAGGTGAGACTCTCACTTCCTTCTCTCTCACTCTAGAAGCAGATTAACTCTAGACAGCTTGTCATTACACAGGAGGAATTGACAACTATGAAAATAGCTTCCGGGATAATACCTGACCACTGTGTACTGCATACAGCTCTCATTCAGATCACATCCTTTTCTCTCTCTCTCTCTCTCTCTCATTTATCCGTCTCAGACTCTTGCCAACTCACACAACTTTAAACTGCCCTTCTTCTCCAAATGTACTTTCAACCACACCCACACGAACACGTGTATCTAAACCGGGACTTCTTTTGTTCCTAAATAAAACGTATTAGTATTGTTTTCTGAGGCTGATTTATTGCTCATTCTATTGATTCAATCTCAAAACACAAAGTATTAAAATTTGGCACATAAATCGCCCAGGAACTGGCTTGTTGAGGAATGCTTTTCTATGTGATCAGATGTGCAATTTATTTGATTTAAAATCGAGTGGCGAGTCAAGCCATGTCTAGTGGCCATAATATATATATATATATATATATATATATATTTGGAAGTGGACAACATCTGACCATATCCCAGAATACCTGAACATTGTAGCCTAGTGTCACCCTAGCATCTGTTACTACAGACAAACCTTGATCCTAATATACACCATTGCACAATTTTTACTATGTTTTTGAATCTGTGCGTTTCCTTTGACGACATCCGCAAAAGGAGTTTTTCCCAAAGGTAGCTCTGGGTATTTGCCCTCAAATGTGATACACAGAGGTTGTGAAATGTTTTCTTTTCTTTGCCCTGCCCTTGATTGTTGCTACAGATGGCCTTGATCCTCACTAATGAGATGAGCACATCTCACTGCTGGAGCTTAACACGAACATGACAGACACCTTTTACCACCACTGATCATGCTTCTCTGCTTTACACTATATTCCTGACCCTGCACCCTTCTAACTCATCCAGAAACATGAATACGATCCTGAGGAATTCAGGGTGCTGACCCTCGACCTCTTGACCTTGAGTCCGGCTGTCAGACTCCAAAGTACAGAACAGCAGTTTTATTTTGCATGCATGTCCAATACATAGCACAGGTGGCTTTGGGGGGCATTTGGGTTTGCTTTACATTTATTTACACAGTTTGCAGTTGCATTTATTCATTTAGAAGACACTTGGGTGACTTAAAGTAATACATTTTTATCTACAGTCTCCTACAGTTGAATCAATTCATGTAGTATCTGAGCTGCTTATCAATATCAATAAGAACCTTATTAAAAATTGAGCACTAAAAATGATTGAGCATATTAGAATGATTTCTGAAGGATCATGTGACACTAAAGACTGGAGTAATGATGCTGGAAAATCTGCTTTGCAGTCACAGGAATAAATTACGTAGCTAATTTTAAAATATATTAAAATATATTATTAATATTTCAGAATATTACTGTTTTTACTGTATTTTTCATTAAATAAATGCAACTTTGGTGATTACTCTTTTGACCAGTCGTGTAGTTTTAACCTGTCCCATGAGAACATTATTCAAAGGTTTGCTGATATCTGAATAGACATTAGTGTGTCTTTGTCTCTCCCTGTCGCTCTCACTCTGTGCAGATGACTCATGTGCGCACGTTTCTCTAGCGGCTCATGGCGGCTTAGGATCAGGAGGTTTTAGTATGATTACCTCACTTAAGGACACGCCTGGGCCGCACCATTATTTTTTTTCAGCCGGGGGGAGACAACGGATGTTAGTTCACTGGCTTTAATGTTTGGAATGCATCAAGGAAAATGGGAAAATATTTTTTTTTATTGCAATGAAACTTTGCACAGCTTCCCATTCCCAAGAAAATTTAAATAGGCATGATATCCAGATCAACCACCACTGTTGCTGTGTATAAATATTACTCTTTGGTGTTGCAGAGCCCAGACCATCTGGAGAAAATGAGGTCAGAGTCTTCGTTGCCCTCTTCCCATATGAACCTGCAGTCATGTCACCCAATCCTGACGCTGCTGAAGAGGAGCTTCCCTTTAGAGAAGGCCAGATAATCAAGGTTTGACTTGACTTTGAGTTTGTGATTTTCACACATGCATTAGTCTTTAACAGTAGACCATACTAGCTTAAAGTCGGCATGAAACATTAGTTGCGATGGTCTTCTCTATCCTACTATGACGTACAAAGCATCGTACCGAAAGTAGTGTTAGCCAACTATGGTCGTAAGTTCTGTCATTATCAACATAGTTCAACGAGTCTGTGTTTCCCGAAACCATAGTTCCAGCAAACATTCACAAACACCGTTGCAAACTTGTGTTGTTGGAACAACAGCTCTCGACCTGGGGTTGAAAGTGTAGTTTGCATGACATGTGGACTTAATAAATCCTTATCTTGAGCAATGCAAGTTGACATTAGGTACAATCTATATCTTTTATTTAGAATATGCATACAAATGTCATTCACGTCTTTTAGTTTGTCAGGAGATTTAAAGCACCCGTTTTGAAGAGCGTGTAGTACGGAAGAACAAGCATATGATTGAGTCTGGGAATAAAGTGAAATAACTGAGAAAAATTAGAATTAGTCCTCATATGCAATATCCGTAATTTATAGAAAAACAAAAAATCTGGCATTAATTCGATCTCAAACGGATTCATTAACCCTCATCCTTCCTTCGCAATTTGTAACACACCCTTCCCTCGAAGCCCTAAAATTATACTTAATTTTTTTTTTCCCAGAAAGCTTATTTCATTTCATTTTGATAATATTTTTCTATTTTTTGGTGACCTTATGATGGCCTTATAGCTCTATATGGAGTGGACGAGCTGTTCCGCTGGGTCCTAAAGTCAGTTTCTCTTCAGTCTGCATTCAGATACACATGGAGACATTATACAATCATTTTGTTTGGTAAAGTTTTTGAGCAATTTTAGTTGTTTTTTTTATGTGTGCTAATGCATTCCTCGCATTCCATTCATTCCTAAGGGGAGGGTCATATTGACCCTCGGATCCAGTCTTTTTTTGTGTGTGTGTTTCTTACTCCACCACTAGCGTGACATCCTTAACCAACGGGGTTAAACGACAAATTTGCGACAATTTGGTTTCGGGAAACAGTCGTGACTAGCTTGTTTAACAACGCATCGTACTATGGTAGTTAAACATCAAATGATGTTGTTGCATGAGAAATGCACCCCTGGTCAGAATTATAGGCACCCTTGGTAAATCTGAACAAAGAAGCCTGTGGAAATAAATCTGCATTGTTAATCCTTTTGACCTTTTATTCAAAAAATTCACAAAAATTATGAAATAAATATTTTTCTCTAATACACGTTGGCCAAAATTAATGCCACCCTTTTATTCAATACATTTCAATACATTCTTCTCCTGTAATGCCTGA
The DNA here is from genome assembly GCA_039654625.1 of Rhinogobio ventralis. Classification (NCBI taxonomy): domain Eukaryota; kingdom Metazoa; phylum Chordata; class Actinopteri; order Cypriniformes; family Gobionidae; genus Rhinogobio; species Rhinogobio ventralis. The sequence continues at coordinate 2,647,634 of CM077194.1, forward strand.
AGATTTCTGTAAGGCAACATATAAGCCTACAAAATGTGTCTCCAGCGTGACCCGCGCAGATACTTGTTCACATGTACATAAAGCATTTGAAATATAATAAAGTTCCTGTTCAATGTTCAATGCAGTGTTTCTTCTTTGTAGGTTTATGGGGACAAAGATGCGGATGGTTTCTACCGAGGCGAGGCGGGTGGTCATCGTGGCTTTGTCCCATGTAATATGGTTTCAGAGATCCAGGTTGATGATGAGGAGACCAGAGACCAGCTCCTGATGCAGGGCTTCCTCACCACGGAGGCGTCTATGGAAAAGATAGGTGTGTTTATCATTGCATGTGTCAAACTCGTACATCTACGTCTCTGTTTTCACTCCAACATATCATGTTACTAGTCAGATTTGAGCAAAATTGTAACGGTCTGCTGATATCCAGCTCTTTTATGATAGCTTTGTACTCCAGTGAGCCGCCTACCTAGACAGCATTGAATGCATCACAACGACAAAGACAAAATTATGATGCCGTATAAGATACACTACCGTTCAAATGTTTGAACTGATACTTTGGAAACAGATACTTTTCTACTTTGATAGGAAATTGATACATATTCAGCAAAAGCTATGTTTCCATTCAAAGTTGCAAAGTTAACAAATTTGGTGCAAAAATATTGCATAAATCACCACTTCCTGGGAAATTGGTGAAAAATATCTGTAGTTGCTTCAATCTGGCTCTTTTTCCCTCCATCATAAATGAGTGGCGTCTCAGAGCGTCAGACGAAACTCACTGAACGCTGTCATGCTCTCTTGCGTTGGGATGCTGGTGTTTGGGAACGCAACCGTGTGAGACGCTTCTGGAGGAATTAAACCAAATCATTCTGATCACAGACTTTGACTCAGGCCTTTCAGAACCACACATTTGAGATGCTGGGATGCGATTGGTCCACTGGTCTAGTTATCCATCCACATTCCTTGTCTTATCGGATAAAATTGTATCCACCTCAAGTACATCCGTTTTTGTGGTGTTTCCATCCAGTGGTTTTTATGTGATGTGCATAAAAATAGGAGGATGGAAACATAGCTACTGATGCATTGAATTGTTACAAAAAAATCTATTTCAATTAAATGCTGTTCTTTTGAACTTTCTGTTTATCAAAGAATCCTGAAAAGCAAATGTATCATGGTTTCCACACAAATATGGATCAGCTCAACTGTATTAAACATTGATGATAATCATAAATGTTTCTTGAGCATCAAATCATCATATTAGAATGATTTCTGAAGGATCATGTGACACTGAAGACTGGAGTAATGATGCTGAAAGTTCACTGGAGTAATATTTCACTGTTTTTGCTGTATTTTTTAATCAAATAAAGCGAAGAGGCTTCTTTCAAAAAGAACTGTACAAGCTTCAAATGCATTGTGACAAGTCATAAGATGGCTGATGAAGTCAAGAGTAAGGTTGATTATCATTTATTTCAATACACTGTTGAAACGTATTTATGATTTAACGCATTTTTACATCATCCAAGAATTGACTATTTTACCCAATATTTGTGTGTGCAATATGCTTTCTGTTCTTATTTGATTACTGGGCATATACCAACTTCAAACTCTCTTGAAATCAGCTGTAAGCATTCAGAAGCATTCTAGATTCTGCATCTGCCTTCACGACGGGATCTTAAAGTGCTGTCTAGGTAGACAAACTGACCAGGTTTTGGAGCAGAGCTCTGTAGTCTGACTGACATTTATTTAAGGTCATATTTTGAGCATGTTTCTAAAATATAAATAAACCTCTTAACTCCCTATAATCGTCCAAAGAAAAAGCCACAATCCAGCCACAGCTGATATTTTAGCATAGCCAGAATCACGCTTGTGTAAACAGGCTTTAAAATAGGCTTCAAGCTAACAACTTTGAGTAACTTATGTTTCCCTTGTGTTTAAGTTTTTAAAGTGTTAGCAGTGGATAAGTGCTACTTATGTGTACTTCATAAGGGCGCATGCAGCATTTTGTCTCTCATTTAAAGCAAGACACTACAGGCAAAACCATGTTTTTTATGCACTGGTCAATTTAGAGATTAGTGGAAAGAAAACATCCAAAATACACATTTAAGTGTTTATTTTATTGTCGATTTTAAAGGGTGTTGGAATCTTCCCTTCAGCAGCTTTACATACACCAAACCAAACATTTTATTTATAAAAAAAAAAAAAGTGTCTGTTGACTGTATTTTCTGATTTATGAAATCCAAAATCCGCTCTGTACTAACCTTTAACTCTAACATGTCAACAAAATGAAACAAGAATTCTGAACCTGACTTTATTCAATGTTTTGGAAATGTATGCAAATGCATGATTATTTAATTATAAATAATGCATAATTTGCATATTTACAGATTTCAGAAATAACACAAAACTATCGTCTTAATGTTCTGTCATTAATCAACTGGAGAAATATGGTGATATTTAATAGTATTTACACCATTCACCTGTAGTGTCCTGCTTTAAATAGTTGCACATGGAGGAATGAATAGTACTTTAAGAAATAAAATTAAACTTTGAAAAGCCAAATGAAGTTCTATTTTACATGAAAAGTAGCCACCGTGTTCATATCACATGACCGGCCGAATACAACTCACTTTATCTCGTTTTTGGACATTTTTAATAAATGAATAATGGCTGACTGAGAATAGCACATTTCTACAATTCCACTGCTTTTCTTGAATCTGTTCTTGATTTAATTTGCTTTATGTTTCACAGTCCCAGTTTCATTACAGATCACAAAGCTTTGTCATTTTTCAAGTGCCAAAGTCCTGTCGTTGTAATGTGTGTGTTTTTGTGGTCACTGTATGAGCAGTTCAAAGAGCAACAACATGGATCGTCTCTCCCAGAATGCTTTGCTGCAGTGGCGGTTCAGCCCTTTCTTTCTCACTGTGGTGCCTCATTGCTGATGCTAATGCTTATTCTGTTGTTTAAAGGGTTAGTTCACCCAAAAATGAAAATTCTGTCATTTACTCACTCTCATGATAATAATGAGGTTCATTCACGTCACAGCACGTTTGAGCTTCAGCAAGAACCAATGAGGTTCACTCTCGTTTTACGCATCACGTTTGAGCTTCAGCAAGAACCAATGAGGTTCATTCTCGTGTTACGCAGCACGTTTGAGCTTCAAACATCTTCATTTGTTTCTGAAGATGAATGAAATTCTTATGGGTTCATAAAAACATGAGGCTAAGTAAAAGGTGACAGATTTTTTCATTTTTGGATGAACTATCCCTTTAATCTCTTGTTTCCAGTTTGGTTCTTGTTTTGCTTTTCTTTTGGCTTCTCATTCATTCTTGTCTGCCTACTTGTCTTTTTTCCCTCGTATCCTGTTTAAATTTCATAAAGACGCCCGCTTACATGCACCGCTTCCACGCCGCACCGCTGCACCGCCGAAACCTAGACGCTCCAAGAAAGGTGTGTGTCAGCGCTCGCTGTCTCCTCCTTCACCCCTCCCAGATTTCACCTGCGTTTGGTTTGCTGAATTTCTGCTTCTGCATCAGGAACTTTGACCAAAGGGGGATATGAGAATTAGATATTCTTAGTGTCACTAGTTTTATTTTTGAACCACAGTCAGCATGAAATCAAAAAGAACTTTGTTATTTTCCAAATAAATATTCCTGGTCTTACTCTGCATGATTCAATGCATTTTATTGTAATGAAAACGATGTTTCAAAAAGCAATAACTTTTCTGCTAATGTATGCAAGGCCATGCAGACAGAGAATGGAAGTAATTGGGGTTAGGGATGCACCGTTATGAAATTTTGACCGATACCGATAACCGATAATTCTTTATATTTGAAAGCTGATAACCGATATATTGGCCGATAAATCTAAATTCTAATTTTTATATTATTTTTGAGAGCCTGATTACAAAAACAAGTCTCACCACTAAAATCCAAATCCCAAGCACACAATTATGAGATTCTCATTATAATATTATGTAGCCTATATGACAGACTTGCACATGGACAGTTTTTTCCATGTGCAGTGGAAAATGAACTGTATTTTCCTTTTTTGAAGTGATTCCAATCATATTTCAAGCAATTTAAACCCATCATGGTGAACAGTGCACATCTGAAGTGTCTCAAGGTAATAATCCAATAAATCCATTTTCCATCGGCTTTATGATATCAGCTAAATGTGATTATCAGGCCGATAACGTGAACATATATCGGCCGATACCGATATTGTGACCGATATATCATGCATCCCTACATTTGACCTTTTTGTAGAAAAATTAAGCTGAAAAATTCAAAATATAATAATAATAATATATAATCACATTTTGTCAAAAATGTAGCTGCAAATTGAAAATATAAAATAATAACAACAATATATAAATTAATAATATAATAAAAACGTTGTGGTAATTCATATTATGCTACAAATGCTGTCTTTCTTTAAAAAAAAACATATATAATAATAATACATAATATTTAAAAATATATATATTCATATATACAATTTTGGGCTCTCAACAACCTTTGGTCAGCTCATCATCTCTCACTGAAGTGTGTGTGTTTGTGGCTCATGAATGCTGCACTCATATCCTCAAATCCCGGTGACTCGTTTTGTTTGGTTTTGTTTAGTTCGATTAGTCTTTTTCCCCATAATTCCAAGTGTCAATCAAGGTCAGGCAGCCAATCAGATCGTGTCTAACCCTTCCCTCCTCCCCCACTCCTGTCCTTCTCCAGTGGAGTCAGCCGCGGTGTGGGAGGACACGTCTGCTATAGACTCCTCCAGTCAAGGTTTGAATTCCTTCTGTCCCGTCCTGTTTCTCTCTCACTTCTTCATCTTGTTTTCCTCCTCGGATGTTTTCCAGCCGCATGTGTGTGACAGTTTAATTGCATATTAATGTGTTCTCGGATGATGTAGAGCTGCACGTCCTCATCGCTGTTCTAACCACTAATTATCTTCCAGTCTCTCATTGACAGTTGTGCTTCTTTGCATCATGGTTGATTTGGTTCACTCTGTGACCTGCATGTGATTTCTGTCATATGTGCCTTTTTCTTCTTTTCTGTCTTTTTGTTAAGCATTAGATTTTGCAAGGCCAGAAATATATATGCATGCTTTCATATCAGTTGAAAGTTTATGGCATCATCAGAAATGCACTTTTTAATAATGGGCAATTTGAGCAATTTTACCCATGTGTTACACACAGTGTAACAAATATTTCAGTTAAATGAGTTAATTGAAATTCTCAATACAAGCAAATATGGATATTAATTATAAAACCAAATAAACAAAATAACATAGTTACTATGTAAATAATGCATGAAATATCATACCATAATCTGCTAGAATACATCTGATATATGTGTTTATAACATACACTCACCTAAAGGATTATTAGGAACACCTGTTCAATTTCTCATTAATGCAATTATCTAATCATCCAATCACATGGCAGTTGCTTCAATGCATTTAGGGGTGTGGTCCTGGTCAAGACAATCTCCTGAACTCCAAACTGAATGTCAGAATGGGAAAGAAAGGTGATTTAAGCAATTTTGAGCGTGGCATGGTTGTTGGTGCCAGACGGGCCGGTCTGAGTATTTCACAATCTGCTCAGTTACTGGGATTTTCACGCACAACCATTTCTAGAGTTTACAAAGAATGGTGTGAAAAGGGAAAAACATCCAGTATGCGGCAGTCCTGTGGGCGAAAATGCCTTGTTGATGCTAGAGGTCAGAGGAGAATGGGCCGACTGATTCAAGCTGATAGAAGAGCAACTTTGACTGAAATAACCACTCGTTACAACCGAGGTATGCAGCAAAGCATTTGTGAAGCCACAACACGCACAACCTTGAGGCGGATGGGCTACAACAGCAGAAGACCCCACCGGGTACCACTCATCTCCACTACAAATAGAAAAAAGAGGCTACAATTTGCACGAGCTCACCAAAATTGGACAGTTGAAGACTGGAAAAATGTTGCCTGGTCTGATGAGTCTCGATTTCTGTTGAGACATTCAGATGGTAGAGTCAGAATTTGGCGTAAACAGAATGAGAACATGGATCCATCATGCCTTGTTACCACTGTGCAGGCTGGTGGTGGTGGTGTAATGGTCTGGGGGATGTTTTCTTGGCACACTTTAGGCCCCTTAGTGCCAATTGGGCATCGTTTAAATGCCACGGCCTACCTGAGCATTGTTTCTGACCATGTCCATCCCTTTATGACCACCATGTACCCATCCTCTGATGGCTACTTCCAGCAGGATAATGCACCATGTCACAAAGCTCCAATCATTTCAAATTGGTTTCTTGAACATGACAATGAGTTCACTGTACTAAAATGGCCCCCACAGTCACCAGATCTCAACCCAATAGAGCATCTTTGGGATGTGGTGGAACGGGAGCTTCGTGCCCTGGATGTTCATCCCACAAATCTCCATCAACTGCAAGATGCTATCCTATCAATATGGGTCAACATTTCTAAAGAATGCTTTCAGCACCTTGTTGAATCAATGCCATGTAGAATTAAGGCAGTTCTGAAGGCGAAAGGGGGTCAAACACAGTATTAGTATGGTGTTCCTAATAATCCTTTAGGTGAGTGTATAATATATGTGTGTGTACTGTGTATAATTATTTTATACATGCATTTATATATTTAAGAAAAAATATATATTTATGTAAACAATTTATTTGGATATAATTTAATCGTTTTACAACCCTGTAAATAAATAAATAAATATATATATAATATTATTTATTTATTTATTTATTTATTTTTAAGCTGCTTTTTTCAAAAAGAAAAATAGCATTCAATGCACATACAATATAATGCAATAAACATACAAGTCCTGACCCTTAATCTCCCGCTCTTTGAAAACGCTCATTGAGATGTGGTTTGTTTGACTCGCAGACCTGAGCCGCTCAGCCGCCCCGATGGGAAGCTCGAGACCCCGCAGGATGGTGGCCATCTTTGATTACGACCCGAGAGAAAGCTCGCCTAATGCAGACATCGAGGTGACGTCATTATTATTTCTTATATTAGTAAAAAGAGTCTGCGCTGACTGTGTGAGTCTAATGTTCAATCATTTCTCAACACCTCCAGGCCGAGCTGACCTTCAGTGCGGGCGACATCATCTATGTGCTCGGTGACATGGACGACGATGGCTTCTACTATGTGAGTTTCTTCTCTGTCAGTGGTTTTGTTCTATTCTGTATGTCTTTTTAGTATATTTGTAGCATCGGCGATATAATATTGCACCCCGTCTCAACAAACCGCTCTGTGGAGTGTCCCTGATTAAGGATTTACAGAGTTGAATCAGTCTTGCCTATAGTCGACTGATAGTCGAATCGTGTGTGTGTGTGTGTGTGTGTGTGGGGGGGGATAAACATTCATAAAACGATTCCTCATGACATTTTAAAGCCACGATGTACAGAACATCACACAGAGATATAGAAGAAAAAATTAAGGTGGGTGGGTCATCTTACCCCGAGTTACCCTATATATCATTTGAAGAAAATAGTACGTGATGCAGTGTTTATTGATATTTTTGAACTCAAATTAAATCATACTAGCCTTTTTTTTGCAGATTTTTTTGCTCAAGATGCAGGTCTGCGTAATAAATAGTGTGAGAGTATTGTTATGATCAAGTATGACTGATTGACCATAAGCAAAGCCGCAGTGCATGATGGGTTTTGTTGTTGTTTTCAGGGAGACCTCAATGGACACAAAGGCCTCGTGCCTTCCAACTTCCTGCAAGCTTTTCCGGAGACGGAGGAGGACGGCGGCCGGCCGGAGCACGCAGTTACGGAGAGCCGCAGAGACTCACAGGTGTGTGTGTGTGTTTACTGCATGCATCACGTTAATCATTGCATGTGTTTTCCATCCTGTTCTGTCCATCACAGCGTAACTGTGTCCTTGATTAACAGCGCTCGTTTCTCCAGCTGTCTTTCGTTCTGCATGTCATCTCATGTGTGTTTGTCTTTATTTTTGCATGTTTTCAGAAGCACAGGAGAGGTGTTCACTTTAAACAGTGACCGTAAGTCTTTCACACATCTGAAACCCTCTCTAGTGTCTCCTTTCCTAAATATAGTGAAGTCTGAAGATGAATGATACAATCCGTACCCAAAGGTTAATGGGTTAGCCCTCTTTGTTTCCCAAACCTGTATGAGTGACTTTCCTCTGTGGGACACAAAAGAAGTTAGTTTGTTTTTCAAGCTCGGGAAAAAAATATTATAATGTTTTGGAAATCCAATATTGTAGACTCTAGAGTAAAAAATGCACATCATTCCAACCTCTCTTCCTTTTCACATAATAATATGGCATTTTACAGTAATATTTCATTCCCAAAACAATTCTGTCAGTCGGTGGGGTCTAATTATGTTTGTTTTATATACTATTATAGTTGAATATGTTTTTTGTTGTTGTTTTAATCCTATTTTTATTCTTTTTTTTTTTTTTACCATTTAGGGTTGATTTATTTTATTTCAGAATTAGTTTTTGTACAGTTAGTTAGTTTTTATTTATTTCCAGTTAATAATAGTTTATAACGTTATTTTATTGTATTTTATTTATTTAGTTTTTGTGTGTTTTTATTATTATTTAATTTAAATGTTATTTATTATTTTATTTTATTATTTTATTGTATACAACTCTGATGTAATTGGTAGAAAGTTAACTCTCTTAAACACTATTTTTACTTTAGTTTAGTTAAGTTATATTTTTGTTTATTTGTTTTTTTTTTGTTTAGTTTTTTTTTTTTTTGAGTAATTTTAGAGCGTCAGCTTGTTGCCAAGACAGCATTTCTAATTTAAGTATTTATTTATTTAATATTTTATTTTATTTCAGCTGTATTCCAGTTAACAAAAATGATTTAATCATTTTAGTTTTAGTTAACGATAATAACCCTGATATCTTTTGTGTTCTACAGAAGGAAGTGGCTGAAAAATGATGATATTTTTCATTTTTTAGCTGTACTGGCCCTTTAAACTCAAGTCAATATTCCCTGTTCATGTCACGACCCTTCCCCTCTCATCCTGAGTTTGTTTAGGATTCATGTCCGATGTCTGTCAGATCTGGCTCTGTGTTGTTCTGTGAATCCCGACAGTATCTCATGAATGAGGATTTTACACCGTAAGATCCTACCAAAAAAATGTTTATTACATTTTCGTCATACATACAGTTTTAAATTCTGTATTATTATTTGCGTTTAGTATAGTTAAGTTTATTCAATTCTAATGTAAGTGTTTAATTTTAGGACTTTAGTTTAGCTTAGTTTAGTTACGTTTATAATATTTTATTTTTCTTTATATTTTATTTTATTGTATTTATTTTATACAACTCTCTTAAGGAGAAAAGGTTTTAACATTTTCATCATACACACATTTAAAACACATTTTATTTAATTGTTATTATTTATTTTATTTTTTTAAATTTATTTGGTATTTATTTTATTTTTTATTTTATTTGAGTTATTTTATACAACTCTTATGTAATTGGTAGAAAGTTAAACTTTTTTTACATTTTCATCATACACACATTTAAAACACATTTTATTTAATTATTATTATTTATTTTATTTTAATTTATTTTGTATTCATTTTATTTTTATATTATTTATTTATTTTATGCAATTAGTAGAAAGTTAAACATTTTCATCATACACACATTTAAAACATTTTATGTTATTTCATTTATTTATTTATTTTAATAATTAAATATATATTTTTTTTATTAAATAAATTATCATAAGTTAATTCATTTTTTTATTTTATTTTATTACATTTGTATTTTATTGAACTCCCAGGTGAGCCAGACAGAATCGTGGGATCATCTTGATCCCGTCAGCTCCTCTCATCCAGACCCGACTCCACCAGCTCAGCCAGAGCCGAACCCCGATCCCAACCCTGCGCCGGACCCCGAGCAGAAACCGACCCTGAGCTCCTCTCCTCCGGCGGCCCCTCCGTTCCCCGACGCCTCTCTGCCCGAGAAAAAGAAGAAAGGTTTCTTCTCCAAGGGCAGGAAGCTCTTCAGAAAGCTGGGCTCCAGCAAGAAGGAGTAGCGCGGCAGGCGTGAGCGCGAGCATCTGCAGATTGCACTTTTACTCGTGTGTGTGTGTGTGTGTGTGTGTGTGTGTGTGTGTGTGTGAGTGAACAATAGGAGAATCCTTCTCATTCTCTGATGTTTTGCCATAATGATGTAAATTTACCAGCGCTTTCGTGTGTCGGACTGTTTCTTCTTTTTGCAAAAAAATAAAAAATATTCGCAATACTCATGTGAATAGAGGAGTTTCACCATTTAAAGCTGTGACTACACATGCTAACTTTAATAACAGCATCTAGAGCATCATCCGCTGAAAGGCAAAGCACACTTATGAGGAGATATGAAATGATTCCAAGAGTTCTGGAAAATAAAGTGGAGAGTGACAAAATAAAAGTCACCACAGAAATACGTTGCACTACATGTAGGGTCCAAGACTGCAGAACTGTGTCCCTGTAAACCAGTAAGTGATTCTGGCTGAACTCAAATCGCCTCTCATTATTCCAGTTATTTTTACTGGAGAAAATATGAGGCTGAAAGCTTCTCGTATGTTTGATAGGATATCCCATCCATATTTCCTGCAGTTTCGCATTATTATTATTCTACTGAGAATAGTATTTGATTATATTCTACACACTAATGTGCTTTTTTCAATGTTCAAATATCAATGAGAATTTCATTATGCAGTTTTGTTATAAAGCTTTCATTGGATCAACATTTATTATCAGCTTCAACTTTATGATTTATGCCATTTGCATGCTGAGATGGCATTTTGAGCCACATTATTTTGATCCGTCTCTGTAAACTCAATATCTGATGCTGTGCAGGTTTGATTTTACTTCAGCTTCGCCTTTTACTCGAAATCATTGACATGGAACTCTGATGATAATAATAATTCATTCACTTATGTCTGATATGGTATAAACGTATGAAGGTGTGTGTGTGTGTGTGTGTGTGTGAGACATAAACACATTGGCTTCTTTCTGCATGAGCTTTGTCTTAACTTTTTCTCAATGTGATTATTTTGTTCCTCTTTTCTTTTCCTCCGTTTTAGGAGCATTGTAAAGTCATGGCATGTGAGCATAACACCCCCACACACAAACACACACACACACACACACACACACACACACATGCTGGTGAAGTTTGTTTGAAATGTGCTAGCATTTGTTTTTTGGGTCTTACATTTATTTTATTTTGAAATTTATTTTTTATTTATTTAATTTTTTTTATACAACTCTTATGTCATTGGTAGAAAGTTAAAAGTTTTCAAATTTTCATCATACAATTTATTTTTAATTGTATTTAAATTGTGTTTGAGATGTGGTAGCATTTGTTTTTTGGTCTTATATTTTTTTTGTTTTTTAATTTATTTTTAATTTATTTTCTTTTATTTATTATTTTAGTTATTTCTTTTTCTATTTTTTATTTATGCAACTCTTATGTAATTGGTAGAAAGTTAAACTGTCTCAGATTTATGAGGAATTTTTCAAATTTTCATCATACATTTAAAACACATATTTTATTTTTGTTTATTTATTTATTTTTATTTTTATTTTATTTTATTTTTTTTATTTAGTTTGAAATGTGCTAGCATTTGTGTTTTGGTCTTACAGGGCTCGTGTGAAATCATTTCTCAGGTTGAACTGCTCATCAGTTTTGCGTCTTAAGTCAGCTCGTGCTCATCTTAGGCGAGACTGTCCAAACCACACAGTCGATCTTCTTGCCAAAAACCACAGCGACTAACAACCAATCACAGAACGCCAGCCGTTTAGAGGGGCGGAGCTAGAGTCGAAACCTCCTCGCAAACAGGAAGTAGGTGAAGGTTTCAAACACTCTCAATGCTCGTACAGAATACACTGCAAAAAAATGAGTTTTAATTCTTAAATCAAGATGCATTCACTGGAGTAGCTGAAAATCTGCCAAATAAACTTAGGTAACGCTTTATTTAAAGGTGACTTAGTTACACATTACTACATGCACTTACTATAGTAACAACAGTAAATGATGCATAATTACAAGTACCTAACCCTCAACCAAACCCTAACTCTATAGTAAGTACATGTAGTTAATGAATAATTACTCAGTACTTATGTGAGTAATTACAATGTAACAACGTCTCCTTAAAATAAAGTGTAACCTAAACTTGTTTTCCCTTTGAATTAAGTTTATTTGTTCTTATTTGAAGCATAAGCATGTTTCTTAGATATTTGTACTGGAAAACAAGACTTTTTTTGCAGTGTAGGCAGAAAGCATTGTTTTTAGCATTACTCCATGCTTCTGAATTATTATAATGCATTAAAGAAGCTTGTCTTTGACTATTTTCTGGGTAGTGATGCACTCGCTCTAAACTTCCCCCTCGCTGCACTATAATCCAAACGCATGCTGCGATTCCCGCCACTGAACGCACAGATCTGACCGTAATCGTATCCTATAGGCCATAATAAAAACTAGCCTTACAAGACCTCGTTTAGTCTTAACTTCAAGTTTACTACAGCTGTGTTCGTAATGACTGCATGCATGATGGATCTCCATCTATACTCGGCCTTATTTATTCTGTGTATGTGTCGTAGTAGTTGCACGTACCTTGTGTTTTGCAGTACGCGGAGGAAATGATGTATTTGTGTCTTGTTTTGTCCAGTGCAAACATTCTTAAGATCAAGATGCAGTTACTTGAAGGGAAAACAAGATTTTCTCAAGTAAATGCATCTTAAAAAGTTTATTTGCACTGGAAAACAAGAGATTTTTTGCAGTGCGGTGTTGAGTTGGGTGTGTTTTTGTGATCTGAGGTATGATATTTCCATGCACTGAGAAAGAGACTCTATTCTTGTGTCTGTCCTGATGTTCTTTAGCAGGTGGATGTTTTTTTGTACATTTTTCTAATGCGTTTTTTGGAAACTCACCTGTAAATATTGCTTCTATTTTTTGTGCATGTTTTTTGGATAGTCATCTTGCTCTGTGGGGGACGTCGTAGTGATTTACTTGAATTGACTTGTTGCAATATGGACTTTTTACAGAAATAAAGTATATTTTCACATAAAATGAGTTTGTGTTGTGAATGATGGACTCAGAGACCAAACTGTGTTTTATTAGTTTGGGTTTTATTGAAGTTTTAGGATCTCATTGCATTACAGAAGACATGTTTTATGATTTGCAGAGAAAGCTGGCTTTGGTTTCTGTAAGCGCACGGCCGTCTCACGTGGATGTTTTTTGACACTATGAGACGTGTGCAGCTTTACGAAACAAAGCGGCTTCCTCTTTTCTCTGTCGTGTCATTCTCCGTCGAGCGGCATGAAGCATCCCAGCAGCCAACAGTACACTCATCCATAAAGTAGGAAACACTACACTGTGGCGAGGGGTTTAGTAGTGCTTTCTACTTTATGGATGACTGCACTGTACTTCCCAATGTCCAGGTGTCCACATCTCCTCTGGAGGTCGTGATGAACGCTTGAGATCGCAGGCTCCTCCTTCACACACACACACACTTGTGCACCGCATGTGAACCCCACCCAAACTTTACATAGACTTCAAACTGGGGAAATATGCTATGTGAACATATGACATGCAACCATTTTCGCAATTCATTGAACCAAATGAACTGGTGCACAACGTACAAACTTGCAACAAACATGTCGTTGATTTGCGTTAAAGTTTATACACAGTTACATCAACTTTTGTAAATTGATAAGCAAAAATGTTAAAAATGCACAATGCGTCATTGATAAATGCCAGTGGTCACAACTTCCTTCACATTACACGGCAGCCATTTTGATCGACATGAGTAAGCTTTTTCCTTCAAAAGAATGCGTTTTCTTGCTCATACACATTTAAAATACTCGTTTTTCTTGGTTTTGCTGTTGTTTTGTGTATTAAAAAAAGAAACGGCAATGATAGAAAAATATGCAAACTTTTTTTGTGCTTTTAACATTTTTTAGCTGAACAGAAAATATTTCGACGTGATTAGTTAATAATTACTATTTGTTGCATTCCAAAAATGGACAGTTTTTGTACATGCGTCAATGGATAATCCAACATGACCGAACGTTAAAGAGAAAAAATTTACAATTGTTTATGCAGAACATTAATACATCAAGTTATGCATCGTGTGGAACAGTAATAAAGACACAGAAAATGTAAAAAAATAAATGAATAAAAATAGCTTCCTTCTTACTAGTATAGCCATAACCATACGTTACCCATCCGTCCTGTTCTGGCTCGGTTACATCCGTACCTCTGTCGCCCAAGCCCAGTGTTTGCCATGTTCCTCTCCAGTGGTCTTTCCGGGGACTCTTAGCGTCTTCCTCTCCAGCCCAAGTAGAAATGGGCCTAAAAGAGGAGAAGTGCTGGTATTTAACCTCGCTGCCAATCACGTGGTGTAAAACCACACAGGAAGAGGCATAACAGTCAGTGGCTCACGCTCTTCTGTCATTCGCTGCTTTTTGCCCACCGGCTCGTTTATGTTCTCGCATATTCACGTCTGAAGATACGCAGCATTTGTGACGTTGTTTGAATGCAGTGTTTATTAAACCGGTACACTGGGCATTAAAAACTCATTTAAGGCTCTCAGTTCAGCTCAAGGCCAGTTAGTGTGATTAAATAGTGGGAATTGTTTTTGATCATGCCTTTTTCTCTATTCATGGATTGCAAACAAATTTCAAAATTGGGGAGTCAAATGTTTCAGAAGTTTATGTTAAAGGATAAAATGGTTAAATGCACACAGTCCTGTTCCCCATGTGCATACTACACTCTAAAAATTCTGGGTTGTTGCAACCCATGTTTGGGTCAAACCCAATCGTTGGTTAAAATGTTTCAATTACATTTTTAAACCCAACGGTTGGGTTTGTCCACATTTGACCCAACAACCCAGCATTTTTTAGAGTGTATGTACGTATTAGAGTAATTACAATAACTACACTCTAAAAAAAAATTATGGGCTGTTTTAACCCAAATTTGGGTCAAATATGGACAAATCCTGCCGTTGGGCTACATTTTTTAAAATTAAATTTATAAAACCAATGGCTGGGTTTCTCCATATTTGACCCAAATTTGTGTTAAAACAACCCAGCATTTTTAGAGTGTATGTACTTATTACAATAACTGTGTTAACCCATGTAGTTATCCAGTACACTCAAAAATGCTTGGTTAAAAACAACCATTTCTGGGTTATTTGGCAACCCAGTGCTGGGTAAATATTGGACAGAACACGTGCTGGGTTATTTTAACCCAGCTTGTTGGGTTTTACACATTAACCCATACACTGGGTTGTTTTTGACATTAGTGCTGGGTCAGTCAACCAAAGCATTTAGTAAATGTTTTAGGTCACACTGACCCAGCACTGGGTAGGTATGTGAGGGGATCGTCATTCGTATTGACAGTAAAATGACCCAACAGCTGAGTTACAGAAAAACTACCCAGCACATAAGTTAAAAATATTAAAAAATAACTCAATAAAAACAGGCTGAACCAGCTTTTGGGTTTAACAAAAAAATATAACCCAGCATTTTTGCAGAGTGACCCAGCGCATGGGTAAAATAGCCTAATAAAATGACCCAACAGGCTGAACCCAGCATTTGGGTTAAAAAAAACAAAAACAAAAAAAAAAACAGCATTTGGTAGCACTTTATTTTACAGTGTCCTTGTTACATATGTTACATGTACTTACCATAGTAATAACAGTAAATTATGCATATTTACATGCAACTAACCCTAAACCAAACCCTAACCCTATATGTTGTTAATTAAAATTACTCTGTACTTAAATGTATAATTAAACTGTAACACGGACTCCTTAAAATAAAGTGTAACCCATGTCACAGGTAAGAGTTTTTCCGTCAGCATTCGGTGTTATCTTGCTCTCTGTTCTCCTGAGCTCTTTCAGTTTGTTCTCCCGTTGCTTAACAGTTGCAACACCAGAGGAAATGCCAAAGTGTGTCTCTTAAATCCCCGTCAGAGGGAAGTGAATTATCAGCCAGTGCAGGACTGTGTGCGGGAGAACTGATGCCAGGACTTTATAACACTTTGTGTCTGACAATCCTGCATAAAATGCACAGTTGACTGAATTCACGTTATATGGTCTAAAGTGAAGTAAAAGAGCAGACATGAATAGCTGATCTGATCAGGCACAGGAAGGACCCGTAGAGCAACTCGCGTGTGCTATTTCCTGTGTGCAACACCTGCAAAAGGCATGCATGCATGCCTACTGACAGAACAACTGTAGTTGCTTAAAGCTTATGATTTATTTTACAAAGGCATCTTCTAATGCTGGGATGATTGCATTGCATGCTTCCAGCTGTGGTTTAGTTTGACGTTTCTGCTCAACATCAGTCGATTAATGAGAATATATTCAGATGTGAATGTGATTTTTAACCCAGATCTTTTGGAACGTGGTGCTTTTAAGAGGGTCTGGTCTGTCGCTTAGTGGTTATTGACATGAGTGGCATGAAACCACACCACAGCGATCTTCTCTTTCTTCTTTATATCTGCATGAGGACATCAGATACTGCAGAAGCTTCCTTCTCATTTAGAGCGGCTTTGGTTTGAAGGCCTGAGCGTTTATTTTCATACAGGGAACACCGGCCCAGGTTTCAATTCCCCAGCTTTCTTTATCAGACCAGCCTTTCAAAGTCTGTTTGCAACCATGACAACCCGAGACGATGTGTGGAGTGCCAAGCCAGGGGATTTTTTTTAAAGTGTGTGTGTGTGTGTGTTTGTGTGCCTGAGGTCAGAGCACCATGGTTTTTGAACAATTATAAAAAGCCGAGTGGAAAAAGGTGTGGTGAGAGAGATGTGATCTGAAGTTGACTCTCGTCTCGTTTGGTTTCGCTATGACACATTTACCCGCCCGTTTCACTGCCTTTGTCCTTCAAAAAGTGGAAAAAGCATTGAGAATGTTTTGCATTGAAAATAATACTATTTTAAACTAAGATATTTTATTAGTTATTAAATCTATTTTCATGTAAACAGTACATTATATTTTGTTATGTAAATTAAAGGCCTAAGTGTACGTGTTTTAATACATTTTTGCATTTTTCTGAATATTAGAGACATTAGAATAAAGCTGAATTATGACATTTTTGTCTTCTGTAAAGCTGTTTTATAGTGGAACTGAGTTTGCTTCATAATTCATGAACTTTGCAACATTCACACTGAAGCATTGATCCAAACTGTATAAATCCATAGTGTATAAATCTATAGTGTATAAGTGCATAGCGTATAAATGCATAGTGTATCAGTGCATAGCGTATAAATCCATAGTGTATCAGTGCATAACGTATAAATCCATAGTGTATCAGTGCATAGCGTATAAGTGCATAGCGTATAAATCCATAGTGTATCAGTGCATAACGTATAAATCCATAGTGTATCAGTGCATAGCGTATAAGTGCATAGCGTATAAATCCATAGTGTATCAGTGCATAGCGTATAAATCCATAGTGTATCAGTGCATAACGTATAAATCCATAGTGTATCAGTGCATAGCGTATAAGTGCATAGTGTATAAATCCATAGTGTATCAGTGCATAGCGTATAAATCCATAGTGTATAAGTGCATAGCGTATAAATCCATAGTGTATCAGTGCATAGCGTATAAATCCATAGTGTATCAGTGCATAACGTATAAATCCATAGTGTATCAGTGCATAGCGTATAAATCCATAGTGTATCAGTGCATAGCGTATAAATCCATAGTGTATAAGTGTATAGCGTATAAATCCATAGTGTATCAGTGCATAGCATATAAATCCATAGTGTATCAGTGCATAGCGTATAAATCCATAGTGTATCAGTGCATAGCGTATAAATCCATAGTGTATAAGTGCATAGCATATAAATCCATAGTGTATCAGTGCATAGCGTATAAATCCATAGTGTATCAGTGCATAGCGTATAAATCCATAGTGTATAAGTGCATAGCATATAAATCCATAGTGTATCAGTGCATAGCGTATAAATCCATAGTGTATCAGGGCATAGCGTATAAATCCATAGTGTATCAGTGCATAACGTATAAATCCATAGTGTATCAGTGCATAGCGTATAAATCCATAGTGTATAAGTGCATAGCGTATAAATCCATAGTGTATAAGTGCATAGCGTATAAATCCATAACGTATAAATCCATAGCGTATAAGTGCATAGCGTATAAGTGCATAGCGTATAAATCCATAGTGTATCAGTGCATAGCGTATAAATCCATAGTGTATAAGTGCATAGCGTATAAATCCATAGTGTATAAATCCATAGTGTATAAGTGCACAGCGTATAAATCCATAGTGTATCAGTGCATAGCGTATAAGTTCACAGCGTATAAGTGCATAGCGTATAAGTGCATAGTGTATAAATCCAGAGCGTATAAGTCCATAGTGTATAAATCCATAGTGTATAAGTGCATAGCGTATAAGTGCATAGCGTATAAGTGCATAGCGTATAAGTGCATAGCGTATAAGTGCACAGCGTATAAATCCATAGTGTATAAGTACATAGTGTATCAGTGTATAAGTCCATAGTGTATAAGTCCATAGTGTATAAGTCCATAGTGTATCAGTGCATAGTGCATAAGTGCATAGTGCATAAGTGCATAATGTATAAATAAGTGCATAGTGTATCAGTGCATAAGTGTATAAGTGCATAATGTATAAATAAGTGCATAGTGTATCAGTGTATAAGTGCACAACTCACCTTCAGTGTGCGTCTGTGAGATTTTTCCTCCTGTTTAATGGGAGAAAATGGTGCATCTGATCACGATTTGAGGAATCACTCTTGACTGGAGCACAAACACACTGAACTACTGATTCTAATTAAGGTTACACTTTATTTAAGGTGCTCTTGTTAATTATAATTATACATTAAGTACTGAGTAATAGAAATTAACATGTACTTAGTATATAATTAGGGTTAGGGTTTGGTTTAGGGTTAGTTGCATGTAATTATGCATAATTTACTGTTATTACTATAGTAAGTACATGTAACTTATGTAACAAGAACACTGCTACCCTAACACTCCGCATGATCAGTGGTGATGCTTGACTTGGCAAACATCACTAATTAACTCTTTGGAAATGGAAATGTACCTAGTAACCAGAAATTTGTTTATCAATGTGATTTGTCCAATGTATTTGATTTAAAAAAGCCCATGCAAAAAAATATATGAGTTGAGATTAGTGTAATATCATCACATATAAAAAGGTTTATATTTAGTCTGTAATGGTCAAGAATTAAATGTTCATATTTGCCCGCCACATTCACAGAATAGTCAACATGTTTGCTGTATTTTGCTGAGTAGATTCATGAAAGATGGTGTAAGAGGCAACTATTTTTCTCTTTTCCCCCACATACAAAGAAGAAAAAGAGGAAAGTACACATCGACCGAGCGAGATTTGTCTGGAGCCACTTTCTCATGCGCTCTGAAGTCAAACTGTGTCACAGACGGTGGGTTTGGTGCTCTTTTACTCTCTGCTGCATCATGTCAGGTTGTGTGGGAGTGTAGAGATGTTCAGAGATTTATGTTCAAATTTATTGTTTTTAGGTGTTTTAAAGTGAAATCAATAATAAATCAAAACTAATTATTTAATTCATTAGTGAAAATTATTACAAAGAAAACATAATTTTCAACTCTGGTTGGTATTAACCAATACCAATGGATAAAGAAAGTGTGTGTGTGAGAGAGAAAGGGAGAGAGAGAGAGAGAGAGAGAGAGAGAGAGAGAGAGTGTGTGTGTGTGTGTGTGTATGTGTCTGTCTGTGTGTGTGTGTGTGTGTGTGTGTGTGTGTATGTGTCTGTCTGTGTGTGTGTGTGATTAAACGTGATTTATCGCATCCAAAATAAAAGTTTGTGTTTAGATAATATATGTATATATGTACTGTGTATAATTATGTATATTTGAATACAAATACATACATGTATATATTTAAGAAATATTTGCATGCATATACTGTATATACAATATATTGCCAAAAGTTTTGGGACGCCTGCCTTTACATGCACATGAACTTTAATGACATCCCATTCTCATTCCCAACAGTGCGTAGAGAGCTTCATGGAATGGGTTTCCATGGCCGAGCAGCTCATCCAAGCCTTACATCACCAAGTGCAATGCAAAGCGTGGGATGCAGTGGGGTAAAGCACGCCGCCACTGGACTCTAGAGCAGTGAGACGTGTTCTCTGGCGTAACCAATCACGCTTCTCTATCTGGCAATCCCATGGACGAGTCTGGGTTTGGTGGTTGCCAGGGGAACAGGACTTGCCTGACTGCATTGTGCCAAGTGTAAAGTTTGGTGGAGGGGGGATTATGGGGTGGGGTTGTTTTTCAGGGGTTGGGCCCCTTAGTTTCAGTGAAAGGAACTCTTAATGCTTCAGCAGACCAAGACATTTTGGACAATTTCATGCTCCCAACTTTGTGGGAACAGTTTGGGGATGGTCCCTTCCTGTTCCAACATGACTGCGCTCCAGTGCACAAAGCGTCGGTCCATAAAGACATGGATGAGTGAGTTTGGTGTGGAGGAACTTGACTGGCCTGCACAGAGTCCTGACCTCATCCCGATAGAACACCTTTGGGATGAATTAGAACAGAGACTGCGAGCCAGGCCTTCTCGTCCAACATCAGTGCCTGACCTCACAAATGCGCTTCTAGAAGAATGGTCAAAAATTCCCATAAACACACTCCTAAACCTCGTGGAAAGCCTTCCCAGAAGAGTTGAAGCTGTTATAGCTGCAAAGGGTGTGCCAACTCCATATTAATCCCTACGGATTAAGAATGGGATGTCATTAAAGTTCACGTGCATGTAAAGGCAGGCCACCCAAAACTTTTGCCAATATAGTGTGTGTGTATATATATATATATATGCAAGTAAGATCGGCTTCTGTACTTACACTTCCGGACAACTTCCATGGGGTCACAAGCTTTTGGTTACGCGACTCCTCATTTATGGAACTTGCTTCCTGTGGAATTTCGCAATAGTTCAAGTCTTCCAGTTTTCAAATCTCGTCTTAAAACTCATTTGTTTAGGCAGGCTTTTATGTGATTTTAATGTTGTTGTTGTCTGTTGCTGTATTGTCTTTGTCTGATATAATTGTTTTTTGTGGACTTTGTAAAGTGTCCTTGAGTATAAATAAAATCCGTCCTCCACCTATAAATAAAATGTATAATAATAATTAATATTTATATTTATATATTTATATATATATATATAATATATGTATATATACACAAAAAAAATGGACAAATCAAGTATTTATTGTAAAGAAAGAAGCACAAACAATTTGAAATGTCCACACAATAGATCTGCTGAAGTCAGTATTGTGTTTGTTGACAGTTCATGTGATTAACTCCGCCTGTGGTCACTCACGCAACAGGTCAACACATGTATGAGCAGGAAGTGACCTGTTCTTGTCATGAAAGCTGATTGGCTGCCGGCGAGGCTGTTCTGTCTGTACTGATAGATATTATCTGGTTTGGCAACAGCTTCCCCTCCCCTTCTCTCCTCCTTTGTGTCTTTCTTTCTGTCTGTTTTAAATGTCCCCCAAGACCTGCCACTGACCAGTGTTTTGCAAATGATGGTATCACCGCTTGTTACTTCCTCTGGTTTTAAAATACGACCCTGAGCTGTGTGTGCGTGAGAGAGAGAGAGAGAATGTCCAGTAGCGCCTTGAAATGTCCATTAGTGTGTTCGAAAAAAGCAAAGATTAGTCAAGTTGTTTTTTAAATGCATAACACTACTTAACTTGTTTCACAACAGCTTTACAGAAAATATAATTTGCAGAATAATTAGCAAGTATCTTGCAGATTTGCTGTTACTTTACTAAGTGTTCAGATGCACCGTTTTCTCTTGCTGGACCAGAAAACAGGCATACAAATCCCACAGACGGCAAGAGACGGAAGTTGCGCTATTCTTTTCTTCCCTATTGTGACGTATCTCTGAGTGAAACGCTTCTGGAACAGGAACAAATGTAGGGCGGGGCTTGATTTTGTCAGTAGGGATTGGATGGTTGTGGTTTGCTATTGGCTGATCTCATGTAAGTGACAGGTTGCCCCGCCCTCGTCATCAGAAAAGAGAAGAGATGCCACTGCAAGAGGGAGCATTAAATATTGATTAAAGTCAAGTCATCTTTATTTATATAGCGCTTTTTACAGTACAGATTGTTTCAAAGCAGCTTCACAGTGTTAAACAGGAAAATAATGCAACAGAATTTGATTCGGCTGTACAGCCGCTCTGGAGAAAACAGGGATGTCATCTAGCTCAGTTCATGTGGTGTCTCATGTGGTGTCAATGCGGGCAGATCAGTAATATAGTTGAATATTTAGTGTCCCCAACTAAGCAAGCCAAAGGTGACGGTGGCAAGGAACCAAAACTCCAACAGGTGACAGAATGGAGAAAAAACCTTGGGAGAAACCAGGCTCAGTCAGGGTGCCAGTTCTCCTCTGGCCGACGAACAAATGGTGTATTATGATTCTGGCAACATTACAAGTCAGAAGACATATTAGATCGAAACATTCAGAGTATTTGTCCAGTTCCATCTGGTTGAAGATCGGAGTCATCACGCCGGAGACGGGTTTGTTGAGGATCAGTGCCACTGGATGACGTGTCGATGAGGCCGTCACAGAGGAGAGTCTAGTTGACACGGTCTCTGCAGACACTTCGGGGATGCGTTGGTCGTGGCTAGGTGCAGGTCCACCATCTGATCTGTATATGGCCCGGATCCGGCTGACTAACCTCGGGATAAACAGAGAGACTAATATTAGCATAGATGCCATTCTTCTTATGATGTAAACGAGTACATCAGGTGTTATGGGAAGTGTTCCCGGTTCCGGCTGACCTAGTTAATTCAGCCTAAAACAATCATTTAACTGATTTGAATAATATAAATAGATAATGTTCTATGTGTATGCCATAGTAAAGAGATGTGTTTTTAGTCTAGATTTAAACTGACAGAGTGTGTCTGCTTCCCGAACAATGCTAGGAAGGCTGTTCCAGAGTTTAGGTGCTAATTAGGAAAAGGATCGACCGCCTGCAGTTGATTTTGATATTCTAGGTATTATCAACTGGCCAGAGTTTAGAGAGCGCAATAGACGTGATGGAGTATAATGCGTTAAGAGCTCGCTCAAGTACTGGGGAGCTAAACCATTTAGTGCTTTGTAAGTAATATTTAAGTAATCCATTTTGCATTGAGAGCATACATCGATCAGGCATAACATTATGACCACCTTCCTAATATTGTGTTGGTCCCCCTTTTGCTGCCAAAACAGCCCTGACCCGTCGAGGCATGGACTCCATTAGACCCCTGAAGGTGTGCTGTGGTATCTGGCACCAAGATGTTAGCAGCAGATTCTTTAAGTCCTGTAAGTTGTGAGGTGGGGCCTCCATGGATCGGACTTGTTTATTCAGCACATCCCACAGATGCTCGATTGGATTTGGAGGCACTGTGTATTCTGACACCTTTCTATCAGAACCAGCATTAACTTTTGAGCAATTTGAGCTCCAGTAGCTCGTCTGTTTGATCGGACCACACGGGCCAGCCTTCGCTCCCCACGTGCATCAATGAGCCTTGGCCGCCCATGACCCTGTCTCCGGTTCTCCACTGTTCCTTCCTTGGAGCACTTTTGATAGATCCACTGCAGACCGGGAACACCCCACAAGAGCTGCAGTTTTGGAGATGCTCTGACCCAGTCGTCTAGCCATCACAATTTGCCCCTTGTCAAACTCGCTCAAATCCTTACGCTTGCCCATTTTTCCTGCTTCTAACACATCAACTTTGAGGGCAAAATGTTCACTTGCTGCCTAATATATCCCACCCACTAACAGGTGCCGTGATGAAGAGATAATCAGTGTTATTCACTTCACCTGTCATAATGTTATGCCTGATCGGTGTATGTCGTAATTTAGATATATTTTGAAGATGGAGGAATGCAATTTTACAGATGCTAGAAATGTGGCTTTCAAATGAAAGATTGGTATCAAAGATTAAATGCACATGAATTAAAAAATAATGATGTGCACGGATAAATCATTTATAATAAATACTGCAATATTTCGTAAAAACTAAGCAAAAATTGTCCATTTTGATTTCATGGTGGCTTAAAACAATGCACTTTTTTCACTCAAGAAACCACTCTAGTATTGTGGCAATGAGTTTTGTTCACTCACATTTATCAAACTGTAGTTTAAATAATTCATCTGCACTCAGTAGTGCACGTCTCCAAATATAGACATATAAGGAACTGGCCAATAGCAGCTCTGACAGCCGTGTCAATAGAGAAGTGACTGTCCTTCTGAAGGAAGCGGCCATGAGCTCACACATTCTGACTTTAAACTGAAGCTTGTGTGGTTGAAACGCGCAGAGATCGTGAGATGATCAATGATCGTCCTGGATCAGGGTTTCTGCAGATTTCATGAAGGAAAATTTAAGACTCATTTAAGACCTTTTTGAGACCAGGTAACGGAATTTTAAGGAATAAAATGAAAGGAGCACAATACATTAATGTGTTCTGTAAATGTAAATGTTTAAGGAGAAACACTTCAGAGTTTGAAAATACATCCAACAGATATCTGTTACTTTTTAATTAATTTTACTAAAAAAAAAGCTTGAATCGTTTTGCTCAAAACCATTACAATATGGAAATTAAAGCTGCAAGCAGCGATGAAAGGGCCCTCGCACCCGGGAGCACCGCCACCTGGTGGCCTCAGGAAAACAATGAATAGTGGGCGACATGCATTTAAGCCGGTAAATATAGGAGAAATACGGCAAGGTCACTTCAATGAGCCACACTTCCTGCTGCCAGCAGGTGGCGCTTTGACTATAACTGAATATTGCCATGTAGATGTCATCAGGCCAGGACTATTATCAAACATGTGAAGATTGGGGCAGATCGGACATTGTATGCCTGAGTTACAACAACTTCCTGTTTCGTGGCGTAAATCGCATACATTAGCACTTAGCCATGTTTTGCTTTATTTAATGTGTTTCTAGCATGTTTGGGACTTGATGGCATATTTAAATGTGTTTCTGGGAATTACAGTGTAAAGCATGCCAGTGTAAAGGTGGCGCTATGACTAACTAATATTGGCATGTAGATGTCTTCAGGCCAGGACTCTTATCAAACATGTGAAGTTTGGGGCGTATCGGACATTGCATGCCTGAGTTACAACAGCTTTCTCTGTCATGGCGAAACATCAGACTTTGTCAGGCCGCCACGGACACGCCCTTCAGGGAAAACTGAAGATCTTCACAATTTAACGTTGCAAATGCCTTTAGATTAGACTGACCAAATATGATGTTGATCTGATTAAATCACTATGAGGAGTTAATCACAGTGTAAAACATGCCATTTCCTGTTGCCTGCAGGTGGCGCTATGACTGTATTTAAAATATTGGCATGTAGATGTCTTCAGGCCAGGACTCTAATAATACATGTGAAGTTTGGGGCAGATCGGACATTGTATGACCAAGTTACAACAACTTCCTGTTTTATGGCGAAACATCAAACTTTGTGAGGCCGCCACGGACACGCCCTTCAGGGAAAACTCAAGATCTTCGCAATTTAACGTCGCAAAGGCCTTTAGATTAGACTGTGCAAATATGATGTTGATCTGATTAAATCTCTAGGAGGAGTTCGTTAAAGTACAACGTCTGGAAATGGCAAAACTTGTGACAATTTTGCAAAGAAAATTCAAAAGATCTCACTTCCTGTTGGTTTTCAGATTTCGTACCAGGAGACTTTTTTGTAGGCATTGGGCTGTTACATGTGTGTATCGAATTTCAAACCTGTACGTGAAACGTAGCGGGAGGGGCACTTCGTTGAAATTTTGTAGGTGGTGCTATCGAACCATTTTGCTACGCCTAATTCTGAAACCCATATCAGACATACATTTTCACCACTTTTGACGCGTGTGCAAAGTTTCATGAGTTTTTGAGCATTGTTTAGGCCATCAAAAATGCAATTAATTTGGGAGAAGAAGAATAATAGGCTGAGCAATTCCAATAGGGTCCTCACACCATCGGTGCTCGGGCCCTGATGACTTTTACTGCACCTTCTGATCACACTGCAGAAAGTGAGTTCTCTTTTTCCAGTACAAATATCTAAAGATAAATCATTTACTTCGGTTGAAGTCAGTCTTGTTCTTGATTTTATAAAAAATTTTAAGACTTCATTTTACATTTGTATTTCAATTAAATTTATTAGGGATGCTCATGAAAATGTTGGCCGATAACGATAATTCTTTATATTTGAAAGCTGATAACCGATATATTGGGCGATAAATCTAAACCCAAATTTTTATATAATTTTTAAGTGCAAAAACAAAAAACAAAAGTCTCACCATTAAAAGACATGTCCCAAACACATAGTTATGATGATCTCATTATAATTTTATATAGCCTATATGACAGACTCAAGCAATTCAGACCCATCATGATGAACAGTGCGCATCTGAAGTGTCTCAGCTGAAGGAAATAATAGGGTTAGTGTGTGTGTGTGTGTGTGTAATGGGTAGGTTTAGGGGTAGGGTTAGTGTGTGTGTGTGTGATGGGTAGGTTTAGGGGTAGTGTTTGTGTGTGTGTGTGTGTGTAATGGGTAGGTTTATGGGTTGGGTTAGTGTGTGTGTGTGTTATGGGTAGGTTTAGGGGTAGTGTGTGTGTGTGTGTGATGGGTAGGTTTAGGGGTAGGGTTAGTGTGTGTGTGTGTGTGTGTGTGTGTGTGATGGGTAGGTTTAGGGGTTGTGTGTGTGTGTGTGTGTGTGTGTGTGTGTGTGCATGTTTATGTGATTTATGAGTACACAAATTTGTATAATGACATGGGTATTACACTGGTATTACAACGTAAACGTGGTTTATGAGGACATTTCCTGTGTCCTCATATTTAAAATAGCTTTAAAAACATACTAAACAATGTTTTATTAAAAATGTAAAAATGCAGAATGTTTCCTGTGATGGGTAGGTTTAGGGGTAGTGTGTGTGTGTGTGTGTGATGGGTAGGGGTAGTGTGTGTGTGTGTGTGTGTGTGTGTGTGATGGGTAGGTTTAGGGGTAGGGGTAGTGTGTGTGTGTGTGTGATGGGTAGGTTTAGGGGTAGGGGTAGTGTGTGTGTGTGTGTGTGTGTGATGGGTAGGTTTAGGGTTAGTGTATGTGTGTGTGTGTGTGTGTGTGTGTGTGTTTATGTGATTTATGAGTACACAAATTTGTATAATGACATGGGTATTACACTGGTATTACAACGTAAACGTGGTTTATGAGGACATTTCCTGTGTCCTCATATTTAAAATAGCTTTAAAAACATACTAAACAATGTTTTATTAAAAATGTAAAAATGCAGAATGTTTCCTGTGATGGGTAGGTTTAGGGGTAGGGGTAGTGTGTGTGTGTGTGATGGGTAGGTTTAGGGTTAGTGTATGTGTGTGTGTGTGTGATGGGTAGGTTTAGGGGTAGTGTGTGTGTGTGTGTGATGGGTAGGTTTAGGGGTAGGGGTAGTGTGTGTGTGTGTGATGGGTAGGTTTAGGGTTAGTGTGTGTGTGTGTGTGTGTGATGGGTAGGTTTAGGGGTAGGGGTAGTGTGTGTGTGTGTGTGTGTGTGTGTGTGATGGGTAGGTTTAGGGGTAGGGGTAGTGTGTGTGTGTGTGTGTGTGATGGGTAGGTTTAGGGGTAGGGGTAGTGTGTGTGTGTGTGTGTGTGTGTGATGGGTAGGTTTAGGGGTAGGGGTAGTGTGTGTGTGTGTGTGTGTGTGATGGGTAGGTTTAGGGTTAGTGTGTGTGTGTGTGTGTGTGTTTATGTGATTTATGAGTACACAAATTTGTATAATGACATGGGTATTACACTGGTATTACGACGTAAACGTGGTTTATGAGGACATTTCCTGCGTCCTCATATTTAAAATAGCTTTAAAAACATACTAAACAATGTTTTATTAAAAATGTAAAAATGCAGAATGTTTCCTGTGATGGGTAGGTTTAGGGGTAGGGGTAGTGTGTGTGTGTGTGTGTGATGGGTAGGGGTAGTGTGTGTGTGTGTGTGTGTGTGTGTGTGTGTGATGGGTAGGTTTAGGGGTAGGGGTAGTGTGTGTGTGTGTGATGGGTAGGTTTAGGGTTAGTGTATGTGTGTGTGTGTGTGATGGGTAGGTTTAGGGGTAGTGTGTGTGTGTGTGTGATGGGTAGGTTTAGGGGTAGGGGTAGTGTGTGTGTGTGTGTGATGGGTAGGTTTAGGGGTAGGGGTAGTGTGTGTGTGTGTGTGTGATGGGTAGGTTTAGGGTTAGTGTATGTGTGTGTGTGTGTGATGGGTAGGTTTAGGGGTAGTGTGTGTGTGTGTGTGATGGGTAGGTTTAGGGGTAGGGGTAGTGTGTGTGTGTGTGTGATGGGTAGGTTTAGGGGTAGGGGTAGTGTGTGTGTGTGTGTGTGTGATGGGTAGGTTTAGGGGTAGGGGTAGTGTGTGTGTGTGTGTGTGTGTGTGTGATGGGTAGGTTTAGGGGTAGGGGTAGTGTGTGTGTGTGTGTGTGTGATGGGTAGGTTTAGGGTTAGTGTGTGTGTGTGTGTGTGTTTATGTGATTTATGAGTACACAAATTTGTATAATGACATGGGTATTACACTGGTATTACGACGTAAACGTGGTTTATGAGGACATTTCCTGCGTCCTCATATTTAAAATAGCTTTAAAAACATACTAAACAATGTTTTATTAAAAATGTAAAAATGCAGAATGTTTCCTGTGATGGGTAGGTTTAGGGGTAGGGGTAGTGTGTGTGTGTGTGTGTGTGATGGGTAGGGGTAGTGTGTGTGTGTGTGTGTGTGTGTGTGTGATGGGTAGGTTTAGGGGTAGGGGTAGTGTGTGTGTGTGTGATGGGTAGGTTTAGGGTTAGTGTATGTGTGTGTGTGTGTGATGGGTAGGTTTAGGGGTAGTGTGTGTGTGTGTGTGATGGGTAGGTTTAGTGGTAGGGGTAGTGTGTGTGTGTGTGATGGGTAGGTTTAGGGTTAGTGTGTGTGTGTGTGTGTGATGGGTAGGTTTAGGGGTAGGGGTAGTGTGTGTGTGTGTGTGTGTGTGTGTGTGATGGGTAGGTTTAGGGTTAGTGTATGTGTGTGTGTGTGTGTGTTTATGTGATTTATGAGTACACAAATTTGTATAATGACATGGGTATTACACTGGTATTACGACGTAAACGTGGTTTATGAGGACATTTCCTGTGTCCTCATATTTAAAATAGCTTTAAAAACATACTAAACAATGTTTTATTAAAAATTTAAAAATGCAGAATGTTTCCTGTGATGGGTAGGTTTAGGGGTAGGGGTAGTGTGTGTGTGTGTGTGATGGGTAGGTTTAGGGGTAAGCTTAGTGTGTGTGTGTGTGTGTAATGGGTAGGGTTAGTGTGTGTGTGTAATGGGTAGGTTAAGGTTAGTGTATGTGTGTGTGTGTGTGTGTGTGGAGAGTCTATGGAGAGTCTCCAGAAAGTTAGTGAACCAGACGTGTGAGAGAGAGAGAGAGTGTGTGAGAGTGTATGTGTGTGTGTTTATGTGTTTGTGTGTTTCCTCCCTCCAGATGATATGATGTACCATCATGATTAATAATGTTGGCGTGATAAATTATATTTCAGTTGGAAGTGATTCAGTTGTCAGGAGCTGACTGTGAATTCTCATTTTCTTCTCTTGGATTTATTAAAGATTCTGTTCATCCTGATTTTCAAGCTGAGCTGATCCTTGCACTAAAAAAATAAATACATTTTGAAGTTGCAAATGAAAATGATAGTTTTCTACTTCAAAATGTCATGTTTAATTCAATGTGTTCCTTGCCATTTCTTTGTAATTATTTGTACAATTTACAAGCAATTTGTGAGTGGAAACGGTTTCTCCGTAAATCCTCCAGCACATTGTTGTCATGTTAGAGATCACTCTGAATAGGTTTTAGTGCATTAGAAAGTGAGCCGTGAGCTTTTAATCAGGTCAAACGGAGTGTGACGAGGCACGAGACTCGACGGTTTACTGTGAAACAGGAAGTGATGCGGATCTGAGCTTCAATTCTTTCTCATTTGATTATCAATCAAGCTTACAAACTCAACTTTGTTATTTTATAGTCATTTTATTTCAGGTGTCTGATGAGGATTTTCATGCTTGATAGCTTTCATATAACAAATATTCTCTAAAATAGTACTTTGTAACTAGAATTTATGTGCAATTATTATTCCCAAATAAAACATAAAGAAGATGTAACCGAGAAGACGTGTGTCATAGTGACGTTCTATTAGGGTGGATTGTTACTTAAAACATTTATATGCACATTTATGAAACACTTCAGCATATATGATATTTTTCATTTGCGCTGTGTGTGGATGGTTTTTGATTGTGTGCTGACTGACTGTTTTTTGAATGTGAACTGGCTCTGAGTGGGTGTTTTTGCACCATGTTTTAAGGTGTAAACTCGGGTGCAAAACTGAAACACTTTGATGTGCACACGTTCAGCCTACATAGTGAGCTGCTGTTATGAATCTGTGGTTAAAACCAGCACAGCTCACAACTGAGGAGGGAAGGAGAGTTCACCTGCTTTCGCGCCCAAATGTGTTTGAATCTAAACAAGCTCTTGTTTTTTAGTCTGAAGCTGATAGAAGAACCGTCATAAATTCCATATAGAATCTCAGCGCTCCAGTTCTTTTCAAATGCTTTAGTGCTATATAAAAAAAACTGGGTTACACTTTATTGTAAGGTGTCAGTGTATAGTTAAGTACTGCGTAATATTAATTAACAACATGTACTTACTACAGGGTTAGGGTTTGGCTGAGTTAGGGTTAGTTGCATGTAATTATGCATAATTTACTGTTATATATGTGACTCTGGACCACAAAACCAGTCATAAGGGTCCATTTTTTTTAAATGTATACATACATCTGAAAGCTGAATAAATAAGCTTTCCATTGATGTATGGTTTGTTAGGATAGGACAATATTTGGAAACTGGAATCTGAGGGTGCAAAAACATCTAAATATTGAGAAAATCACCTTTAAAGTTGTCCAAATGAAGTCCTTAGCAATGCATATTACTACTAATAATGCATTTTTGATATATTTACGGTAGGAAATTTACAAAATATCTTCACAGAACATTATATTTACTTAATCTCCTAATGATTTTTGGCATAAAAGAAAAATTGATCATTTTGACCCACACAATGTGTTGTTGGCCATCGCCACAAATATACCCGTGAGACTTATGACCGGTTTTGTGCTCCAGGGTCACAATGTAACAATGACACTTTAAAATAAAGTGTTACCAAAAACTGTGATCTGAAGTATCTAACGAAGCATTTCTTTTACACGTATTCCTCTGCAGTTATTTCTGTCAGTGTTTTAGTGAGACGTACTTTCACTCTTGAGTTTCCTTTACTACATTTAACTTTCTCTTCTTCATTTGTGTAGACGATAAAGCCCATCATAACTCACTGACTTGAGATCAGTTCACAGCTGTATGATAGCTAAAGTTGATCATCTTGTTTTCTAAATTATGTTTGTGAATGTCATGAAATATGTCAAGAACATTATATTTGACCTATTATATGCATATATACACCAATATTCAATAGTTTTAGATTAAGTTGTTTTTGGAAGAAGTCTCTTCTGCTCGCCGAGATTGCATTTATTTGATATAAAATAAAGTAAAAATTGTGAAATATTTTTACAAATTAAGTGAATGGTTTTTTATGTGAATATATAGTAAAGTGTAATTTATTCCTGTGATCAAAGCTGAATTTATCATCATTACTCCAGTCTTCACAAATCATTCTGATATGAGGATTTGATGCTCAAGAAACATTTATGATTGAAGTTCAGGGCTCAATGCTAAGGGTTGTGGTTTCACTTTATTTTGATGTTCTCTTTAACACATTCTGTTGATTATAAGTAACTTTACACGTACATGTCAGCTAACTCTCACTGGAGTATTAATAGACTGGTAGGGTTAGGGTTGGAATAAGTTGACACATTATAGTCAGTATAATGTCTGTTTTAGGACCATCAGAATAAAGTGTTATCAGATATTAAACAGACCGTCTACTAATGCTCTAATTCGAGAGGGATCACATGTAGGTGCAACGTTACTTATAGTCAACACTATGTCTAAAGGGACCATCAAAATAAAGTGCAACCAGGATTTTATTCTGCATTCGGGCCTGTGGTTAAATTTTTTTTTGTTATTGGCCTAGTTATTGTTTTTGTTGTTTTTGACCCATAACTTTAATATAAATAATATGATACCAAAAACTACTAGCTTAAAATGTCAAATACTGTTAAAAACAATTAAACTGTTAGTATAAATTAAGAACAAATAATCAAATTAAGAGCAATAGCACAGATAAATACAATATAGAACAAAGATACAAATAAATATGTTTTTCAGGTAGAGAAATTGAATAATTAAATGTAAAACACTGCATAGTCTTCACTGTATAAATGAAATATAGATAAATCCTTATTAAGTTACAAAAGTTATTCAGTCAAGAGCAGTGAGTGATCTTCTCTGTCTTTTGATTGACATTATAAACGCATACAGCAGCAGGAATATTAGGCTACTGTCTCTTTAAGAGCTGCACAGATACAATATACTTACATATTTTACACACATTTTATTTCTCAACTGCATATATGTATATATATATATGTGTGTGTGTGTGTGTGTGTGTACTGTATATATATATATATATCAGACTCCAACAAATTAAGTACTTTTAATTAGATTATATTACATTTTAAAATACTCATAATCAGACTACAGTTACTTTTTATATATATACCAATCAGGCATAACATTATGACCTGGTCAAGTTTATAACACAGGGTCATGGGCGGCCAAGGCTCATTGACGCACATGGGGAGCGAAGGCTGGCCCGTGTGGTCCGATCAAACAGACGAGCTACTGGAGCTCAAATTGCTCAAGAAGTTAATGCTGGTTGTGATAGAAAGGTGTCAGAATACACAGTGAATCTCAGTTTGTTGCGTATGGGGCGGCATAGCCGCTGACCAGTCAGGGTGCCCATGCTGACCCCTGTCCACCGCCGAAAGCACCAACAGTGGCACGTGAGCATCAGAACTGGACCACGGAGCAATGGAAGAAGGTGGCCTGGTCTGAGGAATCACGTGTTCTTTTACATCACGTGGATGGCCGGGTGCGTGTGCGTGGCTTACCTGGGGAACACATGGCACCAGGATGCACTATGGGAAGAAGGCAAGCCGGCAGAGGCAGTGTGATGCTTTGGGCAATGTTCTGCTGGGAAACCTTGGGTCCTGCCATCCATGTGGATGTTACTTTGACACGTACCACCTACCTAAGCATTGTTGCAGACCATGTACACCCTTTCATGGAAACGGTATTCCCTGGTGGCTGTGGCTCTTTCAGCAGGATGATGCTCCTGCCACAAAGTAAAAATGGTTCAGGAATGGTTTGAGGAGCACAACAACGAGTTTGAGGTGTTGACTTGGCCTCCAAATTCCCCAGATCTCAAACCAATCGAGCATCTGTGGGATGTGCTGAACAAACAAGTCCAATTCATGGAGTCCCTACCTCACAACTTACAGGACTTAAAGGATCTGCTGATAACATCTTGGTGCCAGATACCACAGCACACCTTCAGGGGTCTAGTGGAGTCCATGCCTCGACGGGTCAGGGCTGTTTTGGCAGCAAAAGGGGGACCAACACAATACTGGTCATAATGTTATGCCTGATTGGTGTATATATGTATGTATATATATATATATATATATATATATATATATATATATATATATATATATATATATATATATACACACTCACCTAAAGGATTATTAGGAACACCATACTAATACTGTGTTTGACCCCCTTTCGCCTTCAGAACTGCCTTAATTCTACGTGGCATTGATTTAACAAGGTGCTGAAAGCATTCTTTAGAAATGTTGGCCCATATTGATAGGATAGCATCTTGCAGTTGATGGAGATTTGTGGGATGCACATCCAGGGCACCAAGCTCCCGTTCCACCACATCCCAAAGATGCTCTATTGGATTGAGATCTGGTGACTGTGGGGGCCATTTTAGTACAGTGAACTCATTGTCATGTTCAAGAAACCAATTTGAAATGATTCGAGCTTTGTGACATGGTGCATTATCCTGCTGGAAGTAGCCATCAGAGGATGGGTACATGGTGGTCATAAAGGGATGGACATGGTCAGAAACAATGCTCAGGTAGGCCGTGGCATTTAAACGATGCCCAATTGGCACTAAGGGGCCTAAAGTGTGCCAAGAAAACATCCCCCACACCATTACACCACCACCACCAGCCTGCACAGTGGTAACAAGGCATGATGGATCCATGTTCTCATTCTGTTTACGCCAAATTCTGACTCTACCATCTGAATGTCTCAACAGAAATCGAGACTCATCAGACCAGGCTACATTTTTCCAGTCTTCAACTGTCCAATTTTGGTGAGCTCGTGCAAATTGTAGCCTCTTTTTCCTATTTGTAGTGGAGATGAGTGGTACCCGGTGGGGTCTTCTGCTGTTGTAGCCCATCCGCCTCAAGGTTGTGCGTGTTGTGGCTTCACAAATGCTTTGCTGCATACCTCGGTTGTAACGAGTGATTATTTCAGTCAAAGTTGCTCTTCTATCAGCTTGAATCAGTCGGCCCATTCTCCTCTGACCTCTAGCATCAACAAGGCATTTTCGCCCACAGGACTGCCGCATACTGGATGTTTTTCCCTGTTCACACCATTCTTTGTAAACTCTAGAAATGGTTGTGCGTGAAAATCCCAGTAACTGAGCAGATTGTGAAATACTCCCGACCGGCCCGTCTGGCACCAACAACCATGCCACGCTCAAAATTGCTTAAATCACCTTTCTTTCCCATTCTGACATTCAGTTTGGAGTTCAGGAGATTGTCTTGACCAGGACCACACCCCTAAATGCATTGAAGCAACTGCCATGTGATTGGTTGATTAGATAATTGCATTAATGAGAAATTGAACAGGTGTTCCTAATAATCCTTTAGGTGGGTGTATATATATATTCTCCTGAACTCCAAACTGAATGTCAGAATGGGAAAGAAAGGTGATTTAAGCAATTTTGAGCGTGGCATGGTTGTTGGTGCCAGACGGGCCAGTCTGAGTATTTCACAAT
Organism: Rhinogobio ventralis; assembly: GCA_039654625.1. Taxonomy (NCBI): domain Eukaryota; kingdom Metazoa; phylum Chordata; class Actinopteri; order Cypriniformes; family Gobionidae; genus Rhinogobio; species Rhinogobio ventralis. The sequence continues at coordinate 2,682,751 of CM077194.1, forward strand.
CTGCTCAGTTACTGGGATTTTCACGCACAACCATTTCTAGAGTTTACAAAGAATGGTGTGAAAAGGGAAAAACATCCATTATGCGGCAGTCCTGTGGGCGAAAATGCCTTGTTGATGCTAGAGGTCAGAGGAGAATGGGCCAACTGATTCAAGCTGATAGAAGAGCAACTTTGACTGAAATAACCACCCGTTACAACAGAGGTATGCAGCAAAGCATTTGTGAAGCCACAACACGCACAACCTTGAGGCGGATGGGCTACAACAGCAGAAGACCCCACCGGGTACCACTCATCTCCACTACAAATAGGAAAAAGAGGCTACAATTTGCACGAGCTCACCAAAATTAGACAGTTGAAGACTGGAAAAATGTTGCCTGGTCTGATGAGTCTCGATTTCTGTTGAGACATTCAGATGGTAGAGTCAGAATTTGGCGTAAACAGAATGAGAACATGGATCCATCATGCCTTGTTACCACTGTGCAGGCTGGTGGTGGTGGTGTAATGGTGTGGGGGATGTTTTCTTGGCACACTTTAGGCCCCTTAGTGCCAATTGGGCATCGTTTAAATGCCACGGCCTACCTGAGCATTGTTTCTGACCATGTCCATCCCTTTATGACCACCATGTACCCATCCTCTGATGGCTACTTCCAGCAGGATAATGCACCATGTCACAAAGCTCCAATCATTTCAAATTGGTTTCTTGAACATGACAATGAGTTCACTGTACTAAAATGGCCCCCACAGTCACCAGATCTCAACCCAATAGAGCATCTTTGGGATGTGGTGGAACGGGAGCTTCGTGCCCTGAATGTGCATCCCACAAATCTCCATCAACTGCAAGATGCTATCCTATCAATATGGGCCAACATTTCTAAAGAATGCTTTCAGCACCTTGTTGAATCAATGCCACGTAGAATTAAGGCAGTTCTGAAGGCGAAAGGGGGTCAAACACAGTATTTGTATGGTGTTCCTAATAATCCTTTAGGTGAGTGTGTATATATATATATATATATATATATATATATATATATATATATATATATATATATATATATATATATATATATATATATATATATATATATATATTAACATTTTTGTTGACTGGTTTCATAAGACTTGTCCATGTAAACATTTCCATACATATTGTCAGCAGATCACTGAGCAGATGTAGAAGAGAAGCTGCTGTGCTTTTTACATCCGTGTGCACTTATAGACTAAAAGTCGATCTGTGCAAATGACCTGTGTAATCATAAGCCACACTAATAAGATGACGCAAAAGAAATACTGTTTCTGAATCAGCTTTACATTGTAGTTCCTAATGACCTTGATCAAGCTTCATGATAAATGCAGTGACGCAGGTCTTCTGATCACACGATTCATTCAAACCCGTCACACTCGCCGATCACATGTTCAAAATGACATTTAGACCTCACCATGTAACATTCTTCTAAAACAAGAGTTCCAAATAGAACCTTAATTTAGTTTAAGCACAGGCCACTTCCTGTGTGCTGCACGTGTTACATGTATGTGTTCGCTCACTCGTCATACGTCGCTGAGTTCGATATAAAGTGTCACTCAAATGCTGCAGGACTTTTGCTATGTTTTATTATTTCAAACAATGCAAACTTCTTTTTGTTACTGTTTTGTGTGAACATTTCTTGTGCTGATTTTTAGCAATCTAATGCATTGTGAAGTATCCCACACCACATTATGTTCTGGTGGTAACAAGAAGCCAAACAGTTACAGTGAAAAGCACTAAAGCTGTGAAAATGACTGATCTGACTATGAAGTCTCATGTATGAGTCAGACAGTAACTGTTGTTTACTCATGTGAAGGTGATGCTTGGGGGGGGGCCCGCCATTTTAACTGAGGGGGAACCACAAGAAATACACGATCACTTCATTTAGTTGCAGTATTTCATGATATGAATGAATGAGTCTAACAACTTCCCAAAAAACGTTTTGATACTTTTTGTAATTTTTTGTTTTTTTTCCCCACAAACAGCCTACAAAAATAGCTTATAAATCACTCGTTATGCTATTTTATCACCAAATATTGGATTCAATCTTTTTGTTCAACTTTCTTTCAGTTAAGACAGGTTTTGTATTTATTTTTGAAACTGATCGTAGGCCTCGTTGATCCGAGCTTATACTGGTCAAAAATGACCAGCCAATGAATGGGGGAGTCGAAAATCAGAGAAACGATTAATGTTCAGGAGTGTGTTCATCATGTGCTTGCAAAAATAAAGGCCTCGGACCTGTGCATGTGTGTACACACGCACACACACACATGTTGGTGCACCTATCATTATGAGGACATTTCTACCCCTAAACCTACACACACACACACACTACCCCTACCCCTAAACCTACACACACACACACACACACTACCCCTAAACCTACCCATCACAGAAAACATTCTGCATTTTTACATTTTTAATAAAACATTGTTTAGTATGTTTTTAAAGCTATTTTAAATATGAGGACACAGGAAATGTCCTCATAAACCACATTTACATTTGTAATACCAGTGTAATACCCATGTCATTATACAAATTGTGTCCTCATAAATCACATAAACACACACACACACACACACACACACACACATACGTTCATGTACAAAAACTATTTTAAGTATTACAGGCTTTCTTTTTCACAGAGATCAAATCTGAGCTCTGACGATTAACTGCAATTTCAGACACAGCCATAGAAACACTCTCTTGAGTAGGTACATATTTAGAATAATTACTTCATGACTACTAAAAAGTATGTTCTATATAGTATGGCTGTCATCTGGACGTACTACATTTGCTATGTTGTCTCCTGTGGCCTCATGGGATAGTAAAGTGTCCATCGTATGCATACTTAAGAATGGAAGTAGTAGGTCATCAGGTACTTTTTGCCTATACTACATACAAAGCCTGTGTTCATGATGGCTTTATTTCTGTCAGCATAAGTGACGGTCAGCAGGAGTTTGAGGAGCGACATCGCCCTCTCGTGGTGTATTCAGGGTTCCTACACTTTTCCCGGCTCAAATTTCCAAACCTTTCTGTAGATTTCCAGACCATATTTAACAGAAATTGTTCATCCAGCATTATTTTCAGCTTTATATCTGGTATATAGTAGTCATCTGAGAATATTGTTTTTTTTTTCATTGATTTTCTCGAAGTGACAACATACAGAGCCCCTAAAATAAAAAATAAAAAATAAATACATAAACAATATATACTTTTGCATGCACACAAGAAACTTGAGAAACAATTTTTTGCATGCTTATGCATTGCTTCATCTTACTATGAAGAAAAGATGCACATGAATTTTTGTTTTTCCTTAGGGTAGTACCTCTAATATCAAGGCCTAATGTCCAATTTAATGCATCTGTGGCGGCGGAGAACCATGACATGAAAAGGGCTGATGGGGCAATACGACTGTGTGCATTGTCCTATTTTCAAGGGTCTATAAAAAAGACTGATACTGTCAAAGAAGTGTTCAAAATTTGGCTTTCCTTAAGGTAGTACCTCTAATATCAAGGCCTAATGTCCAATTTAACGCATCATCTGCGGTGGCAACGAAACCATGACATGAAATGGGCTGATGGCACAATACAGCGGTGCACATTGGCCTATTTGCCAAGTTCAAGGGTCTATAAAAAAAAAGACTGATACTGTAAAAAGTGTTCAAAATTTGGCTTTCGTTAGGGCAGTACATCTTATTTCAAGGACTTAGGTCTGCTTTAACGCATACTCTTTAGCGGCCAAGAACCCACACTGTGAAATGGGCTGATGGTGCAAAATGTGGCTCAGTGTGCATTGGCCTATATGATAAGTTTAATGGTTTCTCCTACGCACATGAAAGTCTGTAGATTTTTTATTTTTGTCTTTTTAGAGGCTCTGTAATACGATGCTTAGAATATCATGAGAAGAAACCCAATAACCTGCAATTCATTCAGTCGTGTTTGACTAAAGAAACGCTAAACAGCTGACATTAAAACAAACTCGTATTATGCATATATTTTCATTAAACTCGTAATTTTCTATTTTGGAAAACTAAACATGCAAATATTTTTCTATACTTTGCTTTCTTTTTTTTGTACATACTTTTCCAGACCTCTAATCAAATTCTATGCTTTTCCAAACTGCGTAGGAACCCTTTGTCTCTTAAAATGACAGGACTGACCATATTTAAAACACAAAAAACTTTAATGTTTAAATCCTTTACATGGAATAATCAAATCATTTATCCATCATCAAATGCACCAATGCAAGTAGAAAAGAAAATCATAAGACAATAAATGAAATAACAGACAATAGCAGGGCAGCAGTCACTAAAACAGCTGAGTGTGTGTGTGTGTGTGATCCATAAGCAGTGTTCATGTTTTAACAGCCGTGTCTCTGGACCTGTAGATGACGCCTCTGCTCTTCAGCTCTCGCACCACACCTGAGAAGGGACAAAATCAGCCTCATGTGAGCCATTGCAAACAGATTTCAAAAGTGATATTCTTTACATGCTAACATTTTGATTGAAAATGCACGCTGTTCTTCATTGCAGTCATGAGAGAGCCGTTCTACTGAACAAGATCAAAATCAGACACTGACCTGGAGGTAACCGACCCGTTACTGTCACGGCATACACACCTGGCTTGAAGTTACCTGAGAAACACATTGACATTACTGAACTGAAGTGATAACAAATAACAAAAGACGCTTATAGCCAAATGGAACTCATTTCATAATTGGTGAACATTAATATTGAACAATCAACTGACTTGAGCTGAATAATGACTATAATAACTATTATCCTGTATAAACCTGCTTCATAGTTGTACCGGGTTTGTTTCAAAATGGATGAACTTTGCAACATTCACAGTTTATATGAAATACGTCTGGGCGATCTGACAATTTTATAAAAAATGATTGATCTACTTTTCAAGCGAATCGTAGAGATTGCGATCATTTATGTCCTCGTAATAGCGGGACTTTTATTTTGACAGCGCCCGAGCACACAGCGCTCCTATTCTTCATTAGGTCTCTGTTTAACAGTTGTGTCTAATATGTTACTGGATAGAACTGTTAAACAAAGAAAGTAAACTGTATATGAAAAAGTATTAGCTTTTATATTACTAGTATTATATATTCAGCTGCCCACTGTCATATTCACTGTGTTGAATGTAAAATTAGTGTTACCTTGTCTTTATTTGCGCAAAAACTTAATAGGTGCCCAGTTGGCTACACTTTCTTTTTATTAATATTTTTTCAAACAATAAGTCGTGCAAATAGATTATCCAGACTGGAACTATGCACTTTTCTCGATAGCACATCTCAAAATTAGGAAGATCGCGATTCAGATCATGGATTGTGATTGTTTGTTATAAGATCGTGATATGACATTTTTTGAAGATCGCCCACCCCTACTGTGAAACAATCTGTAGTGTATGTGATGAAGTGAAGGTGTGAGTGAGGTAAGCACAGGTAAAGTGCACTGAAATCCTCACCGATTCGTTGCCATTTTGCCACCCAACTGTCCTCTGGGCTCATCATGGCAATGACACTGTAATAAAGACATCACACATTAGTGGTCAAATGAAATCCAACATGTGTGTCAGTGATCTTTCAAAGAATAATTCATCTCTAACACACACGTAACCTTCCAGACCAGATTCTCCTGTATTGATTATTTCATGGTGCTTTTAAAAGTGTGAATCACCACATATTATATTTATTTATGGTCCTTGGAAGAAAGCAGGCGAGCCGTACAGGGTTAGACCAACATGAGGGAGAGTAAATGACAATTTTAAATTTTGAGTGAACTATCCCTTTAACTAGGGCTGTCATGATTTCTCGAATAAATTCAAGTACTCGATTTTATAAACGTGTCGATTAACCGGCAAAATACCGGAAGTGGCGCATTTCACAGACGAGAATCCATGAACCGCATTATTAGACCGTTTTCTAAGGCTGCACGATATATTAAAACCATTTAAAAATCATAACATAGTGCTATTGTGAATTTACAATAAATTCAATAAAATAAATATATATCTTGCGGGTTCAATATAAATAAGCACTTTAATTATTATTTTTAAATTATTATTTAATTTAGATTTAATTTCGGCTGTTACTGGAAGCTAGTGATTACAGTTTATAAAATTATAAATGTGGATATTTTTCTTACAAAAACGCATGGCCTCGCTTCAGAAGGATGGATGCACTTTTTTAGGCTTCAAAATCTCATCCTCCATTCACTGCCTTTATAAAGCTTGGAAGAGCCAGGATATTTTTTAATATAACTCTGATTGTGTTTGGCTGAAAGAAGAAAGTCATATACAGCTAGGATGGCTTGAGTAGGAGTAAATCATGGGATCATTTTTGGGTGAACTATCCCTTTAAGCTGATTGTCTATATTATGCATTTTAACAGTGTTCTATAAACCCATATGATTACTTGCTTTTGAACCAAAAATTACTGTCTCCTTGCTATTATATATGTATTTTAAGTTATTGTAAAGGCTATTGTTTGCTTATTACCACAACAAAAAAAATTACTTCTCAAAATAATCGACTGGTTACTCGATTACCATAATAATCATTAGTGACAGCCGTAAATGTAACTGTTAGAAACATCATAACGCACCCATCAAAAGAAGAGCTCGTGCATTCATAAACCATCTCCCGGTTGCCCTTCATCTGCAGGTATGATTCACAGTTATCACATCCATCATACTCGAACTGATCAATAGTCTGAAACCAGAGAAGATGAGATGATGTTAATAAAACATGTTTCTCTTAGTATTCCCTTTCAAACATTTGCCACAATCACAGGTTACTACTAGGAGTAATTGTGACGCTACCTATGTGACTATCTAACAAATGTTATTATCGTTACTAACTTTTAAAGTTACTATCTATGACTGTATATATCTGTATCTAACAGCATAATGTATATTTTATGACTGTAAGAGGCAGAATGATGTTTATATAAACAAAACTGTACCATGGTTCGCACATGGAAACATACTATAGTATATTATAGTAAAATTACTCTAGTAAGTACTAGTGTTTTTGAACCATACTATAGTAAAGATACTACAGTAAATTGTAGTATATTATAGTATTTACTACACTTTGTTAATTTATACTACAGCATACTGTAGTATTAACTATAGTCAATTTTTAAACTATAGTAAATACCAAGGTATACTACAATTTACTGCAGTAAACACTATAGTATTTACTATAACATAGTATTTTTTTCATGTTTTGGACATGACAAAGCCCGTTTTGTTAATGATATTGTTCTATACTTATCTTCTCTATGTAAACATGTAAATATGTCAATGATAAAAGCATCTGTTCTCATAAATGTCTCATTTACCTTGACAAGAGAGCACAACAGACACGCTCTCAAATGGCGCAGATCTTTCGGGACAGTCTCCAGAGACATTCCTGTCGATTTAATGCAATATACTTGAAATTAAACCAAATAATCTTAATAGATGCCGATTTTTGTTGTTGTTAGCGTTTGCTAGCCACAACCGCACATTCACTCGGCGACGCTTAATGACGTCACTGATATGCGCCGCGCCACCGTGACAATAAATATTTGTTATTTATTTATTTTTTATTTATTATAATTAACGTGGAATATTGGTGTTATATATAGTATGCTGTATGATTTAAAAAATAAAAAATAAATTATTTCGCGAAGTTGCATTTAGATCTGTAGTTTGTGACCGTTGCGTTCCAATAAGAACACAAAATACGAGTTTCAGAATGGACATAAAGCACAGAATTGTTGGAATGGAAAGATAGCATTAATGAATTATTTCATAATATTTATTTTAAAACCACAGTGACCACAATAGACACTAGAGGTCGCCGTTAGCTCACGTCATTGAGGCCGCGCGAGCCTCATTCTGAAGCGGTTTAAATGTGTTCTATGTGAACGCGCATAACGGTTCTGGGAGGAGACGGTAAATATATAAACACACGTAAAAACATTAATTAATCCGTTTTCATTATCAAACTTTAATAGATTTGGATGATATAGCCTACATGTGTTGTTGTGTACTGACAACTTTTATATCTATTGAATATTAGCCTACAGGAAGGTCTCATTAGTTATCATCAGTTAACAATGAGCTATACATTTGTATTTATTAATCTTTCTTAACATTAATACAACTTTTACTTCGTTAACTGACTAAATAAGCTTTCCATTGATGTATGGTTTGTTAGGATACTACTAATAATACATTTTTGATATATTTACGGTAGGAAATTTGCAAAATATCTTCACAGAACATGATATTTACTTAATATCCTAATGATTTTTGGCATAAAAGAAAAATTGATCACATATGTAATTCTTTTGTGATGTATATGTAGTTTCCATTATCTGCAGGTCGTGAAACGAGAGATTGTTTGATTTGAACATGGATATGGAGTTTGATAAGTCTCTTCTCAATGTCCACATAAACTACAATAACTTTCCTGCTAAGTTATGGTGTTTGACAAACGATCCCCAGAGCAACTCAGTCTTCTGGAGCCCAGGTGGAGAAAGCTTGGTTGTGGACCAGCAGCGTTTCGAGGACGAACTGCTGTCACCGGTCAAACAAGAGGCTAAACTCTTCAAGACCACCAACTTCACCAGCTTCATCCGCCAGCTCAACCTGTACGGCTTCCGGAAGCTTTACGACGGGTCCTCCAAAGACAGACACAGCAACCTGCACCACTTCCACAACCCCTACTTCAAACAGGGGCAGCCAGAACTTCTGGTCCAGCTGAAGAGGCTGACCATCAGTAACAAGGCCAAGATCAAGGCCGGAGAAGAGGTGACCTGTCGACCCCCGAGTCGAGTCCATCAGCCGCCTCAGAACAGCACAGATACAGAGAAAACAGGCCAGTTTAACTCTCATACACTGAAAATACGCTCAAAATAATCAATTGGTTTGAGTAGAGCCAACTCAAAGTAAACAAATTAGTTGAGTATTTAGAACTTGAGTTCTCAAAACTGACACATTTGAAGTCATCTGAATTGTTTCATAGTTTTATGAACTTGTTTCTTTTAATGTAGACTAACTTAAAGGATACAACACACACAGTTTCTGCCAGTCTCATGTTAATCTTGAGTACTTATAGAGTCGTATTGCGTATCTTCACATCTCCGAAGAGTCTTTAGTTTTATCATATTTATAAAAGACAGATACGCTGTACCGATTCTTTCCGAAAACAGCCGAGCTCGTGGAGGCGTGCAGTGGGCGGAGCTAAAGAGTCATGGGCACACACACACAATACATCATAGCATTATCCCTGGATAACTTTCGATTTACTATTCACCTTATTTTCCACGACAACAACGGTGACGCCATTGCGTTCGTTTTGTCATCTTACTTCCGGCTGAGAGAGACCTAAGCTAGTTGCTTGTTGTAATCCTATAGCTGTAACGGTAGATGATTACAGAAAGCAAATATGTCAAGTATTATATGCTCAGTTAGGCGCTGCCGTAACAATTGGATTAAGAGTAGAGAACAATTGCACCAACGATGTTACGAACACAATGTGAAGCGGTGGGAGTATTATATCAGGATTTGAACCTGACTCTCATGCATAATATAAAATTACACCACTAGACTATCCTAACTCACAGTCGTAAAGGGATAGTTCACCCAAAAATTTAAATTCTGTCGTCATTTACTCACCCTCATGTTATTGCATGATTTTCTTTCTTCTGTTGAACACAAAAGAAGATATTTTAAAGAATGTGGGTAACCAGACAGTTGACGGCACCCATTGACTTCCCTAGTAAGGACAAAATCCTATGGAAGTCACTGGGTGCCATCAACTGGTGCTGCTCACTGCAGAGCCACTCTGGATGTAATGGGCGGAGCTTGACCTCTGTGCACCTCATGGGTGGAGCTATGTTTAGTGATGGGGTTATATCACACGTCCTGAAAAGTGAAGCCAAAGCGTCTCGATCGCTTTCATGTGGTTGGTCCCAGTATAGCTCATAATCCCCGCCCCCTCCATGTATTATAATGTGACGCGTGACAAACTATTCAAAATCATTTTTTTCCAAAGATGGTTTCTGTAATTTTAGGTAGTTTCCCAGTCAACACGTGAGATCATGCGATGATCACAGTGACATCACACCATTCTCATACGGTGACACTCACAGTGTGTGAGTAATATGTGAGCTCATTGTGAATTCAAAATGTTGAGCAGGTTGAGAGGAGGCAGTTCAAATATCGGTCACCGGAGGACATTCTACTTCCTGTTTCTCAACACTATCACAGTGATATCACAGTGGTCTCACATGGTGAGCTCAGATTGACTTTATTCTGTCAGACGTCTACAGAAGCTCTTATTGAGAATTAACAGACCCTTGTCTTTTAACATTATATTTTCTCTGGCTGTTATAACTGTGTTTATAAGACACATTTGTTATGGCAAGGAAAGCCAAAAGAGAATGCATTTAGGTGATGTTGGTTTGTCATTGATGATAACAACATAATCATCATCTGGATTAAGTACGCAGTCTTTGTGAGGTGTTATTAATTTTATATTTTTTAATTATAATAGCCCTGTGATTATATGGTATGAGATCCAGCAGTGTCCTAATCATTTATGAAGGATTTTAAATGCATAATTAGACACAAACATTTTGAACTACTGTGTCATTTAGACAGAAAGAGACATCAAGAATCAGCGTATGAATCTCAACACTGGTGACAATCAAAAGCTTCATGCTGCAATGCATGCTGGGTACCTAGTCTTTGTGCAGTGAGTGCACTTTGACCTTACATTGTGATCATAGTATGAGCACACAGTGAGAGCTCTGTGAGGTTACACTTTTAGCCAGTGCTTGAAGTGGAAAAATTTAAGTGCCGGTACTCATCAACGGGGGAATGTTGCAAGGGCGTAGTTTTGGTTTGAACATTGGGGGGTTGAAGTGTGAACCGTTTAACAGGGTCCCAGGGCATGCTCCCTTCATTTATTTGTTTATTTGTTTGTCTTTTGCAAAATGGTCCACACATGCAAAGTTGGTTGATAACATAACTGCAATAAAGTAGCTTATAGTTAACAATCATGGGTCATGGAAAGTCAATCTAACTTTACTTTACATTTATTTTACACTGAACATGTAATTTCCTTCCATCTCTTGGAATATCTGTAAGCCAGGTTCTCTAATATCTAAAACAATTGTCAGACTTTGCCAGATCCAGACTTTAAAGCTTTTGTGATTTAAACACACTTAGTCTTATGGAAAAGTAGCATAGTTCTTGTAATTGTTTAACTATAGCAATTGTTACAGTAAGGATATATTTACAGGTAAGACCATTTGATGGCTCCTTTTTTTCTTTTTTTAATATATAGCATTTCTTATAAACAAATAGCAACATACACATATAAACTATAGCTACAACATGCCACAGGTGTATTATACACTCACCTAAAGGATTATTAGGAACACCATACTAATACTGTGTTTGACCCCCTTTCGCCTTCAGAACTGCCTTAATTCTACGTGGCATTGATTCAACAAGGTGCTGAAAGCATTCTTTAGAAATGTTGGCCCATATTGATAGGATAGCATCTTGCAGTTGATGGAGATTTGTGGGATGCACATCCAGGGCACGAAGCTCCCGTTCCACCACATCCCAAAGATACTCTGTTGGGTTGAGATCTGGTGACTGTGGGGGCCATTTTAGTACAGTGAACTCATTGTCATGTTCAAGAAACCAATTTGAAATGATTGGAGCTTTGTGACATGGTGCATTATCCTGCTGGAAGTAGCCATCAGAGGATGGGTACATAGTGGTCATAAAGGGATGGACATGGTCAGAAACAATGCTCAGGTAGGCCGTGGCATTTAAACGATGCCCAATTGGCACTAAGGGGCCTAAAGTGTGCCAAGAAAACATCCCCCACACCATTACACCACCACCACCAGCCTGCACAGTGGTAACAAGGCATGATGGATCCATGTTCTCATTCTGTTTACGCCAAATTCTGACTCTACCATCTGAATGTCTCAACAGAAATCCAGACTCATCAGACCAGGCAACATTTTTCCAGTCTTCAACTGTCCAACTTTGGTGAGCTCGTGCAAATTGTAGCCTCTTTTTCCTATTTGTAGTGGAGATGAGTGGTACCCGGTGGGGTCTTCTGCTGTTGTAGCCCATCCGCCTCAAGGTTGTGCGTGTTGTGGCTTCACAAATGCTTTGCTGCATACCTCGGTTGTAACAAGTGGTTATTTCAGTCAAAGTTGCTCTTCTATCAGCTTGAATCAGTCGGCCCATTCTCCTCTGACCTCTAGCATCAACAAGGCATTTTCGCCCACAGGACTGCCGCATACTGGATGTTTTTCCCTTTTCACACCATTCTTTGTAAACTCTAGAAATGGTTGTGCGTGAAAATCCCAGTAACTGAGCAGATTGTGAAATACTCAGACCGGCCCGTCTGGCACCAACAACCATGCCACGCTCAAAATTGCTTAAATCACCTTTCTTTCCCATTCTGACATTCAGTTTGGAGTTCAGGAGATTGTCTTGACCAGGACCACACCCCTAAATGCATTGAAGCAACTGCCATGTGATTGGTTGATTAGATAATTGCATTAATGAGAAATTGAACAGGTGTTCCTAATAATCCTTTAGGTGAGTGTATATATATATAATGAAACATCTTTTCCCCTAACAGATTATCTATTAAATTATACAACAAGTTAGTCAAAATTTACCATAATAAATACAACAGAACTTGATAAATTCAAGTAAAGGTGGTCATGAGTATTTAAAAAGCTTTCTAATTAATGTTGGTGCAGGATGATGTTTTCATCAGTCTTTTTAATGGCTGTTTTAGATCACGTTAGACTTTCTCTGTAGCGTTTTTCTACACTCAATAGAATTCAGATGTGACCCTGGACCACAAAACCAGTCATAAGGGTCAATTTTTTTGAAATTGAGATTTATACATCATCTGAAATAATAAGCTTTCCATTGACGTATGATTTGTTAGGATAGGATATTTGGCCGAGATACAACTATTTGAAAATCTGGAATCTGAGGGTGCAAAAAAATCTAAATATTGAAAATCTCCTTCATCATTTTGACCTGGATCATTTTGACCCATACAATGTATTGTTGGCTATTGCCACAAGTATACCCGTGAGACTTATGACTGTTTTTGTGCTCCAGGGTCACATATGGGTTGCAAATTTTTTCATCAGTGATGGGAATTGCTAATCTTATCAAACTTTTGGAGCTTGTTGGAGAACTCATGCAAAATTAAACGATTGGGCTTCATTCACTGTCATATTGCGCAGATAATTGATCCATTCAGTTCGTACAGCTTATAAAAGGTCCGAACGCACGATGTATACAATTAAGCAATAGACTGATTTCATTGTGTGTGGTCAGAGTACCGGCAACATGTGAGAAGTGCCGGTACGCAAGAAAAAGTGAGGGTACGCTACTGATTAAAATAGAGAAGTGCCAGTACTGCGTATCGGTGCATACCGGCCCACTTCAAGCACTGCTTTTAGCTCGCTGTGACCGCACATTGTGACCACATCACGAGTATCCTGGGAGCTCATGGTGAGATCACTGTGAGATCAAAGTACGCTGATCAAGTATTCAGGTTTTATTTAGTTATTTGCAGAGGTGGACAGTAGTGAAGTATTTTTACTTTCTACTCAAGTACATTTTTCAAGTATATGTACTTTATCAGTGTTTTAAGAAAAAACTTTTACTTCACAACATTCCAAAGCATAATATTGTACTTTTTACTGCACTACGCTTCATTTCATTTAATACTTAATTACATAAAAAATTTAGTACTTTCTTACTTTTACTCAAAACTTTGAATAACTTTTACTTGAGTAAAAGTAAGAGAGTACTACATTTTTTATGTAAATAAGTATTAAATGAAATGAAGCGTAGTGCAGTAAAAAGTACAATATTATGCTTTAAAATGTTGTGAAGTAAAAATTTTACAAAGAAAAATGTATTTAAAGGTGCAGTGTGTAGTATTTATGAGGATCTATTGACAGAAATGCAATATAATATACATAACTATGTTTTCAGTGGTGTGTAAAGACCTTACATAATGTACCGTTATGTTTTTATTACCTTAGAATGAGCCATTTCTATCTCCATACACCGCGGGTCCCCTTACAGTGAAGTCGCCATTTTGTGCCGCCATGTTTCTACAGTAGCCCTAAATGGACAAACTGTTCTACAGAGCGCTAGCTACTCTCTGCTGTCTCAGACGACGACATATTTGTCCTGTGTCGGCCACCGTAGCTTCTCTACGTGCTTCGAAGGGGAGGGGTGAGTGGTGATCGTTTGTAATTTGCAACCTCACCACTAGATGCCGCTAAACACTAGATGCACACTGCACCTTTAAGCAGAGTGAAAATACTTCACTACTGTCTGCCTCTGGTTATTTGATGCTATAAAAACGGCTGACGTCATGATTGACAGCTGTGATTGAGAGCTTTTCTGAGCGAAGTTGTCACTGAAGCACCAACAGATTTTTTTCCGGGATTTTCAGGAGGAGATTGGAGCTTTAACTTTAATTTCTACATTTCCATAACTGTTTACTTCACACCAACATAATGAGTTGTTCTGTAGTAAACTGTACTAACAGTAGAGTGTGGGCGGGATTTTGATATTGCGGCTCTACTTCCTACTTGCTAATGCGCAGACTCCGGTCCCAAATCAGCGCAAGATGTCAGCGCCATATTTGGACATTGGCGGTTTCACTTTTCCCCAATAGAAGATAGTGAAAAGGCGTTGTCCATCTTTTTTACAGTCTTTTTTACAGTTATATGGGTAGGGTTAGGGTGTGGTTAGACTGTCTAGCTCCACCCATTACATCCAGCGAGGGGGAGCTAGACGTCAAGCTCCACCCATTGTCTCTGCAGCCTCTTAAAAAACTAGGTGCATGGGATAGGTAAAGGTAAAATTCAATTCTGTAGCTTTTTAATCTTTGAGTTTTCTATAAGCTATACTCAAATGGTTCTTCATACTCATTCCTTAGGTTCTCCACACCAATATCAGCACACATCCCATCAGCAGAAGGGGATTGAACGAAGCCTGATCCCTCCTCATTCCTGGATCTTTCCTCGCAGCGATGCGCCCCCTTTCTACTCTAACAAAGGCGTCCCGGTGTCTGTCATCCGCCCATATCCGTACAGAGCTCCTCACAAAGTTCAGTCCAGTCCCGCCGCCCTGTTCCCACAGGAGGCTAAATATATCCCTCATCACCTGCCCTATCCTTCTGGATTTTACCCACCAGGTACAGACTTACTTTACCCTACACAGTGCTTTAGATAGATTTACTATATTTGAAAAAAAATTTATCAGCTCATGTTGAATCAGTGTTTTCTGCAGAAAACTATTTTTTTTCAGTAATTTCTTCTAGACAGCAGTGAGAGCAAACAGAGCCTTGGCTTCAGTAACATTTGTCTTCTAAGAAAACCCCAGTAATCTCACATGTGTCTTGAGTTTCAGAACAGATCTCAACAGTGTCTCAAATGTGCTCAGATTTGCCAACGTCTGCAATCAAACGCCAGATTAATCTCAATATGAACTCAAACATCTCTCAACTAATTTGATTTCTTGCAATCCTCCTTAGAAATTTAAGGAGAAACATCGGAGACGAGACTGATGCTTACTCTTGTGTTTCAGATTGCTTATGACTGTACTGTACTGTACTGTGTGTGTCTTCAGTAGTTTGTCAGTGTTGCACTGCTGGCTTTATGGAAGCAGATCGAACAGGTGGCGATCAAACATCTCTGTCATATGCACATTATGCTTATTACCTGGTGAGACACAGTTGATATGTTGACAAACATTATTGCACATATTTCTGATAATTCATATTCACTAATAACTGTCCCTGTAAACAATTACTGAGTGAATCTCACAAAATCTATCTATCTATCTATCTATCTATCTATCTATCGTTCTGTCGTTCTATCTATCGTTCTATCTATCGTTCTATATCTATATGAAAATGTGACATTGACACGTGACTTGGCAAGTTTTATGACATTCATTCTACAACATTTTAAAGCTGTTTATTATCATTACTCCAGCAGAATTTTTCAATGAGCCACTATCATCACAACAGCATCCAAACCACAAACTGGGCAGCACACAGTTCGGCTGAGTCTCAAAGGGGCGATGTGAACCTTGACAGAGTCTTCCAGATGGTGGACGAGTTCCAGGGTCTACCTAACGTCCACATAGTCCGAGTGGGCACCCCAGTGAAGCCCCAGCACTCCTCCAGCTCTCCTCACACTTTACCTGCTGGATCCGACAGTCCTCACAGCTCCAGGTCCCATACAGTGGCATCCAGTCCGTCTGTCAGCACCTGCAATGTGAGCGTCAAACTAGAGCCAGAGGGACATGAGCTGGAGAATCAAGGAGTTGACCAGCTCAACGAAAATGATTCAACATCTCTGGAGTCCTCACAAAAGGTTAAAATATGCTGGGGTCTTCTTTGTTGGTCTTTAACCCTTTCGCACGTACGATCACACCGGTGTGATTAGTCTTGGCTGGTCCCTGGAGCGTACGATCACACCGGTGTGATTAGTCTTGGCTGGTCCCTGGAGTGTATGATCACACCGGTGTGATTAGTCTTGGCTGGTCCCTGGAGTGTACGATCACACCGGTGTGATTAGTCTTGGCTGGTCCCTGGAGCGTACGATCACACCGGTGTGATCAGTCTTGGTTGGTCCCTGGAGCGTACGATCACACCGGTGTGATTAGCCTTGGTTGGTCCCTGTAGCGTACAATCACACCGGTGTGATCAGTCTTGGCTGGTCCCTGGGGCGTACGGTGTGATTAGAACGCCCAGTGCATCACATGATCAAGTGCTGAATTCAAATGTGCTTTCGTGGTTTGGCTGGCACTGAGCCAGAGACAGACATGCTCAGCACTTGTCATAAACAACAACTATGCAGTGTTTTCAACCGCATAGTGTCCATTTCAGGTTTCAGACATTTAAATACATATAATTACCAGCAAAACAATACATTTAGAGTTTGTAAAATACACACTGATGTCTATGGAAGCGGCAGTAATAATCCTTTCCATTATAATTAGACAAGTTTTATTCATATCAGATTAATTCACATGTTGTAAATCCAATAGATCCGATTCTCTGAACTGCAGCACAAACTAAAATGGCAGCGCCCATCACGCATATAGCTCAACTAACGCAATCGTTATATAGGTGTTTAAACAACAAAACACATCCTTATTTGAAAGCCCATAATTGATAATCGGAATATCAGATATTTCATGCTATAGTTAACACATTTGTGAATATGTTTAATAAAAAAGGGAAATTAAATAAAAGCAGATCATCAGTCATACAGCACTATTGTGACTGCAGTGCGTCATGTGACAAGCAATGACACATCACCATGGAAACAATAAAGTGAAACGTTCTAAATAACGGTCGCCTTGAAAAACTCACGCTGGGGGATCAGCAAGAATATTTTAAGCTTACGTGTGAAAGGGTTAAGTGTGTGTTAACTAGAATCACAGGTTGCCCAGGGCTAATAGTATATAAAGACTGATGATGTTTTATTTTTGAGTGGTGAAAAACATTGAAGTTAGATTGATCCTGTAATAATTAAATAATCTATAAATCAGGCTGCTACAGATCAGAAACTGACAGCAGAGCAAGACTGGTGAAAAACACTCCCTGCAGCTACTTAAGGTAGGACAGTTTCAGATTATATCACATCTTACAGAATAATTTGGAATTTTATTATTTCTTTCTTTTTATGACTTTGTTATGATCCACAGACGACAGGCAGGATTCATCAGCATATGCACATGACATCATAATATGAACAATATATCCATTTAAAAAAAGAAAGTTTTGCTTTTGTGTGATTTTAAGTATTTTTTAAGTTAATATTGCATGCTGAGTAATTCAATTTTAATGGTATTTTTATGCTAAATTCACATGCTTTGAATATCTACAGTGAAAGTGATATTTTATTTCTAATGATCTTATTTATTTCAGTATTTATAGGCGTCAATATAATTTATATTATATATTTAACACAGCACAAGAGTGAAAGTCAGATTTTAATAGCAGTGAAATGAACTGATTTGTTTTCAGCTTTTTTGTATTTGAATAAATGCAAAGCGAGTGAAAACCCTGATAAAGGCAGAACGTGTGTCATTGCTGTGTTATTTTGACGGCATAGTGAAATGATTTGTATTATAAACTTGCTCAAGTCATGATAAATGATCAATACACTAAATCTTCATTTCCCTAAAGGACTTTATTTCTATAGCACTTTATACAGTACATATTGCAGCTTCACAGTGATAAACAGGACAATAACAGAATTAAAGGCACAATATGTAATTTTTCACCACTAGAGGTCGCTTATTCAAAACAAAGGCGTGTCTTGATGACTTGATTTGGCGGAGCTTTTATTCTGCCGCAGACGAGCGTTTCTTCCTCTAATGTGTATGTGGGGGAACGCAGTGCTGTTTTATCATATTGGATACATCATTTGAGTGTGTTAAAGTGATGTAATAATGCTACTCTGCGCGTTCGCTCGGCGCTACTATGAGACACTTGTTCACACTGCAGTGAGCTCGATCCATATCAGGCATGGTACTCGCGGTAAATCAAGAACACCAGATTAAACAATAAGACTAACTGTGTTGAGCTGGAGAACAATGATTAGTTTCTGTCCATGAATGATCCAAACAGTTGCTCACTGTCTAATAAAACACATCATATATTAAAGTGGCTTTGGTGTTTCCATGGTTTCTACAAAATAAGAAAAATAGAGGGAAATCAAGGGTATGATGTCATTGATAAGCAACGCACGGACACAGTCCGTGTCCTGGTTAAAATGGATGATTTCTCTGGATTTAAACATTCTTGGAAACATTTGGGATAATGTAAGTACAAAAGTCAACAAAACATATAAGATTGTTCTCGTGGTTTTTAGATATTTTTATCAATAAATCTTACATATTGTGCCTTCAATGATGCAAATTTCATCAAATATGAGACAAATTCAAATTCTGCTGTAAAGCTCAATTCAGTTCAATAACAATGTCGATGCAAAATTAGGAGATATTACTATTAGATTATGTTGAAGCAGTCTAGTGCTATTTATTGTTATTAAATGTTATTAAAAAAGAGTTTTATATATATATATATATTAACATGACTGTCATGCAATAGAGGGATAATGATTATTCCATCATAAGCCTGTTACATTTCACGAAGTAATTATCAAGCTTACAACTGTTGTAGATGATTACATATTTAATTCAAATTTTTGGGGGTTGTGATATGCAACAACGGACTGTAATTGTGATGTTTCTCCAGTGATGTGAGCTAGAGGGCGCAGTGTGTGTGTGTGTGTGTGTGTGTGTGTGTTTAATGGGTCGGATCAGTTCTGCTCCACCCTCACTGACAGTCAGCAGGTACACACACACACACACATACGCTCGCACTCTCAACTTTAAACTTTTCCAGCGTTCCTGCTGTTCGGATCAACAGCACTGAGACTTTATTCCGGGACAGCGCGTGCGGATTCTACACATGAAGTGACTGGATTTCTCGCCATGGATCTGTGGAGATTTAATTTGAGTCGAGCAGGTTTGTGAAGTAGCAGCAGATTGATCTTAATTCATTTAGGAACATGGAAATGAATGTTCAGAGAGAGCTCTCTCCCGACAGCGCTTTCGATCGCTCCTGCAAAGCTAATCATATTTTTTCCCGTCGCATTTTTTATGTTGGTGCTCACGGGAAACATTTCCAGGCGTTCACAGTGGGATTATAAACTGTTATGAATATTTTCTTCGGCTTTATGAGCGGAATAACTGATACATTGTTGCATTGATGGAGACGGCGATTCTGCGACAACCTGTTACATTCTGGAATGTTTGGAATCCTTTGAAGTGGACGCGGCGTATCCTATCATTATGACGTCACGTTATCAATCACGACGCGCGGGAAACAACAGGGGAATCTGTAAAAGTGTTGCTCTTTAGGAGATCACATCAAACTCTGATTTTGGTCATTAAAATCAATGCTCACGCCAGGAGTCAGTCCGTTGTCAATCACTGGCTCTCTGTCATATTTCACCACCTGTCAATCATGTTCTATCATCGATACAGGCCAGTCAACAACTAACATTTAATAATGAAGTTCCATTTGATTAGATTTCCAAACAGTTAAATTCTTCATAATCTTCATACGTTTAAAAAATCACAACAATCCACTTTAAAAGCCACTGATTTTTTGGGGGGGGGACAGTTTCAGTGACCCCTAAGGATTTTAGTGTTTTTTTGCTGGACGGATAGCTTTGTGGACAGTGCATAATGTGTGGCCGGAGCCCGCCGCTGCAGCCAGGACAATGAGGGTTCCTGTGCGGCGATTGGCCGGGCTCTGGCCGTGGCTGCTCATGGCTGCCTTGCAGGTGGCACTGGGTCACACGGGCCTGGAACTAGCCGCTGCTGTGGAGTCCGAACGCTCCGCACCCCGAGCCATGATCAAGGTGACACTGCTGAAGCCGGGGCCCACCAGCAGGCCCACCAGCAAGCCCATAGAAGGGGTGTTTGCCGGGGGCAGCGCAGGCAGTGCTAGAGGGAAACTGATGCAGGTAAGACCAGGGAGTCCCAAGGGTCTGATTGGTGTCTCAAGACACTAGTCTGCCATTGCATATTACGAATTGCTTTGGTTCTGCTTTAGGATAAAAGCATCTGCTAAATGCATAAGTAAACGACCGGTGAGGGGACACTGATGTGCAGCTCATGCATCTTCAGTCTTTAACTGGCATACAGTGGTCCTAAAAAGTATTAGGACACTCAAGCAAAACGGTATGAATGTTGTTGCATAAGATATTAGAATAAAGTGTAATTTATTGTAAAGAAACGGTACATGCACACACTTCTACCGCAGTTACATTGTTTATTTTTGGGGCCATTGTAGATATTGTCATACACTCTTAAGAATAAAGGTTTTCACAGCAATGCCATAGAACCATTTTTGGTTCCCCAAAGAATCTTTCATCTTTTTTTTTTTTTACTATATAGGGTCATTCCGTGCCAACTTAACCTCAAATTTTAGATACTTTTAGAGCTACAGGCATGCACATTTTGGAAAAGGAATATTTATGGAGTTAGTTTCAACATTATTTGTTCTTCAGATATTCCTGTTTAAAAAGAAAAAAGCATCAGTTGTAATATGCAAAGTCACCCACATTTGGTTTTTGACCATTGAAAATGTTTACAATTTGCTCATGGAGCCACATTATCATGTCCATATCTTTGGGAATGAACCATCGAGGGCCTTTAAAATGAAGATACCAAAAGAAAAGTTTGTTAAAGACTATAATCTAAAAGAATATTAAGATATATTTAATACTACTTGAGTTACAGGCATGCAAACTTGGGGCAAAAACACATAAGAAGTGCTTTCCCCCCATTTTTGAACTCTCACCGGTGGCATATAATACAACAAAGATTGCTAAAGTCAACAGATTTTACTAATAGACCTACCAATCTCTGTGTAAAAAGAAAATAATAATGCTGCCATCTTTCTAAAGTCATTTTTACACCCTTGAAAATTGGCTCCAAATCTCAGGTGAAAATGGTCATTTTGACCCCCCTCTACAAAACAGTGGATTACTCAGTAAATATACATCTGTGACATTTAATATTTTGGCTTTCATCACTATTTATGTGTCTTTGTACAGAAAAAAAATTAACAAAATCAAAACTTTCCGAAATGTGGTTGATTTGACACGGAATTACCCTATAAAGAAACTTTTGTGCATCTGTGGATGTTAAAGGTTCTTCACGGAACCACCAATGCCAATAAAGAACCTTTATTCATAAGAGTGTATAGTATTAGAAACAGCAACAATACTCTGTGTGATCAGAGTGAAGTGTACAGTGTTGGTGTATCTCTTCTGAGATCTGTTATCGTCCGGCTTGCAGAATCGCTCCCCCGGGAAGTCATAGAGTGCGTTTCTGTGGGTGCCAAGAACCCCGCCCGGGTCTTATTGGAGGTGATAGATTTGTGGTCTTGTAAACTGTTAGGTCTGTTCTCCGAGGCCATACTGCCAGATGTTCGGGCTTTGAAGGTTGCGAGTGCTGCGTCTCTGTGCGAGAGCGATCCCGATCAAGCCAGAGGGGATGCACTAACTGTAAATGTATCTTGAAAGCCTGTAGGAAAGAGTTATTGCACCATAAAAATAGATTTCTTGTTAGTGGAATGTGTGTGTTTGTAAGAGACATCTCATGTTGAATTTGAGTCTTTTGTAACATGAGAAAAGTCAAGTGTTTCTGTGGTTTTATTGGCCAAACTTATTTTACTGCAAGTTGTAAATAGATTTTTGCAGTGTGAGCGCTGCTGTGTTGTAGGTGTTGCTTTGTGGTTGCTAAGGTGTTCTGAGCAGTTGCTAGGTGGTTTCTTATGGTTAAAAGAGTCCACCCTCAAGTCTCTGTGATTATTGTGATCTTGCTTCAGTTTAAGTCTGAGAGATTGTATTGGGTCTTTAACAAGCCCTACGTTTTGAGGTGTTATTCATGCCGCCGGTAACTAGTATCTACATGCAGAATGTACAGTGTGAATCAAGCCCATGTTTGCAGATCTGGGTTTGTAATGCAAAGGTTACTGAAGCAGTTGCTGAATGCAAGTGCATTGCATTGGATAAGAAACATCCGCTATGTAGAACTAATTGGCAAGAATATCATGCTGTGTGCATGTGTTATTTGGTTTGCAGAAGTGTATCGCTCTTTTACAGAGAGTGTGTCGCACAGACAGATGCTTTTTGTTGCAGTGCCAACCTGTTGCAACAGGCCCGGGTTTGGCTCATTGTCCTCCTGCATAATGTTCCCTTCCTCTAGGGGACAAAGTGATCGAAGCAGGTGGGGTAGGGGGAAGTTTCTATCTTTTCTTCCCTCACATGAGTTTAACATTATGGCTTTTATCTGCCACTGGGAAGAATGATATCGAACCATCTATAGCATGTTTTTATGCTGCGCAGTAGTCCCGGGCGGAAAAGCTTAAACTATATCTCTGTTTTTCGGCCTTTTGATAATATTTGATATATTGGAAGGTACAGTGTTGCCATTCAAACTCAAAATGTTTGATGTAAAATGTAAAATACAGTCTAGTTAAAATTATCTAGTCACCAAATGAACACAAGGATGCTTGCTTTTGATCTAGTGTAGGCAAATGACAGCCGTTTAGCGACTGAACACCAGTAGGCGGGGCCTTTGGTGCGATGATGTATAACTATTGGTTGATATCTTGCTCTGGAGGTGGGCATATGCAAATGTATTTCCCTGTGTGATGTCAGCTTGATTAAATAAATGCTCGTTTATAATGAGGAGGATGTTTTAAAGGTCCCATATGGAGTTTTATTTTAGGTGTTGATGTCATTAATAATATATATTTGTGGTATAAGTACCAAAAACCATCGCAATATATTTTTACAGCTCCTTTCTCAGGAGCTCTGATAAGAACAGGTCGATTTTGTCCTGTCTAATTAATATTCACGAGCCTCTCTTCTGATTGGCCTGTTGTTTTCTGAGTGACGCACGGCCAGGCCAACCACAGGTAACTAGGGTCATGTATGCTGTAGCCTGCTGTGGCTTGGTGATACTCACAAGTAAGTTAAATAGAAACACCGGTAATGATGCTCACTGCTGAGGGAAATGTTGTCCGGTCTTACACGTATGAGCCAGACTCAGAACCCGAATCGGTGACGACAGGAGACAACCAACCACCTCAAACGCGGTTACAACAAGATGTTTCAGAATGGTAATTATTTTTTTTTCCTTTCTTTTTGCGTTGTTGTAAGAGTATTATAATTACAGTTACATCAATGCTGCACATAGAATTAACGTTAAAAATTCAAAAAAATGTAGGTGTATTTTGAGGCGCTTTACCTTCAAAAATTAAACGAATCCACTGCGTCCTCAGTGGCTCAGATGCTGGGAGAAGATGAAGACTCTTGTGCTCACTGATACATCCAAAAACAAAACACCGGGATTGCTGATGAGACATTGTTTAACTATATAGCTACTGGAGCACGGAGAAAATGACGGACAGTGTACAACTCGCTGAGGGCGGAAACTATGGTAATGCAGGGCTGTCAGTCAGCGGCCGTGGGCGGGGCATGAGGAATGTGATGTCACATTCCTCAGAGAATCAAAACGGCTTGTCTAATGAGACTGAATAAGGAGTGGGTGGATTTTTATCATTGTAGGGTGGTTGTGTTCACACACTGTCAACACACATTTATATCCAAACACCTTGTTAAAGTGGATTTTGCATAATAGGTGACCTTTAAGCTATGAATCTTGCAGGATATTTTAAAGAGGTCTTATAATGCCCCTTTTTACAAGATGCAAAATAAGTCTCTGATGTGAATGTGTGAAGTTTTTAGCTCAAAATACCCCACAGATCCATTTTGTATAGCATGTTAAAATTGCCACTTTTTGAGGGTGAGCAAAAACGCAGAGTTTTTGTGTTTGTCCCTTTAAATGCAAATGAGCTGCTGCTCCCCGCCCCTTTTCAAGAAGAGGGCGGAGCTTCAAGAGCTTGTGTTAGCAGCTCCGATTACCTCACGCAGACACACACTGACTATGACCAAAACTGTTCAGCCTTTTATGTTCAAACCGGAGTCGGACAATGATGGAGAGACTCAAGAAGAAGTGACAACATGTAGAACGAGACAGGACGTTTCTGAATGGATAGTTGACGAATTGATGAGTTAACTATCTTCAAGTTATTGATTAGCATATTCTGTCATGATAATCTATAAACCGCTGGTGTGGGAACTGTTGTAAAATGAGCCAGAGAATATCTGCTGCATGAAGAGAGAGCAGGTGTACTTTAGTTTAATTACGGTTATAACTTATGTTGTCATCTTGCTTTTATGACATGCTATTAAATTTGTGTTTGTACTGTATTGCAATAAACATGAAAGGACGGATGCGACAGCTTGAGCAGACTCTCTTCTCAACATGGACTTTGTTGCGTGTTCCCAGGGCCGGGGTTTATGTAAATTTTAGGGTTTGTGTTGTCACTAACCCGTGAAGAAGCTCGTTGCAGTCCCTACCAGCCGTTTGTTGTAGCTCTTAAAAAGTGGTTTCTGTAAAAGAAAATATCTCCCTTTGCTCTGAACTTTGAGCATTGTAACTTTGCAGATGTTGTTTATGCTCAAACAGCAACATCACACACACTCACTAAAGTTTAAAAAGTCAAATCATAATCAACCCCCCCTTTAATGGTACAAAGACTCTTATGTGTCCAAAGATCAAGGAAATTTGATTTCTCATGTCGTTCCCTCTTTAAGACATATAATGTTGCATGTATGTGTCCTTCCCAGCACAAAAAGACTAGAAAGAGAACATAATTTGGTGTTCTGTTCGTATCATCTTGCGTTAAATGCTTTAAACTCGCTTTAAACTCGCTTAAATGTTTAAACTGATGTGACTTTCACTCTATGATGGCAGGTAATCCGTGAATCACATGCGTTCAGAACCCGTACGGATCAACTACGATGCACATCACAATGTCGATGCTGAAATATTTCGTGCAGCGCTGCTTTTCCCCCCTATATTTTACTATATAAAAATTCGGTATGTAGTGATGATGCTAACAAAGTTTGAATCCATCTGTTTTTGAACTGATTCAAGGAAATCTTGCCATCTAATGTTCTAACCAGAGAAAAAAAGATAAAATTTTGTCCAAATAAAAAGTCATTATGATGTTCACAATGTTGTTTAATTGTTGTGAATATTCAACACATCGCCCAGCCCTACCATCTCCGGTTCGTTTGCCTCCGTATTGAACTTCAAACTAAACAAAGTGAAGCAACAAGTCTGTTTAGTTAAGTGTGCCGGATTAGTGCTTTTTCAGGCGTGTCTGCCTCGGCTATCCTCGGGCGGCTCTGAATTCGCCGCGTTGAGGATGACAGCCAGTTTTCATAACCACCAGTAATTACACATCATCTCCCATCCCATTTGATCTTCCTAAGCATGTTGTTTCTCCAGGCCACAGGTTGGCGAGCGGCGCTACCCAAATTTGACTCTCTTTTCTGGGCCCGGTCGGCGGATCACAGGCAGAGAAAAACAAGATCAGACATGATGATGGTGGAAATGTTTTATTTAAGGAGAAAAGGGCTCTCAGCGCAGCCACTAGTCTTTAATGGAGGCCGATCGTACGTTCTCTGTTTATTTTGCATTAGAAATGTGGAATTTGATTTGACACAAGTGGTACCTTTTTCTGTTTTAACCCGTTTTATATCACTTTAATATTACGGTACAGACTTACTATTTCTAGAGACGCATGACGTGAAGCCTTTTACCACACAGTCCTTTTCCAGATGCATAAAAACTTTTCTTAAAGCCACCGCAGACTTGTCTAATGCTTTTTACTCCAACAAAGCAATAGTGTGCAAACATGTGTCTGAAAGTCAATGCATTCAATTAAAAAACATCAAAGCATGTGTTATTTATTGAAAAGAAGAAACTTTACAAGTGAAACAAAACTAATGCAATGCCATAAGTGTAACTAAAGTGTCCAGATATGTTTTGTTCTGCTGTATGGAGGCCATTGTTGAGCGATGACGTGTTTGACCTTCTGATGGGCTCTTCACCAAATTAAAAGACCCTTATAAAGAGCGTGCTCTCCTTCTAAGTCTCATTGGATTAGTTTTTTCCTGGTTTGTGTGGCGGAGAGGTCAGCTCAACCGTTGCAAACGCTCACAAAGACCAGTATCAGGTTCTACTGAAGCTATGAAGGTCAGATCCTCTTACCTAGTTGAGATTTTGCTATTTCATTTATTCTGTAGTAGATATTTCTGCTCTGCTGTCAGGACAAATGCTGTATATACATTAATAAGCTTTGGTTGTTAAGATTTTTCTTTTTCTAAAAGAAAATGGATGCATTAAACGGATCATAAGTGACAGTAAAGACATTTATATTGTTATAATATTTCTATTTCAAGTAAATGCTGTTCTTCTGAACCTTCAGTTCATCAAATAATCCTGAAAATATGGTTTCCACAAAAATATGAAGCAGCACAACTGTTTTCAGCATTGATAATAATCATAAATGTTTCTTGAGCATCAAATCCTCATATGAGAATGATTTCTGAAGGATCATGTGACACTGAAGACTGGAGTAATGATGATAAATTCAGCTTTGATCACTGGAATAAATGACACTTTACTATATATTCACATAGCTATTTAAAATTGTAATAATATTTCACAATTTTACTGTATTTTATGTATGTATATGTATATATCAGCAAAAATCACAGCAAATATAACTACTTGTGATTAGGGGTGGGTGATATGACCACAATATGAGTAATTTTATTACATGATATAACTCTATAGATCACAATATAGTTATTTTTGGCTTTAAACACGTTTTTTTATTTCATACATTTTCTACCAATTTCAAATATCACAAAACTAATACTAGCCTACATAAATTCTCCTCATTCTCGCTTCCTGAAGACAAGTCATAATTTAAGAACAAAGAAGCGAATTACAAGCAATACGACAACAAACTACAATAGAACAAAGAAATAGACCAACCTGAAAAACAACCAGCACTAGAAATAAGAAATGCTAGCCTACATAAATTGTATAAAGCAGGGGCGTAGCCAGCGGGCACAAGCCCGCCCACTATGATGAGTAGGCCCCCCACAGTTGTTTAAATTATTTTAACGTAATTACAAAATTATTATAACATCTCATACTAAAATAAATAAAATGTTTTTTTTTTTTACAGTCTGTTTTTTGCATAATGCTTGATGAGTTTGATTGACAGCTGTGTTAGGCAATTGGGTGTCAGACTGTCTCATGCATGTCGCGCCTGTGAGTTCATGAAGTGTGTTTGCAGTTGTGTGATAGATAAACAGCAGCGATGCAAACTTCTGTAAAAAGGACTTTTAAAAACTCACATTGACGCGAGAGAACTCATCCATCAGCCCGCAAGTAACGGTAAGACTTTTCAGGTTCATTCTTTAAAGCCGGGAACACACTGTCAGTAGTGATAAGGTTCGTGGCATTAAGTTTTGATGCAAATCGACCTGAGGTTCGAATCCACCTTTTGCTGAACTCGCTCTACTCCCTTTTCCCATCACATATCAGATCGGAAAGGCATTTTCTATTTTCGAAGAAAATATTCGAAAAGTGGAAATAAAGTGTCTAACGTGTGTTGTAACCGCTGCTCATGTTTTGTATGTGGACAGGTTGTAGCTACAGTTTTGGGTTATGTTGGCAGTGACACTGACTGGGCACGGTCGTGGTAGTTTTATGAGTAGTGTGTTCTACGATTAATTTTTTCAATAGGATCAAAGAAAATAAGATTGAAATGACCTGAACATTGAGTCCGTCTGTTATTTGACATAGAAATTAAGCATGCATTTAAATTAAGCATAGGCGTAATTTGCAGATGGCACATGTATGCCCCCACCACTGCACAATATCCACCCCCCCCTCACTTTTGCCCAGGCCCGACCAAAAATAAAATTCTGCCTACGCCACTGGTATAAAGCAATACTGCATATCTAAATTAAATACATTTATTCTTATTAAAGTGTGACAAAAGTGATTTAGTCAAGAGCATTTCGAGACTTTCTCTCGTCTCTCTTTGATTAACATTAATGACAGACGGCAGCAGGAATATTAGGCTCCTGTCACTTTAAGACTGAATGCACGGATCCATTACACTGATACACATGCGTTTTCTTTCTCAACTGTTTACGTTCACTTAAGACATAAATGTTTTGTTACGATCTCTCAGAGAGCGTGTGCATATACCGAAATTTCGCTGCGCTTTAACGGTTTCAAATCACTTGTTTTAAAACCACAGTGCATAAAAACGTGCAAATAATACGCTTTTGTGGCGGCGCAGCACGGGTACGTCATGTGAGCGTAACTGTGATGGTCTAAAATCTCTACCAGCTGACACATTTCTACCAGTTAATCTCGTCTAGTGGTATATATCGCCCACTCCTACTTGTGATGTCTGTTAGTATAAACCAGCCGTACTCGCCTAACCTTTACTATCAAGATCTCATGTTTGTAGTGTGACCTCTACAGAAATGCCTGATTGGATTAGGAAGAGCTTGACAGCAGACGTGCACGAGCACACGCCCTCGACGTCTTGGCAGCCTCGTATCTGTCGTGTAACTCTCCACTTTTCTTCTGAATAATCTGCCCTGTCTAATCTCTCAGGAGGACGGATGATAGGGAGGCCGGGATGGATGCGTTAATGGAGCACCAGATCAAAGAGCGTTGGCTTGAAAACGCGAGTCTAGATGATTAAAAAGGAGCTTGTTTACTCTGCGCTTCCGATAGGCCTCCCTCCCCTCATTCAGATGGGTTTCCTGTCTATATTTCCCCCCTGGAAACTGATAACAGGCCGTCCGCCCGCTCTGACCTGTTAATGTTTGTCTTCGCTTTCGTTTGAGTCTCTTATGAAAAACACCCGGGAATCTCTTGTGTCTCGTCTCAATTTTCAGAAGAGATCTCTACATAAACTCAAACAATTCTCATCAGATCAAATCATCTGCACAAAAAAAAAATCACTTAATTAATTGCAAAAAATTGCAAGTAACATTCTAAGTAGTAGAATGTAATACAAAAATCTTTATTTTATTTACTACTTTTTTTTACAGCGCGGGCTGTGATGTTATTGTTAACTAAAACCCAAAACTATTAAAAATCGTTTTCTTTTTTATTTAATTTTATAAAAAAAAATTTCCAAAACTGAAAATATAAATATTAGATTTCTAAACTTTAGAAATGCTGAAAAATGTTTAAAATAGGGCCCTATGAAATTAGTTTTATTTTATTTTTTTCCAAATTCTGCTTTTTCCATTTTCCATTTTTTTTATTTAGTTTTTTGACTCCATTTTAATGGCTAAATCAAATTATAGTAATCAAAAAACAGTCTAGTTCATTTAAATAATGAAACTTGTTAAATTGTATAACAATAATTACATGTTTAGGTGGACCCTATGAAATACGTTTTATTATATTTGTTTCTCAAATTCCGTTTTATTTTTACCAAATGTTTCTGTTTTAAGATTTCTGGATTACATTTTAATGATTTAATTAAAATTTAACAATCAAAAAGCATGCCTTTTATTAATTGAATTCATAAAAACAACAATTTATTAATTGTTTTAAAGTTTTCTTTGAATTCTCTGAATTTTTTTTTATTTTGTTGTGTATTTTAATTTTTCTGGCAATCAAATGATGGCTTAAAACATTAATTTAATTTATCTTTTAATAATATGAAATTAAACAAACAAATTAATTAATAATAATAATAGTAATAAATTATTTTTATATATATATATATATATATATATATATATATATATATATATATATATATATATATATATATATATATATATATATAATTTAAAAAAAAATGTAAACTTTTTTTTTTACTATTGTTGTTGTTGTTGTTGTTGTTATTATTATTATTAATAGTATTATTATTACATTGAGACGTATCTAAATTATACTGTACAACATTAATAAGTTAAACCAAACTTTTATTTTGACGGGTTGCCGTGAAGATCTTGAGTTTCTGTGTGTTTATGATATGACGATAGTTTTTTCCCCAAATGAAACCGTAAAACACTGAAGTGACTGTTAGAGCGGCTCTGGAGAGGAAGTTCATGTCACATTAATGTTAGTGTTTAATTTGAGCTCTTCCTGTAGATGTGTCTATTTGT
The DNA here is from genome assembly GCA_039654625.1 of Rhinogobio ventralis. NCBI lineage: Eukaryota > Metazoa > Chordata > Actinopteri > Cypriniformes > Gobionidae > Rhinogobio > Rhinogobio ventralis. Next base: position 2,713,549 of record CM077194.1, read on the forward strand.
GTCTCTCTTTAGAAACATACGAGTTCTTTAAGAACTTCAGTAAATATCCTACACTTTTAAAGAGCAATGACATTTCCTCTGGCTTGTTTATTAACAGTTTAGTTTCTGAACACTACTATAGTTACTGGATTTTATAACAGTCACATGGCTAATGGAAGTGAATGCAAAACACATTCCCCTGAAAGGACAGACTCATGTGCGCTTTCTGCAACATCACTGGCCCTAAACTTAGACCCTGCGAGTGCCAGAACGCTTGCTAACGGTGTTCAGGATTTGTGGGATGTTGTATTGAAGGCTTGCGGTCATTACAGCCTGTTGCGGTACATGATGGGGGTCACGCTACATCACTGCGGCTCCAGTGAGACCAGGCCAATCAGATTACACGCTTTTATGTCCCACTAAGAGCTTGTTGTTTCCTTTGTATCGTTGTGGAATTCTTGATGTCTTGAATGAAGACAAGAGGAACAGGAAGCTTTTTCTAGAGCAACGGATTTGTCATTATGAACCTGATTAAAGTGTGTGTGTGTAGTCGCATGTCCGGTGTTAAACAGAGTCGAGATTTCAGTGAATCATATTTTGATGCTGGCCTATTAATTAATCATCCATTTCAAATAAACACTTCTAAACACAGAATAAATACACAATTAATAGGCCAGCATCAGGCGATATTTGACTTATTGTGACAGCACTGAGAACCCCATTTTATAATTTTTTTTTTTTAACAATATTAAATTGATTGTATACAATTATTTATTTCTGATTATTTGATTTAAATATTGTGTAAAATAAATGTACATTTAATTTAGGAAATAATGCATGTTTTATTTAATAAATATATATATGGATGGATGGATGAATGGATAGATAGATAGATGATAGATAGATGGATGGATGGATGGATGAATGGATAGATAGATGATAGATGATAGATGGATGGATGGATGGATGATAGATAGATGATGGATGGAAAGATAGATAGAGATGGATAGATGGATAGATAGAGATGGATGGATGGATAGATAGAGATGGATGGAAAGATAGATAGATGGATGGATGGATGGATATAGATGGATGGATGGATGGATGGATAGAACGATGGATGGATGGATAGATGATGGATGGATGGATGGATAGAACGATAGATAGATAGATAGATAGATAGATAGATAGATAGATAGAACGATGGATGGATGGATGGATAGATACACAGATACACTCTCACACACACTCTCACACACACACACACACACACATTCTCTCACACACACTTACATTCTCTCACACTCACACACACTCACTCACACACACACACATTCTCTCACACACACTCACAGCTACACATTCACTCACACACACACACACACACACACTCACTCACTGACTCTCCCTCTCACACATACACACTCACAGTCACACACTCACACACACTCACTCACACATACACACTCACACACTTACTCTCTCACGCTTAAATGACCATGGGTTAACAGTTTGAACTGTGAAAAGCTCATAAGATTAATCAAAATGTTAGTATCTTTTATATTTTTAATCAGATATAATAAAGAGATTTATATTTATATTCTCCCATTTGTTCAGTGAAGCACTTTTGCTGCGATTCAAGTGCATGAAATGCGTCTTTCCCGCGGTGAGGTCAGTGTTTCCATCAGAGCAGGTGTGTCTGTTTGTTCCTTGTACATTTTTATCATGTGCATCGAGTCTTTGAATCGTTTATGGGGGGAATTTCTATCACAAACACTTGCAACTCTTTGACTGTGATCTTTTTTTTTTTGAAGATTTTTTTACAGTTTCCAAAGGTCTCTTTTATGTTGTCTTCATGACGCCTGTGCACCGGTCACCTGCTTCATATCAAAGACTCTAAATATGCACTCATATTACTTATTTACAAACGTGCAATATGGTGGAATAAG
>CM077194.1:2725476-2747976 GCA_039654625.1 Rhinogobio ventralis
GACTTCCCATCCATTTAGTTGTGAGTGCCCACACGCTGTTCTGATTGGCTGTGACTTTCTATTGATTTGGATGCGAGTGCAGTGCGTTTGCAGAGAGACTCCGCCCACACACTCTTCTGATTGGCTGTAATTTTGATTGATTTGGTTGTGAGTGCAGTGCATTTGCAGAGAGACTCCGCCCACACACTCTTCTGATTGGCTGTGACTTTCTATTGATTTGGATGCGAGTGCAGTGCGTTTGCAGAGAGACTCTGCCCACACGCTGTTCTGATTGGCTGTGACTTTCTATTGATTTGGTTGTGAGTGCAGTGTGCTTGCAGAGAGACTCCGCCCACACGCTCTTCTGATTGGCTGTGACTTTTGATTGATTTGGGTGTAGGTGCAGTGCACTTACAGAGAGACTCTGCCCACACATTCTTCTGATTGGCTGTAATTTTGATTGATGTGGTTGTGAGTGCAGTGCGTTTGCAGAGACTCCGCCCACAGACTTCTGATTGGCTGTAATTTTGATTGATTTGGTTGTGAGTGCAGTGCGTTTGCAGAGAGACTCCGCCCACACACTCTTCTGATTGGCTGTGACTTTCTATTGATTTGGATGCGAGTGCAGTGCGTTTGCAGAGAGACTCTGCCCACAGACTTCTGATTGGCTGTAATTTTGATTGATTTGGTTGTGAGTGCAGTGCGTTTGCAGAGAGACTCCGCCCACACACTCTTCTGATTGGCTGTGACTTTCTATTAATTTGGATGTGAGTGCAGTGCGTTTGCAGAGAGACTCTTCCCACAGACTTCTGATCGGCTGTAATTTTGATTTGGTTGTGAGTGCAGTGCGTTTGCAGAGAGACTCCGCCCACACACTCTTCTGATTGGCTGTGACTTTCTATTGATTTGGATGCGAGTCCAGTGCGTTTGCAGAGAGACTCCGCCCACAGACTTCTGATTGGCTGTGACTTTTGATTGGTTTAGGTAATTTTGATTGATTTGGTTGTGAGTGCAGTGCATTTGCAGAGAGACTCCGCCCACACATTCTTCTGATTGGCTGTGACTTTTGATTTTGATTGAGGGTGCAGGGTGCTTGCAAAGAGACTCCGCCCACACACTCTTCTGATTGGCTGTGACTTGATTGATTTGGTTGTGAGTGTAGTGCGTTTGCAGAGAGACTGAGTTGAGCCGATATAAACTTGTGTATTTTGTTTGTGTAATTACATAAATCCAGCCAATCAGATCAGACTTGCTGATCTTAGGTGTTGCTGTCTAACTGAAGGGACTGGAAACGCTCTCAGCGAGAGGCTGTTTTCACACTTATTCAGATCAGGAAAATATGTACAGAATGATTCTCATTTTCCCCTCCGTTATTGACTTTGCGAGCTGCTTCTGTCATGAGCAGGAATCCTCTGAGGGGAGCGATGTGTCACTTTTCCAGTGATGTTGCATCACTGTGATTTAATATCTCCATTTGGCACATCAGTTCCTGTAAATTTTGTTGAGATGAAAGTATTCTAATGAAGTCATAAAAAATAATAATTTTCAGTCATTTAATTGGACTTTTAATCTGCCTTTTGGTTTTAAAAAGTGTTTTTACATTGCAAGTGAACTGAATGTAGCTGGGTCGTTTTGGGTCATCTTTTAACTTGGCATACCAGCTTAAAAAAATAAATCAGACAAAATTAAAGTTTTCACTGTTTACTCATCTTCAAGTCATTCCTAACCCATAAGCTAACTCATGGCTCTCAAGCTGCTAAAAGTAAATAATGGAAAATAAATCCCTTTTATTCTATGTAAAAAAAAATAAAAAGCGGTTTTGGAACAACAGAGAGTATAATAGTAATTATTGTTAATAATAATAATAATAATAATATTATTATTATTATTATTATTATTATTATTATTGAAATAAAATCAAATAAAACAATTATAAAATAAAATATGAAATTAAAATGCAAAATAAAAAAATAAATAAAAAATAAAAATATATATATATGTATGTATTTTGATTGATTTGGTTGTGAGTGCAGTGCGTTTGCAGAGAGACTCCGCCCACGCACTCTTCTGATTGGCTGTGACTTTCTATTGATTTGGTTGTGAGTGCAGTGCGTTTGCAGAGAGACTCCGCCTACACACTCTTCTGATTGGCTGTGACTTTCTATTGATTTGGATGCGAGTGCAGTGCATTTGCAGAGAGACTCCGCCCACACACTCTTCTGATTGGCTGTGACTTTCTATTGATTTGGATGCGAGTGCAGTGCATTTGCAGAGAGACTCCGCCCACGCACTCTTCTGATTGGCTGTGACTTTCTATTGATTTGGATGCGAGTGCAGTGCGTTTGCAGAGAGACTCCGCCCACACACTCTTCTGATTGGCTGTGACTTTCTATTGATTTGGATGCGAGTGCAGTGCATTTGCAGAGAGACTCCGCCCACACACTCTTCTGATTGGCTGTGACTTTCTATTGATTTGGATGCGAGTGCAGTGCATTTGCAGAGAGACTCTGCCCACACACTCTTCTGATTGGCTGTGACTTTCTATTGATTTGGATGCGAGTGCAGTGCATTTGCAGAGAGACTCCGCCCACACACTCTTCTGATTGGCTGTGACTTTCTATTGATTTGGTTGTGAGTGCAGTGCATTTGCAGAGAGACTCCGCCCACACACTCTTTTGATTGGCTGTGACTTTCTATTGATTTGGTTGTGAGTGCAGTGCTTTTGCAGAGTGACTCCGCCCACAGACTTCTGATTGGCTGTAATTTTGATTTGGTTGTGAGTGCAGTGCAGACCTTGTTAGCCAAATTTATTATTTTTTTTATTCGATTTTATTTGATATATATATATATATATATATATATATATATATATATATATATATATATATATATATATATATATATATATATATATATATAAAATTAAATTAAATAAAAAATAATACAATATGAAATAAAATAAAATACAATATAATTTTTTTTTTAAATAAATAATAAAATAAAAAATACATAGAATAATATAAAATATAAAATAAAAATATAAATATAAAATTAAATAGAATTAAAAAAAATTAAATAAAATATAAAACAAAATAAATAATATAAAATAAAAAATAGAATAATAGAAAAAATAGAATAAAAAATTAAATAGAATGAAATAAAAGTCATTCGTATAAGATCCCTATAATATGGATTAAATCTGTAATAAATGTCCATCTGATGAATATGTACATATTCTGATTAAAAATTGCAATTGCAAATCCAGGTTTGTTTGAAGGACTGCACAATTTGGCCATCATTTTTTGATTATATATCAATATGGCTTTATAATAATAATAATAATAATAGTTGTTATAATTATTGACTAAATAAAAATATAAAAATCACTAAATAAAAACAAAATAATTTTATTTTACAGCACAACTCTCTTGGTTTTGGCTCTCTTAATTTCTTCATTTTCAAATGTTAAACTATTAAACTTTGAATTATGGGAAGATGACTAGTGCATGTTACATTCCCAAACTCTTAACTTGATTGCGATGCACAGTATTCCCTGACTTTTTACAAAAATATTGCTAGTATTTGATTTTATCGCACAGCCCTGTGGCCTGGCAGTTAAATTGCGGTGCAGGTGGAATACAAGAACATGTTCTGCGTGAATGGCCTGTTACTCGGTCTGACAGCGCAACACATGATGAGGAAGGGAAACGGGACAGAAAATCTGCTGGGCCTCATGACACCGACACAGGCCTCTCTCTCTCTGTCTCTCTCTGTCTCTCTCTCTCTCTCTCTCTCTCTCTCTCTCTCTCTCTCTCTCTCTGTCTCTCTCTCTCTCTTTCTCTGTCTCTCTCTCTCTCTCTCTGTCTCTCTCTCTGTCTCTCTCTCTCTGTCTCTGTCTCTCTCTCTCTCTCTCTGTCTCTCTCTCTGTCTCTCTGTCTCTCTCTCTCTCTCTCTGTCTCTCTCTCTCTCTCTCTGTCTCTCTCTCTCTCTCTCTCTCTCTCTCTCTCTCTCTCTCTCTCTGTCTCTCTCTGTCTCTCTCTCTCTCTCTGTCTCTCTCTCTGTCTCTCTCTCTCTCTCTCTCTCTCTCTCTCTCTCTCTCTCTCTCTCTCTCTCTCTCTCTCTCTCTCTCTCTCTCTCTCTCTCTCTCGTCTGTCTGTCTCTCTCTCTCTCTCTCTGTCTCTGTCTCTGTCTCTGTCTCTGTCTCTCTCTGTCTCTGTCTCTGTCTCTGTCTCTGTCTCTCTCTGTCTCTCTCTCTCTCTATCTCTCTCTATCTCTTTCTCTCTCTCTTTCTCTCTGTCTCTATCTCTGTCTCTCTCTCTCACTCTGTCTCTCTGTCTCTCTCTGTCTCTCTCTCTCTCTCTCTCTCTCTCTCTCTCTCTCTCTCTCTCTCTCTCTCTCTCTCTCTCTCTCTCTCTCTGGTTGAGGTGAATGCTTTGGCACGCTGCAGGAATGTTTAAGGACTGTTGCTCTGTTCGGCCGCTCGGCTCAGACGTGTGGAAGTTCAGAAGCCCGAGCTGCCCACATCATTAACCCTCTCCTCTCACACATGTGCAGTCATATTTTGCACATTAGTTGCACATTAGTAGACCTTGTTAGTCAAAATTCATTGCACAAGCATCAGGCATAACATTATGACCTAATATTGTGTTGGTCCCCTTTTGCTGCCAAAACAGCCCTGACCTGTCGAGGCATGGACTCCACTAGACCCCTGAAGGTGTGCTGTGGTATCTGGCACCAAGATGTTAGCAGCAGATCCTTTAAGTCCTGTAAGTTGCGAGGTGGATCGGACTTGTTTGTTCAGCACATCCCACAGATGCTCGATTGGATTTGGAGGCCAAGTCAACACCTCAAACTCGTTGTTGTGCTCGTTGTTGCTTTGTGTCAGGAGCCTTATCCTGCTGAAAGAGCCACAGCCACCAGGGAATACCGTTTCCATGAAAGGGTGTACATGGTCTGCAACAATGCTTAGGTAGGTGGTACGTGTCAAAGTAACATCCACATGGATGGCAGGACCCAAGTTTTCCCAGCAGAACATTGCCCAAAGCATCACACTGCCTCCGCCGGCTTGCCTTCTTCCCATAGTGCATCCTGGTGCCATGTGTTCCCCAGGTAAGCCACGCACACGCACCCGGCCATCCACGTGATGTAAAAGAAAACGTGATTCCTCAGACCAGGCCACCTTCTTCCATTGCTCTGTGGTCCAGTTCTGATGCTCACGTGTCACTGTTGGAGCTTTCGGCGGTGGACAGGGGTCAGCATGGGCACCCTGACTGGTCAGCGGCTTTGCAGCCCCATACGCAACAAACTGAGATGCACTGTGTATTCTGACACCTTTCTATCACAACCAGCATTAACTTCTTAAACAATTTGAGCTCCAGTAGCTCGTCTGTTTGACCGGACCACACGGGCCAGCCTTCGCTCCCCACGTGCATCAATGAGCCTTGGCCGCCCATGACCCTGTCTCCGGTTCTCCACTGTTCCTTCCTTGGAGCACTTTTGATAGATACTGACCACTGCAGACCGGGAACACCCCACAAGAGCTGCAGTTTTGGAGATGCTCTGACCCAGTCGTCTAGCCATCACAATTTGGCGCTTGTCAAACTCACTCAAATCCTTACGCTTGCCCATTTTTCCTGCTTCTAACACATCAACTTTGAGGACAAAATGTTCACTTGCTGCCTAATATATCCCACCCACTAACAGGTGCCGTGATGACAAGATAATCAGTGTTATTCACTTCACCGATCATAATGTTATGCCTGATCGGTTTAAATCAGAGTTGCGTTACTTGCTAGTACTCCGTTTCACATTATTCAATATTTGCAGCACTGTCCCATTTGATTTGGTGACTTTTGTCTTGTTTCGGTGTGGGTCTTTAGGTCATAATCTTGCTCTCTGTCATCTTGCACTCCAAGGTCCAGCACGCAGGGCCTGACGGGCTTCACAAAGAGCACTTCACAGAGCCTGTGAAACGTGCAGCTGTTTTTGCAGTAGTTTTTATCCGTGACTGTGACTGGCTTTCTTTCAGTCCCGTCCACATCAAGGCCTCGGTTGCATCAGCCTGAGTGAGCTTCAGAGTCGCTCTGCACTTTGAAACCACACACAGAATAAGTGGCAACAGGCTCTGGGTTTAATAAAGGCAGTTATTTAAAGCAACGGCGGATGAGGTTCGCTTGAATGGCCTGTTTTCATGATATATTACACCCCAAAATCAAAAAAAAAAAAAAAAAAAATGATACTGTATATTGCAATTAAAAAGGATTTGAGGGGGCAAAATGTGCTTAATTGTCATGAAAATGCAACAGTGTTTTTTTTTAAGCAAAAATGCTATTTTACTTTGGGCTGAAATTCAAACTGCATGTCGTGAGATTCTCCCTCTCCCCATTGATATTTCTCTTCTCTGGTGTGTTTGTGTGTGCCACAGTCTTTCCTGTTAGAGTTTGTTCGGCCGGTTTCCCTTCAGATAATGACATGTCTCCCAGAAGACCTTGGACTGTCTGGAACGCCGTGCAGCACATATGGCCTCAGCGGGATTCCTTACACACGTGCACGCAAACACTAGCTTACAGCCGTTCACAGATGCATGTTTGCGCTTCATGCTAACTTCTGCGCTGTTCTACATGAGCCAGATTTAAGGGATCTTATATGAATGCATCTATTAAAAAAAATTTTTTTATATTTAATTTAATGAAATTTAAAATGTATTTTGTATGACTGTATATACCTTTTTATATTTTATATTTTTTTTGCATATTTTGCATGATTTAAACATTTATTTTATATTTTGTTTTATAAATTAATTCATTAAATATATTTATTTTGTATGATTTGAACAAGCCCATACTTTATTTTATATTTTGTTTTATTAATTAATTAATTTGCTAATTTTATGATTTGAACAAACCCATACCTATTTTTTTATTTAATTTAAAGGGCACCTATTATGCAAAATTCACTTTTACATGGTGTTTGAACATAAATGTGTGTTGGCAGTGTGTGTACCCTATAATGATAAAAATCCACCCACTTCTTTTTTTTAAATCCCCATAAATCTTAAGCAGTGTCTCAGAACAAGCCGTTTGCAGATTCCTGGGAATGTGACATCACATTTCACAGGCCCCGCCCACGAGTGTTGATGGACACTGCCGTATTAGCATAGACCCCGCCCCCAGAGAGCTGTGTACACAGTCCGCCATGTTTATCTCCTCGCCAGAGCATTAACAGCAGCATTCAAGCAAGAAATGTGTTCTTTATAAAGCTACTGAAGTTCATTCAGTCAAGAGTCGTGAGTGATTTTCTGTTTATCTTTTGTCGTTTGATTCATATCAACAGCAGATATAGCAGTAGGTACTGTATATTACACTGCTTTCACTTTAGTAACGTTACACGGATCTAATATACACACAGGATTTCTGTACTTGCTCCATGCATGCACAGACATAACCAACTGTTTTCATGTGAACTTTGTGTTTCTGACATTTGACAGTTTAATCGCAATAACACATCAAAGAGAACTAGTCTAGTTTAATAGCCTACTCGCGGACGCACCGACATCCAGCTCTCGGTGCGCATGCGTCGGGAGAGTGATAAGACTTTAAAATGCATGCATATGATAATATTTCATGATGATGAAGAACTGCAATGTCACATGAGCGTGTCTGCGATAGAGATGTATTCAGTTGTCATTCGCGCGTTCACTGGTGTTCACGAGCTGTGAAGGCTCCGCCCTCTGGGGGGTGGGGAGCAGCAACTAATTTGCATTTAAAGGAGACACACAGAAAACTTAAAATTGGCATTTTAAAAATGGTATATTAAATGATCTGTCAGGAATTTTGATCTGAAACTTCACAGACACACTCTGGGGACACCTGAGACTTATATTACATCTTGTAAAAAGGGGCATAATAGGTGCCCTTTAATTTAATTTAATTAAAATTAAACGAATTCATAGCCCTACATTTGAACCTCATCCAGTGTCGTTTGTGCTAAAGATATGACAGATTACTGAGAATGAAAATCACATTTTGCAGGAGAAGCCACAGTGATTTTTACTATGGTTAAAGGACTTTAGGCCCTTTATGTCACTTCCGGCACCATTTAACCTTGGTAAAATCACTGACACACAGCATCTTGTGGCTCGCGTTGAGTTTGAGGCTCTGTGCAGGTGTGTGTGTGTTATCTGTGTGAGAAAACCCCTCAGCTTTGCTTTTGGCTTTTTTCCCCTGTCTTTATCTTTGTCTTTTCTTTGGAATCTTCTTGTTGCCTGCAGCCCTAATAAACCCGATTCCCTGTCCCGATCCGCTGTCGTGTCAGAGGCGGGCGTGGGCTCGGCGGATCACGGTAATGATGAAAAACTCGTCTTTTGATGTGAACATTCCACGCTTTATTATATTAATGCAGGGGCTCAATTAGTGTTGAGTACGCTCTTGATTTCGCATTCCTTCCATTCGACGCACGTTCGCAGACGTACGTGTGTTCGGACATGCTCGGAATGTTCCTTCAAAGAGCTCGTCAGTGTTTGGTCACATCAGTGTGTGTGTGTGTGTGTGTGTGTGCTCGACTCCATTCGTAACATTGTGAGTTATTGTGCTTCCAGTGGCTATCCATCTTTCTTTTCTAGTGAAGACGGGATGTTAGAAAAGTGTTTGGAACAGATTTACTGAAGAGATGGACACTTTACCTTGAGTAACATGCTCAAAAGCACAATGGTGTTTTTAATTTATTTATTTATTTTAGCATTTTATATTTTTTTATATTGTATTTTTTATTTTTTATTTTTTATTATTATTTAGCATTTTTTAATTTATTTTATATTTTTATTGTTCAAATATCTTTTTTCCTTTTTTCTTTTCTTTTTTTTAATCCAAAATAGGAAAGGGAATATAATCCAGTTATTTTTATTGGGCTGTTGTGTCGTGACTTTGACATCATATAGCTACAATATTTACTCAGAATCCACCAAAAAATGTTTAAAAATGTACATTATTATTTTTTATTATTTTCTAATATTTTGTTTTGTTTATATAGTTTATTTTGTATATTGTTTGTTATATTTTGTTTTATTTATTATATATATAATACAAATTATTATATTTTATTATAATTCAAAAAAATAAGAAAATATAAACAACTAAAATTAAATAAAATATATAAAGACAAATAATTTAGTTTTCTTTTTAACATTATATATTTTTAAAATTGTATTTATTTTTTATTTAAATTAATATATATATATGTATGTATGTATGTATATGTATATATATATATATATATATATATATATATATATATATATATATATATATATATATATATATATATATATATATATATATATATATGTGTGTGTGTGTGTATATGTATGTATATACAATTCTGTTACTGTATGTACTGTATATAAAAGTTTATTATATACATATACAGATATACTGTATATAAAATGTCTGCATTATTTCTGCAATATTTACTCAGAATTCACACAAAAAAAATCATTTTATTATGCAGATGATGTGAAAATGAGTGTATTGAATGTGATCATCAGTCCATCATATCCTACAGCAGGTCACGGTTCATGTGAGCCTGAGACGCTCGCAGATTTATTGTCCCAGAAGCGAATGAATGGCAGATTGTGTATGATATGAGTTTCCACGCTGGCTTTCTTCCTCTGTGTTTGCTGACTGTTAACTATTACCAAGCGATGTGTGTTTTGGCCGAGAACCAAAGTGTTACACACACACACACACACACACACACACACACACACAGGTAAATATATCAAAAGACTTGCATTATGGCCTGGAGGTGCTCCAAAAAACCCTCGGTTGAGTCACTCTCCATCTTCCTAATTTACCCAGTTCATATCAGCGCTTATTTATATTGTCATAAGTTCATAAGCGCACACCGATATTGCTGCTATAGTGTGTGTGACCTGTAACCCCACCCGCGCTCTCGGGTTATTAATGGATAGCTGATCAAAGGCCCAGCACAACTTTACCCTGTTTACCTGCCCTAATATCGCTTACATTCACCTCAGCCAAAGTTATTCATTAATCTCTCCTTTCCCTCCTTTTCATGACGTTCCCCGAGCTCTGAGTTTACCGTACACTTACTAGTCTCAAAATGATGGGACTTAATTTTATTTTTTGTAATTTCTTATTCTTTATATTTTGTTTATTTTTTTATATTTTATTTTAAGTTTTTATATATATATTTTAGTTTAGTTTTCTGTATGTTTTTTGATTATATTAATAATAACAAACTTAATAAACAAAACTAAAATTGAATATAAAATATATAAAACAAATAAATGCATTTTAATTGTTTTTATATTTTATTTATTTAATATTTTATTTTATTTCATTGTAGTTGTTATTTATATATTTCATTTAAATTTCTTTGTTTTCATATTTAATTTAATTGTTTTAATTTTTATATTTGTTTTAAAAAATATTTTTGTTTAGTTTCTGTATGTTTTGTATTATATTTATAAAAAAATAAGAAAATATAAATGATATAATTTTTTATTTATTTATATAGGTATTTTATTTTTTTCATATTTAATTTAACATGTTTTAACATTTTATTTTTTATGTAATTTATTTTTATGTGTTTTTGAAAATCTATTTTTTTTTTATATATATATTTTATTTTATTTTAGTTATATATATTTTTAGTTATTTTTTCAGTTGTGTGTGTGTGTATATATGTATACATATTTATTAAATAACAAAAATTAAATATAAGTATATATGACCAAAATAAAACACATTTATTTTAACGTTTTACTTATTTTATTTCATTTTAGTTATATAATTATGTTTTTTTGTATAACATTTTTTAACATGATATATTTTTACATTTAATTTTTTTATTTTATATATATATATATATATTTTTTTTTTAAATATTTCAGTTTAGTTGTCTGTATGTTTTGTATTATATTTATAAAAAAATAAAAACATTTAAACAAAACTAAAATTATATATAAAACAAATAAAATAGTTTAAAATATAAAATAAAATATAAAAACTAAAATTAATTTAGTTTATTATATATGTTTTTATTTATTTCATTCATATTTTTTTCTTTTTTTTATATTTGGGGCCTTCTGGTTGCAAGGCCTGATCTTATAGTCTTATTATTTTTCTTGGTCTGCTGTTTTGTTTTTGCCCTTATTAAATCTCCTGACTTTGACCATCATGTGTGTTTGAGTTTTAGTGGCTGAGCAGGTGAATTGGCTCATTCTGCTTTATAATGGGCCGTTCGCTCAGCATAATTAAATCAGTTTTATTTTGCTCCAGAACTCATGTCTTAATGTCATGATTTTGTGTTATTAGAGATGAGTCTCCCAGGCGTATTGGGGTTGGAGTCGTGTAAGGAAAGTGGTCTCGGGAACAATAGACACCCGTTTGGCTGTTGTGTTGGTGAGCGTGTAGTTGTGTCTTTGAACACTGATTTAACACATCAATCAGTCAGTCAGTCATAAAGAACCTCCGGGGAAAACCCTTCCTGGAATCGCGGTCTGTCTCCTCTCCGCTGCGTTCTGCCTCCCCATTGGCTGCCTTCCAACTATCCAGTCACCTTCAGAGCTTCTTATTGGCCGAAGCCGTGGCTTTATCTCTTTGATCGGTCTCAATTTCCTGTCGCTATTGCAGAGCCTGTTTTCATGCAAACGGGGGAAAGAGACGGCGCTTTGGACAACATAGCAGAGCCTATCGCTTTAATCTGTGACCTGAAGAAATAATTCACTCTGAATGCTAAATGAGTTCAAAAAGACGCGTGTGTCCCCGCAGGCTAGAGGAACCGCTTTACAGGCCGGCCCCGAGAGTTGGCAGGGAGGTGGAAGCTTGGTGCTGATGAAACAATTTTGAATGATTTTTATATTATTTTATTTTAGCTATATATATTTTTATATTTAATTTTAGCATTTTTTTCAGTATATATTAAATTAAAATTTAATTAAAAATAAAATATGTAAGCAAAATGAAATGTTTAATTAAATGTTTTATTTATTTTATTTTAGTTATGTGATTTTAGTTATTTTTTCAGTGTATGTATGCATGTATGTGTGTATAAAATAATCAAAATATATATAGCAAAAACAAAACATATATCATTTTATTTTTATATATTTTAGTTATATATTTTATATTGAATTTTTAGTTATTTTTTCTGTGTGTGTAAAAAAGTTTTAAAAGTAAAATTATGATGTGTGTGTGTGTGTGTGTGTGTGTGTGTGTGTGTGTGTGTGTGTATAAATACGTGTGTGTATATATATATATATATATATATATACTCACCTAAAGGATTATTAGGAACACCATACTAATACTGTGTTTGACCCCCTTTCGCCTTCAGAACTGCCTTAATTCTACGTGGCATTGATTCAACAAGGTGCTGAAAGCATTCTTTAGAAATGTTGGCCCATATTGATAGGATAGCATCTTGCAGTTGATGGAGATTTGTGGGATGCACATCCAGGGCACGAAGCTCCCGTTCCACCACATCCCAAAGATGCTCTATTGGGTTGAGATCTGGTGACTGTGGGGGCCATTTTAGTACAGTGAACTCATTGTCATGTTCAAGAAACCAATTTGAAATGATTCGAGCTTTGTGACATGGGGCATTATCCTGCTGGAAGTAGCCATCAGAGGATGGGTACATGGTGGTCATAAAGGGATGGACAACAATGCTCAGGTAGCCCGTGGCATTTAAACAATGCCCAATTGGCACTAAGGGGCCTAAAGTGTGCCAAGAAAACATCCCCCACACCATTACACCACCACCACCAGCCTGCACAGTGGTAACAAGACATGATGGATCCATGTTCTCATTCTGTTTACGCCAAATTCTGACTCTACCATCTGAATGTCTCAACAGAAATCGAGACTCATCAGACCAGGCAACATTTTTCCAGTCTTCAACTGTCCAATTTTGGTGAGCTCGTGCAAATTGTAGCCTCTTTTTCCTATTTGTAGTGGAGATGAGTGGTACCCGGTGGGGTCTTCTGCTGTTGTAGCCCATCCGCCTCAAGGTTGTGCGTGTTGTGGCTTCACAAATGCTTTGCTGCATACCTCGGTTGTAACGAGTGGTTATTTCAGTCAAAGTTGCTCTTCTATCAGCTTGAATCAGTCGGCCCATTCTCCTCTGACCTCTAGCATCAACAAGGCATTTTCGCCCACAGGACTGCCGCATACTGGATGTTTTTCCCTTTTCACACCATTCTTTGTAAACTCTAGAAATGGTTGTGCGTGAAAATCCCAGTAACTGAGCAGATTGTGAAATACTCAGACCGGCCCGTCTGGCACCAACAACCATGCCACGCTCAAAATTGCTTAAATCACCTTTCTTTCCCATTCTGACATTCAGTTTGGAGTTCAGGAGATTGTCTTGACCAGGACCACACCCCTAAATGCATTGAAGCAACTGCCATGTGATTGGATGATTAGATAATTGCATTAATGAGAAATTGAACAGGTGTTCCTAATAATCCTTTAGGTGAGTGTATATATATATATAATAATGTAATAGAATTTATTGAAACATAAAGAATAAAAGTATTTAAGTATTTATAAAAGTATAATATTTGTTATATTTTTATATTTAATTTGTTATATTTTCAGTGTATATATTAAATTAAACTAAAATTAAAAATAAAATATGTAAGGAAAATTAAATATATTTAATTTTATTTATGTAATCTTAGTTGTGTGTGTGTGTGTGTGTGTATATATATATATATATATAAATGCATGAATCTAAATGTTTATATTTGTTTGCTTTGTATTTGCAGATTAAAGTTGTGTCCCAAATAATGCACTTGTACACCATGCACTCAACCGTGTAGTGTTTGTTTATAAGGATGTTTTAGTTCTATATCTGATGCTCCGCCCTCTCCTCTGTGTAATTAAAGCTGTGACAGTCGAGTGCATGAACTGTCCAACATTCCACACTTCGTTTTTTCAGTTAATTATGTGCATCATTCAGGTGGTTAAAGTGCACTATTTCTTTTTGGAATTTTCAGTGTGAACACAAACTACTCACTATTTATACTACAAAACAGCATAGAGTAGTGCACAAGTATGTGAATTGGGACGCACCTTAAGGCTATGTGATTCTGCCCTGCTAAAAAAGACCTACCTCTTACCTACTAACCAGCAATGCTAAACTGGTCAACCAGCAGGAAAGTCAGTGTTTCCCAGCAGTGTTGGTAGTCATATCACTCTACTGTACCACTGGCCGCTTCGTTTGCTGTCCCGTGCTGTTGACCTTGGCATTCACTGGATTGTTTTTCATGCTCTGAATCTGCTCTATAATGCTTGTGAAGTGCCAGCTGCAACGCGCCTTTGTTACAGACTGGTAAACGGATACCGTGTGGCAAAACGCTTTGAGGAGACATTGTTTAACCATCTGCCTTTTGTCCTGCTCAGAGCTGCTGCTGGTTTCATACGGGATTGATTGCAGAACGAGCAAACATACTATTTTTAATCTGTGTCTTTATCTCGTCTGTCAGGGTTTCATGTTGGCTAATATTATGCTACTTTGCTCTTTTGGGAAACGGATGTTTAGTGTAGCAAAGCAATTGAAAGATTATTATAATATGATATTTTGTGAGTCTATATAATATATAATATATACACCGCTCAGGCATAACATTATGACCACTGACAGGTGAAGTGAATAGCACTGATTATCTCTTCATCACGGCACCTGTTAGTGGGTGGGATATATTAGGCAGCAAGTGAACATTTTTTCCTCAAAGTTGATGTGTTAGAAGCAGGAAAAATGGGCAAGCGTAAGGATTTGAGCGAGTTTGACAAGGGCCAAATTGTGATGGCTAGACGACTGGGTCAGAGCATCTCCAAAACTGCAGCTCTTGTGGGGTGTTCCCGGTCTGCAGTGGTCAGTATCTATCAAAAGTGCTCCAAGGAAGGAACAGTGGAGAACCGGAGACAGGGTCATGGGCGGCCAAGGCTCATTGATGCACGTGGGGAGCGAAGGCTGGCCCGTGTGGTCCGATCAAACAGACGAGCTACTGGAGCTCAAATTGCTCTAGAAGTTAATGCTGGTTCTGATAGAAAGGTGTCAGAATACACAGTGCATCTCAGTTTGTTGCGTATGGGGCTGCATAGCCGCTGACCAGTCAGGGTGCCCATGCTGACCCCTGTCCACCGCCGAAAGCAGCAGCATTGGCACGTGAGCATCAGAACTGGACCACGGAGCAATGGAAGAAGGTGGCCTGGTCTGATGAATCACGTTTTCTTTTACATCACGTGGATGGCCGGGTGCGTGTGCGTGGCTTACCTGGGGAACACATGGCACCAGGATGCACTATGGGAAGAAGGCAAGCCGGCGCAGGCAGTGTGATGCTTTGGGCAATGTTCTGCTGGGAAACCTTGGGTCCTGCCATCCATGTGGATGTTACTTTGACACGTACCACCTACCTAAGCATTGTTGAGACCATGTACTCCCTTTCATGGAAACAGTATTCCCTGGTGGCTGTGGCTCTTCCAGCAGGATAATGCTCCTGACACAAAGCACAGATGGTTCAGGAATGGTTTGAGGAGCACAACGACGAGTTTGAGGTGTTGACTTGGCCTCCAAATTCCCCAGATCTCAATCCAATCGAGCATCTGTGGGATGTGCTGAACAAACAAGTCCAATCCATGGAGGCCCCACCTCACAACTTATAGGACTTAAAGGATCTGCTGCTAACATCTTGGTGCCAGATACCACAGCACACCTTCAGGGGTCTAGTGGAGTCCATGCCTCGATGGGTCAGGGCTGTTTTGGCAGCAAAAGGGGGACCAACACAATATTGGCACAAACTTTTATGTTAGATGTGATGAATCGAGATTACTCTCTCTCTCTCTATATATATATATATATATATTGTGCATCCATGATACTTAAATGTCAGTATTGCAAATATTGTTGCTTGTTTATGATAAATTGTGTTTTTCCTCATTTTGTCTAATGCAGGAGATTTTGTAATGCCACGTGCGACAGCAACTTTAGAATGATTTGGGAAGGAATCTGACATGCAGTTTTGTTTTGCATGCGTTGCCTTTTGCTTTCCGGGCACATCCAGCCTCTTTAAGAGCAGTGAAAGCGGATCCAGCCTGAGGATCTGTTACACCGTCCGTCTCAAACAAAGACAGAGATTCCCATCCGTGCAGCACAATAGAAGCCTCATGTATGAAGTGAGACGGACGGTCAGAAAGACAGACGAGCCCAGTCTCTCCGAGCGCAGATACGCTCTGCCGCTCATGGTATGTGTGTTCGAGAAAGTCTAGGAAGAGGTAGTAGGAGTCGCCCGCCAACTAGATGTGTGCATTGAAGGGGGTTAAAGGTTAACGGTTTGACTTAGTCAACTTCCCTTTAGGAAGCTTTATGGGGGCAAATCATAAACTAGTCCAGCTAACCAACCGGTTCAGAGGTCACTCTCACAACCAGACAATCATTGACGTGCCCGAGCGCGTTTAGGAGAGTTTTCAAAGCGGGGAAATCAAAGGCGATTGTAATATAGGCCTCTTTGGGAGAGACGGCAGCAAATTATGGCCTGGAAAAATAAATAGACAGAGCGAGAGCGAGGCTGGCACGCCCTTGCGGCGGGTGTTGGGTTACAGAAGCTGCCTTTGAAAGACGCACAGGTAACTAGAAACGCACGGAAAGTTTTCTGGATGCGGTTTAGATCTCCTGCGCTCTCCATCGCGGTTAACGCCTCGCTATTGTGTTTGTGTGCGTGCGTGTGTGTTTGTGCATGAGATGCATTGAGCGTTTGGCTCCTTTGTCCAGCCAGAATCGCATTAATATCAGTATGAATATCACAGGGGCTTTGTGTACAAATCTATTACATGGTTTATCGTGTCGCACACGGTCCTTTTTCCACGCTGCCATGCCAACTATTTACACTCAGCTGGTGGCTCGCGATCCGAAGGTGGGATGCAGGTCTTTTTGGGTTAATTACAAAAATGCACTGCATTCCAGTCTTCAGTGTCACATGATCCTTCAGAAACCATTCTACTATGCTGATTTGATGCTCAAGAAACATTTATGATTATTATCAGTGTTGAAAACAGTTGTGCTGCTTCAGATTTTTGTGGAAACCATGATACACTACCATTCAAATAATTTTTTTCAAGGATGCATTTAATTGCTCATTTATAATGATACAAAATATTATATTTCAAATAAATGCTGTTCTTTTGAACTTTCTATTCATCAGAGAAGCCTGAAAAAACAAAACTGATCATGGTTTCCACAAAAATATTAAGACATTGATAATAATATCATAATATATAGCATATTAGAACGGATCCTTCACAATATTTCTGTTTTTACTGTATTTTTGATCTAATAAATGCCGTCTTGGTGAGCATATGACTTTCAAAAATATCAAAAATATTTAATTATTCCAGACTTTTGACTGCTGTATAATCGTGCATGGTAAAATAAGTAGTGATCATGTTCAAATACTGTTTGTTATTGACATAAGTCAATTAAAAAGACCAAAATTGGCCTATTCAGGCTCATGTTGATCATTTCGCATGCCACCTATGCTGTTTATGGTCAATATTTTGTATGATAAATAATTTTTGGTGCTGTGTTGACGTCCAATTATTCACAGACACTACCATTCAATTAATTTTTTTAAAGAAAATAATGCATTTATTCAGCAAGAATGCATAAATTGTTGATTTATGTTACAAAAGATTCCATTTCAAATAAATGCTGTTCCTTTGAACTTCCTATTCATCAGAGAAGCCTGAAAAAAAAACTGATCATGGTTTCCACAAAAATATTAAGACATTGATAATAATATAGTAATAATTAGCATATTAGAACGGATCCTTCACAATATTTCTGTTTTTACTGTATTTTTGATCTAATAAATGCAGTCTTGGTGAGCATGACTTTCAAAAATATAAAAAAAATGCGATTATTACAAACTTTTGACTGGTAGTGTATAATCGTGCATTGTGAAATAAATAGTGATCATGTTCAAATATTGTTTGGTATTGACATAAGCCAATTAAAAAGGCCAAAAGTGACCGTTTTCCCATTCATGCTCATGTTAATCATTTTGCATTTCGCTTATGCTGTTTATGGTCAATACAAATCGGTTGATTTACATGTTCTTAGTTTTCAAACAGCAATGATGTTCTTGAACTCTCTTAGAGGGTTTGACTTCCATGTGCTTATCATGTCATATTGCCTGTTTATGGCTGTTATTGCTCCACAGCAGCTGGAGAGCGCCAGGTTTGATGTGGTGCCAGGCTGTTTATCGTGGACGTCGTCGTCCTTTGAGCGTTTGACCTGTATTCTGGTCGAGTGAACGTTCCGCTCTGCCCTTATTTTCATAACCTTCCCCCTCATGCTTTTATCTGCGATGTGGCCATGCACCGCTATCATATAGGAAAACTTTGAACTGCATTGTTCATTGTTGAACTGGGATCTGAAATGCTAATCTAATGTAAATAGAAATGGAGCAAGCCCTTCATTTACGCTGGCTATTTTAAGCCTGTGCCCTCCTCCTCCACCGATGGAAACATATGAACTCTGGCAAGATATTCAACTTCAGCAGTGCTTACCTGTTTACCAACCGAGAAGGTCTTTTACGCACAGATTCTTGTTTGAGTGGCAAAAATGTAGCTAATTTTTGATTTAAAAATACATAAATATCCTTAAACGCAATACATCTATGATAAGACTTGTTTCTATAGTATAAATCTTGAATTGTTTATTGTTAGCAAATTGAAAATTGAGGTTTTTCTCCCTAAAATGAATAATCAAAATTTTGTTAGATGAGGCAATTGCTTAATTTGAGATCACAATATTTTAATTTGTCTTGTTTTAAGGCAAGAAACTTCAGACAAAACCATTGTTTTTCATGCACTCGTCAATTTTGAGATTTTAGGCCATTTTACTTCCATAACAGTCTTCATTCAGGGGCCGTTTACACGACAGTTTTCAACTAAAAATGGAAACCGTTTTATGCGGTTTGGCCGTTCATTTACGCGACAACAGTGTTTTGGGGGCCTGAAAACGCAAACTTTTACAAATGGGTTTCAAGGTGCAAATTTTTGAAAAATAAAACCGTTATCGTCTCGGTGTAAACTACAAAAACGTTCCCGCCGGAACACGCCCCCTCAGCCGGACTGAGTTAATCGGGGAAACTGCAAAAAACTAAAGTTTGGACTGTATATAGTGTTCCTTACAACTTACCAAATATCCAAATATACTGACATGCAGTCAGGATTGTGTTTCCTGACATTTATATGAGCCTGATTTCAACGCCAGGGAAATACATAAAGCAAATTTGCCTGTGAACGCTTTATATAAATACAATATAGGTAGGTCTAAATCCAGGTGATCACTCATCTCAATGTTATCTCATCATATTGTGCAGCCCTAAAACTTGTATAGTTAATGTCAGTATTTATTTAAAAACATAAAATTATGCAGAATATAAGATGGTAAATATTTAATTGATGAATTATCAATACAGTATATAACTATACAATATATAGGGTATGACTTTACCCCAAAATTCAACATATTGACACAAAATAACTACAAATCCACGTTTCGCTTCCTGTAGTCAAGCTGTTTCTGTGACTTGCAGCGATCCGTTTGCTTCTCTTCTCTGTAGCTTTCGGCAGTCTGTAAAAATATACCTCAGATTTCTTGTCAAATCTATTTGTACAGTCAATCAAGTCAAGTCAACTTTATTTATATAGCGCTTTTTACAATGCAGATTGTTTCAGATTGTTAAACAGGAAAATAATGAACAGAATTTGATTCGGCTGTACAGCCGCTCTGGAGAAAACGGTGATGTCATCAGCTCATTTCAATTATCATATATATTCAAGTAATGTAGTTGATATAGTTAATTTAGTTTAGTAATATTTGGATATTTATTTGAAAATGTTATGTCCCCAACTGAGCAAGCCAGAGACGACAGTGGCAAGGAACCAAAACTCCATCAGGTGTCCTAATGGAGAAAAATAAACCTTGGGAGAAACCAGGCTCAGTCGGGGTGCCAGTTCTCCTCTGGCCAATTAACAAACAGTGTATGATTATTATTTTGGCAGCCTTACAGGTCAGAAGTAATATTAGATCGGAATATATTCGAAAGATCGGAGGCATCACGCCGGAGACGGGTTTATTGAGGATGGCGTGTCGATTAAACAATTATTAAATAGGAATATTCGAAATGTCGGAGTCATCACGCCGGAGATGGATCCATTGAGGATGCCATGTCGATGAGCAATTTCAGAGGGTAGACTAATTGACACGGTCTCTGCAGACACTTCAGGGATGAGTTGGTCATGTCCAGGCGCAGGTCCACCATCTGATCTGGATACGGCCCGGATCCGGCTGACTGCGGTAAACCTCGGGACAAACAGAGAGACTAACATTAGCGTAGATGCCATTCTTCTTATGATGTAACGAGTACATCAGGTGTTCCGGCTTTTACACGCTGTAAACCAATGCTGCCACTCAGTGGGCGTAACCGCAGTCTCTCCGTCCAACGGTGACGTCACGCGCATACCCTCTATTTTCAGTAGATGGCATATTTATTTATGCCATCTACTGGCCTGGCAGCAGAATACAGCGTTTTTAATCGTTTTCACTGTTTATTTTATTTTTCTATTGCACCCCCATCTCATCCAAGATGTTCATGTCTTTATTTCTTCAGTCGAAAAGAAATTAATTTTTTGAGGAAAACATTCCAGGATTTTTCTCCCCATCATAGACTTCCATGGCAACCAAAATGTTAAAGGTCCAAATCAATGCAGTTTCAGAGGAAGGGCTTCAGAGGCTCTGCGCGGTCCCAGACAAGGAATAGGGTCTTATCTAGCCAAACGATCGGCCATTAAAAAAAAAAAAAAAAAGAATATACTTTTTAACCTAAATTGCTCATCTTGCGCTGCTCTGCGACGGGCCAAAAGGTCACGGTAGACGTATTCGGAAGTACCGCCCCAAGTGAACGTGCGAGGACTAATACAAACGGCCTTTACCAAAAACACTCAATCTTCAACTTCAAAATCGGCCGACATCGTTGTTTAACCTTTTTTTTTTGGGCGTTTGTATTAGTCTTCGCATGTGCGCTTTGTAAACATGGGGGCGGTACTTCCGAATACGTCTACCGTGACCTTTTCGACGTGATTGCGTAATCCTTGGCACGTCGCAGAGCAGCGCAAGATGAGCAATTTAGGTTATAAAGTATATTCATTCAAAATGGCCGATCGTTTGGCTAGATAAGACCCTATTCCTCGTCTGGGATCGCACAGAGCCTCTGAAGCCCTTCCTTTGAAACTGCATTGATTTGGACCTTCAACATTTTGGTTGCCATGGAAGTCTGTGATGAGGAGAAAAATCCTGGAATGTTTTCCTCAAAAAACTTAATTTCTTTTCGACTGAAGAAAGAAAGACATTGAACATCTGGGATGAGATGGGGGTGAGTAAAATATTCATTTTGAACTAATCTTTTAATGCTGCCTTCACCTGCTATCGGAAATGTCATAATTCCCACTTCAGAAGTCGGGATTATGAGCTTGTTGCATTCAAGTGCTTTGTTGTCGGAATGAGCAGGAATCAAGGAGGACACCAGGTTTATTCTTGCCTATTTATTGGGAAAATCGTATTAAACCCAACATTATATGTAGTGTCACATGCACTGACAAACATAAACATTTACGATGCAATCCAGATTCTTTCTGCCGATTCTGTAATTTCGGTCAAACGTTGGTAAAAAACATACAATACACTTCAAATGATTACTCGTATATGTACATATGCACTACATTAATGACAAGACAAGACGATCTGGCTGTTTTGGGGGAAAAACGAATAAATCATACCCATCACATCAGTAGTACAATACCTGGGAATATGGGTATCAAAATTATTCCCGATCTTCCCAGTGGTAAACACGACATCAGAGGGCGTTCATGTGCAATTTTTTGTATTTACGATAATCCCGATAGCATGTGAAGGCAGCATAATCAAAGTATGGTGATCACTATTCACCTTTAGTGTCTTGCATCTTCAGATATTTTTACTGGGCTACGAAACAGAACTTGAGATTTAAGATTTTTTTTTTTTTGCCGTATATGAGTTTTGTGTGTATTTGGCCATATAAGAATCATAAGATTAATGCAAATACACATCAAAAATGTATCAGTTAAAATATTTCCAAATAACTACGTCACATTTCAGTTTCCTCCTCTTGCTTTTGTCCCATGCAGCGCAGACACGTGTGACAGAGGAATAATGCGCATCGGCCGCATGGAAGATCAAGATGTGAAGATCAAAGGCTGCGATCAGAATAAACACACGAGTGTGTCCTATAGTGCAGCGACATTATAAACAGACAATGCATGTCACGCTGCTGTCATTTGATATGCGTGTGTATAGCGGCCAGGTATGCAGACAGGTCTTTCCCGTATCCGTCAGTGAAACATGAAAGCTCCCATAACGCTTCGATTATTTTTAGAGCCGTTATCTGGAATA
>CM077194.1:2755476-2760476 GCA_039654625.1 Rhinogobio ventralis
TGTGTTGTTGTTTTTGCTGTTGCTCGTGTTTTAGTCTCTGACAGCCGGGTCGGCATTACTAACATCCATTGTTCCTGAATCCTGCCGTCTGCTCGCAGCTGTCCAGAAAATGATCTGCTGAATTTGGCAGCTGGCCGCTCTAGCGCTGCTGGAGGAGGAACGAGCCACAGATAGACGCCGTTATGATGAGGGCTCGTTCTGTTTGCTTTGGAGTTGATCTTCTGATACTCTGAAACGAGTTTGTAACACTGTGGCTCTGTTTGAAGACCAAACGCCATTAGCACAAGAGCCACAACCGTTTAGCGGCTGCGATTACTGCTGAATCGCTTTACTAAAACAGCTCGGCCGATGACAGACTCATTAGTGTAATGAGCTGCTAGTTACTGTAGTGTGTACAGAGCGGTTAAGACATCAGCACCGGTGTGTGTGTGTGTGTGTGTGCTCAACGAGATCGTGCCTCCTGCTGGCCACAAACACACACACAGACCCCGGATGACTGCCTTCTACAATGGAGGCTTGTTTAGGATAAATTCTTCATCAGATACTCCTCAATCAGTACGCTTTATCCATAACTATCTCCCATTCTGGCCCCTGAGAGTCTAGTGTGTGCTGTGCCTATAAGGGCAGGTGAGTGTGTTTGTGTGAGTGTGTGTGTGTGAGTGTGCGTGTGGACATTTTTCTATCCCGGTGGGGACTTCAACCTGAATGCACACAGACTCATGGGGACTTATATCACTGTGGGGACCTAAGTTGAGGTCCCCATGGGTACAAAAGCTTATAAATCATTCAGAATGAGTTCTTTTAAAAATGTAAAAATGCATAAAGTTTTGTGTGATGGGTAGGGTTAGTGTAAGGGGAGAGAATATACAGTTTGTACAGTATAAAAACCATTATGTCTATGGAGAGTCCCCACAAAGATAGCGCGCCAGACATGTGTGAATGTGTGTGTCTGTGTGAGATTGTGTGTCTGTGTGTGAGAGTGTGTGTCTGTATCTGTGTGTGTGTGTGTGTGTGTGTGTGTGTGTGTGTGTGTGTATCTGTGAGTGTGTCTAGTTTGTCAAAGACACATAAATAGTGATGAAAGCCAAGATATGAAATGTCACAGATGTATATTTACTGAGTAATCCACTGTTTTGTCGAGGGGGTCAAAATGAGTTTTCACATGAGATTTGGAGCCAAATTACAGGGGTGTACAAATGACTTAAAAAAGATGGCAGCAGCATTGTTTAATTTTTTTACACAGACATTGCTATGTCTGTGTGTGTGTGTGTGTTTGTGTCTGTGTGTGTGTGTATGTGAGGGAGTGTGTGTGTGATCTCCTTTAAAAAAAAGATTTTAGGTTCTTAGGTTATTTATTTATTTATTTATATGGGAAAGTGTATATCTTGTCTAAAAAGGCATTTGGTACAATGATTTTTAAAAAAAAGTACAAAAAAATTATATTGATATTATTTTAATATTATTATTATAATATTGAAAATATTGATTTTAAATTATTATTATCATTTTGTTTATTTTTTATAGTATTATTGATTTTATTATTGGTAATGTATTGTGTATTTTCATTTATATATTTTTTAAGTATATTTTTGTTTATATTATAATTTATATATATATATTTTTTTTAAATCATTATTTGTTTTTGTTATCAGATTTTTTTAAATATATAAAGTCTATATCCTAACTGGTATAAACTGCTATTTTAAATCACTGTTTTGTCTTCACATGTTGATTTTAAGTGACAAATGTATTTTTAAAAGTCCAAATATTCCATGCAATCTCTCACAAAATCAGCATGTATAATAATGCTTGTAATTTCATGTTAACCAGCCATAAACCACACTCCAGTAGAACGTCATCAGCACTCGTGTGTTTAATTTTCATAATTAATCACTGAATCGACAGGCGTCCTTTATAATTAGGCCTCTATAGTTTTCTGTGCTTATTTGGGTCATTCATGGCTGCAGGTTTCAATAATGTTAATAAATGATGTTTTTTTTCAACTTGCTATCCATCAAAGAATCCTGAAAATTACATTTTATCACGGTTTCCACAATCATCTAACCCGGAGTAATGCACTAGTAATGTTGTGGTGTGTTCAGCACCATCAGTAGAGCTGAAAACACTCGATTACACATTCAGGCGGTCGCTCAGAGAGGAAGTGAAGCCTGCCGAAGGTGAGCCGCTCACAGGTGCACCAGCGTCGTTTTCATCTCTACCTTTCTTTCTCACTCCCTCATATCTCATTCTCATCTGTTGCTCTTGGCACGTTTTTGCAGCTAAAAACCTTTGTGATTTATCAGCCGTCATCTCTTATCGCCGTCTCGTATGTGCTAGGCCTTTCTCTTTCCATTGCTATCGACAGGCTTTTGTTTCCCATTCAGCCTTCACAATAAAGTCTACAACAAGATCTCAGGAAAAACACAGTGGAGTTTAGTCCACTTGAGTACTTTTCAAAATAAGAGTCCTTAGACACGAGACAGACATTGTAATCCGAATCTGGCAAGTCTCTGTTTTTCTCACACCTCAGGAAAAATACCAGGGCAAGTTATCTACCGTTTTCCGGCAAACTCAACAAACCTTGTCCGAATGCAAATGTTGTTGTTTTTTTGCGATATAGTGTTCTCCTCAGAGTTTTTTGAACTACCTGAGCTACCGTTTGCGCACCAATCTTTTGCATGCTTTCATTTCATTTCAATATGGATGATATCCGACAAAAAAAGCCAGATCGTGGAAACTGCAAAGACTGCAAAGTGTCCGGTGCGATACTTGTCTAGATTTTTCTGCTCACTTATGCAAGTTTATTATAAACAATCACTTCTGGGTCATTCCGTGTCAAATCATCCACATTTTGGAAACTTCTGATTTTGTTAATATTTTTTTCTGTACAAAGGCAAACATAAATAGTAATGAAATATGAAATCGCCAAAATATGAAATGTCACAGATGTATATTTACTGAGTAATCCACTGTTTTGTCGAGGGGGTCAAAATGAGTTTTCACATGAGATTTGGAGCCAAATTACAGGGGTGTACAAATGACTTAAAAAAGATGTTTTTACACAGACATTGCTATGTCTATTAGTAAAATCAGTTGACTTTAGCAATCTTTGTCTCATTATATGACAACGGTGACCGCTCAAAAATGGGAAAAAGCACTTCTTGTGTGTTTTTGCCCCAGGTTTGCATGCCTGTAACTGTAGAAGTATTAAAGATATCTTAATATCCTTCTAGATTCTGGTTCTTAACTAACTTTTCTTTTGGTGTCGTCATTTTAAATGCCCTATATGGTTCAGTCCCAGAGATATGGAGATCTTAATGTGGCTCCGTGAGTAAATTGAATATACCTGTCTGAGTACCATAAATATCCCTTTTCCAAAGTTTGCATGCCTGTAACTCAAGAAGTATTCAAGATAGCTTAATATCCTTCTAGATTCTCATTCTTAATAAACATTTCTTTTTAAATCTTGGTTTTCAAGGCCCTATATAGTTCAGTCCCAGAGATATGGGGATCTCAAAGCAGCTCCATGTTCAAATAGTTGAATTTTACCAATTTTCAGTGGTCGAAAACCAAATGTGGTTCACTTTGCACAGAGCTGATACTTATTGCATTTAAAGGGGAATGTCTAAAGAATAAATAATGTTAGAACTAGAAATGTATCTTGTTTCCCTCTATGAAAAGAATTGCATAAAACATACATATCCTTCAGAGTACCAAATCCACTGGTTGAGGCACATTAACTTGCTCTCAAAAGTGTATTTATAAGAATCAGCGATATTTGGAACATGGGATTTTGTTCATTTTAACAGCTTCTGAAGCTAGTAAGAGTTACTCCTATCGTAACTACTCGTTACCGCATTGACATCCCTATATCTATGAGATTGAACCATGTAGGGCTTTAAAAATTAAGTTTGTTCATAAGAACCAAAATCTAAAAGGATATTGAGAGATCTTTGATGCTACAGTGCTTGAGTCAGGCATGCAAACTGGGGGGAAAAACACAAAAAGTGCTTTTTCCCATTTTTGAACTGTCATCATTGGCATATAACGCAACAAAGATTGCTGAAGGCAACAGATCTTTCTAAAGTAATTTTTACCCCCCTGTAATTTGGCTCCAAATCTCAGGTGAAAATTGTCATTCTGATGGTTACTAAAACCCAGCCACATCTCGTCAATAGTTAATTTAACCGTGTACAGCTGTAGTGTGTTTGTTCTGATCAGAACATTGTAAAATCTCTTCAATAACCCACGTCTCTTTTTAATGCATCTTACTCTTTTGATCTTGAGATTTGCTAACAGTGACTCATGACTTGTTTGCGAGATGCATGATAAACGGAGCAATATAAACAGACGTGGTGTTGTAATGTGAACCTTCCGATTATAAACAGTGATTTACCGCAATCCAACATCCAAACAGCCTCATAGAAGACATAACGACTGGAACGCAGGAAGTCACTGTTATATTGTTTATCGCTCATGTGCATGTCCTGAAATAGTCCTCTAAACGACCAGTTCGGCCTCTGACCTGTTTCATTTGATCCGCGTTCTTGTGCAGGGAATCATGGAAAATCAGATAGGAGAGGTCATGCGGTTTCTCTGTTCTGATCTGCACAGATGTTCCAGTCAGATATACTGTATGTTTGTGATTTGTGACACTTTTATAAGTTTGCCAAATGTGGTTTTATTTCATTTTCAAAGAATTGGTTTGAATTGAAGTGGCGCCTGATCAGTGTGACGAGGCGTTTGTGTGTCGGTTAGAGATGTTTGCTCAGTGTTGTTGACTTTTACGATTAAATGTACGTTTATGTTGTGCGAGGACGTTTATGGACCTCTAGGAACAGATAACACACAGAGTTCAACGTTAAAACCCTTGCCTGTCAACACACACACAAACACACACACGCACACTCACACACTCTCTCATACTCTCTCTTTCTCTCTCTCTCACACACACATTCTCACATACACACTCACACATCAACACACACTCTCACACACAC
>CM077194.1:2762976-2930476 GCA_039654625.1 Rhinogobio ventralis
GGATCATAGTCCCTGATTTTAGTCAGAACATGTTTATGGCCTAATATGTACACTCACCTAAAGGATTATTAGGAACACCTGTTCAATTTCTCATTAATGCAATTATCTAATCAACCAATCACATGGCAGTTGCTTCAATGCATTTAGGGGTGTGGTCCTGGTCAAGACAATCTCCTGAACTCCAAACTGAATGTCAGAATGGGAAAGAAAGGTGATTTAAGCAATTTTGAGCGTGGCATGGTTGTTGGTGCCAGACGGGCCGGTCTGAGTATTTCACAATCTGCTCAGTTACTGGGATTTTCACGCACAACCATTTCTAGAGTTTACAAAGAATGGTGTGAAAAGGGAAAAACATCCAGTATGCGGCAGTCCTGTGGGCGAAAATGCCTTGTTGATGCTAGAGGTCAGAGGAGAATGGGCCGACTGATTCAAGCTGATAGAAGAGCAACTTTGACTGAAATAACCACTCGTTACAACCGAGGTATGCAGCAAAGCATTTGTGAAGCCACAACACGCACAACCTTGAGGCGGATGGGCTACAACAGCAGAAGACCCCACCGGGTACCACTCATCTCCACTACAAATAGGAAAAAGAGGCTACAATTTGCACGAGCTCACCAAAATTGGACAGTTGAAGACTGGAAAAATGTTGCCTGGTCTGATGAGTCTCGATTTCTGTTGAGACATTCAGATGGTAGAGTCAGAATTTGGCGTAAACAAAATGAGAACATGGATCCATCATGCCTTGTTACCACTGTGCAGGCTGGTGGTGGTGGTGTAATGGTGTGGGGGATGTTTTCTTGGCACACTTTAGGCCCCTTAGTGCCAATTGGGCATCGTTTAAATGCCACGGCCTACCTGAGCATTGTTTCTGACCATGTCCATCCCTTTATGACCACCATGTACCTATCCTCTGATGGCTACTTCCAGCAGGATAATGCACCATGTCACAAAGCTCGAATAATTTCAAATTGGTTTCTTGAACATGACAATGAGTTCACTGTACTAAAATGGCCCCCACAGTCACCAGATCTCAACCCAATAGAGCATCTTTGGGATGTGGTGGAACGGGAGCTTCGTGCCCTGGATGTGCATCCCACAAATCTCCATCAGCTGCAAGATGCTATCCTATCAATATAGGCCAACATTTCTCAAGAATGCTTTCAGCACCTTGTTGAATCAATGCCACATAGAATTAAGGCAGTTCTGAAGGTCAAACACAGTATTAGTATGGTGTTCCTAATAATCCTTTAGGTGAGTGTATATTACAGTGTGACAACATGCCCCGCTGTAGCATTAGCACTGTACCTTTTTCACTGGGCAGTAATGGTGGAAATACTCTTTTATAGTAAAGATGTTTTGTGTCTATATAGAAAGAGACTGATTGCACGCGATGAAGTTATAATAGTGCTCATTAACATGTACATGTCTTACAGTAGTGTCTATTTCTAAAGGTCATAGAGGAAAATTATAACTAAATAAATATATCTTACGACTACATCTAGATGGTGAAACCTTAACTAACGTTATACCTCACAAGTGTAGATATATCTCCTTTAAAGAGCGCAAATTACATTTAAAACTATATTTAAATTCAGAAGTGTCTGATGTCCTGATGGCTCTGGGCTCTTTAGCTGTCGGTGTGACGCTGACAGGTGATGATGAATCTCTCAGCCTCAGGCAGATCCGCTGTAGTCGAGGGCTTCATCTTTCTGAAGTGTGAAGTCTGATGTGTGCCTAACAGAAGAACTGAACACACTCCGTACGCTCGTGTGCAGATGCTGGCGATGCAGTTAGGCTTTTGTGTTTCTGTGATGAGAACAAAACACTCAAGGGTGTTAACAGATTCTTGATTAACAGATTAACAGATGTTTGTGTTAATATGAAACGGAAAATTTGAATGTGTTTTGGGCCATATTCTTCATGTCTCATGAGTTTGTCTGTGACTGCAGATATACACTGCCTTTTTGTTTTGTTTGTATGTCAATGTTTATTATTATATAAGTTTTATAAGTGTTATTTATAAGTGTTTGAATCTAATTCATTTCATTTCAATAATGTTTCTTTCACACTCTCTCACACAAACACACACTCACACACTCAAACACGTGCACACATGCACAGTCTCATACACACACTCACACACACTCACACGCACTCACACACACATGCACTCAAACACTCTCTCGCACACACTTACACACATGCACACACACTCTCTCACATACTCTCACACATGCACAGTCTCATACACACACACTCACACACACACACACATACAAATACACACACTCACAGGCACTCACACACATGCACTCAAACACTCTCTCGCACACTCACATGCACTCTCACATGCACTCACACACTCACATACACACTCTCTCACACACACAGACAAACACACACACTCTCACACAAACTTACACACACTCAAACACGCACACACATGCACTCAAACACTCTCTTGCACACTCACATACATTCTCACATGCAAACACACACTCTCATACACAGACACTCACACACACTCACACAAACTCAGATGCACTCACACACACATGCACTCAAACACTCTCTCACACACACTTACACACATGCACTTAAACACATGCACACACACTCTCTCGCACAGTCTCATACACACACACTCACACACACACACATACAAATACACACACTCACACGCACTCACACACCCATGCACTCACACACTCTCTCGCACACTCACATGCACACACACACACACACATACACACTCTCTCACACACACAGACAAACACACACACTCTCACACAAACTTACACACACTCAAACACTCACACACGCACTCACACACACATGCACTCAAACACTCTCTTGCACACTCACATACATTTTCACATGCAAACACACTCTCACACACACAGTCACACAGACTCACTCACACACGCACACACACACACTCTCAGACAAACACACACTCAAACACTCACACACGCACTCACACACATGCACTCAAGCACTCTCTCGCACACTCACATGCATTCTCACATGCACACACACACACTCATGCGCACTCTCACATTCACACACACACACACACACACATTCTTTTATTTTAAATGTATATATTAGAATTACAATTGGCAGCAATCAAATTTTCACAATGTATATATTATAATAAATAATGACCAATCATTGGCCAATCATTGACTTAATGAGTGAGTCATTGAATCATTCAGTCAAATGAATGATTCAGTTCAAAACAGCTGATTCATTCTGGGACAAAGCAATGTCTTTGAGTGAATCATGGAGTCATCCATTAGACTGATTCATTCAGTAACGAAACATCACTGAGTTGCTCGTATTTGTTTGGAACTATTTTCGTGGTCAGCAAAAACAGACAATATGGTGTCTTAAAATGTAAGTCACCTAATATTAACTTCTCGTTTATCTTGGATTTTGGGGTCATTTTAATTCATTTTGGTGGCTTTTTTGCTCTGACCCTGGTGTGTGTGTGAGGCATTTCGAGCTGTTTTTAAGCTAATGGGTGAAACATAGCAAAGGCTGCTACTGATCAGATTTGGTTAGTTTGTGTTAAAACTGTGTAATCCAAATGGAAATTTTATATGCATATAAAATACATAAATATAATGCCTATATATATATTTGAGCACAGTTTTTCCTTCTGTTTTGTGTTACACTTGTTGTGCAGCTGTAGTTTCTGCTGTGTGTGTGTGTGTGTGTGATGGATCACGCAGATGAAGTTTCATATGTGGCATCCTCACAGTGGCAGCTGGGATAGCGATCTGCTTTGATATTGTGTGTGTGTGTGTGTGTGTGTGTGTGTGTGTGTGTGTGTGTGTGTGTGTGTGATGTAGAAACCACCCCGGTCAACTTCCTCTTCCTCCTCTGATGTTGGGGCTTCACTTTTACATTCCTCAAGATACTCCGTGTTTCTTTTTCCATGGAGTTCCAACAGAACTATGTGAAATATTTCTGTGTGTGTGTGTAGTAATATCCGGAGAGCATTTGTGGGTTCTACTGTAATTAGTTTTGTAAAACGACACAAAAGCAGGATTTTACTGCTCACTTCATGTGTGTGCGGCAGGTGCTTTCAGCTGTTTGACTTCCACTAGACTTGAATTGGGTTTTATTTTAGTTCATTATAATTAGGCTAACCTCAAACCTAAGGAGAACTTTTTGCTTAAAACAATTACAAAAACATGATGTTTGCTTTAGAACAAGAGCAGGGCCCAGTTTCAATAAACCTCTAAAGTAAAGAAAAACCTTACAATAACAAGTTAGAAATATAATGATCAGGTCTCAACTTAAAGGTGCACTATGTAACTTTTCCGTCCGCTAGAGGTCGCCTATTCAAAACAAAGGCGTAGTTTGATGACGCCAAGTTTGAGCGCAGAATCTTGGGACATGTGGTCTTCACCTCACAGCCGGTGGAAAAGAATCGGGATAGGACTCGGGCAGAAATCATGTTCATGGATGCGATTATTAACATTACTGTAGTGTGAAGCAGAGCAGGAGTGGTGTGGGAGCTGAGCAAGGCCGCTGGAGCGATTGCGCAACACACACCTCGCGAGCAGCGGGACTTTTATTATGCCGCAGTCGCCGGCGCCATTTCCACTTTTCCGGTCATGAGTATGAGGTAACGCAGCTCTGTTTATCATATTAGATACATATGAGTGTGTTAAATGATGTTATGACGTTACTCTGTGCGTTCGCTCAGCGGCTGCTATGACACTTGTTGCACACTGCAGTGAGAGTAAAGCGTTTCTGCTGAATAAAACCGGAAACCGAGGATAACGCAGATATGACGCCATTGACAGGCGACGCCCTCACACGCCCCGGTTCCTTGGTTAAAATAGCAATTTTCTCACGATTTACAAATAGTTGGAAACATTTTGGATATTGTAAGTACACAACTGAACAAAATATATAACACTGGCCTAGTGGTTTTTGGATATTTTACTGAAAAAATGTTACATAGTGCACCTTTAAAGGGTTTGTAAGATTTATTTAAAATGCCTTAGAAAGAAGTCTCTTCTGCTCACCAAAGATGCATTTATTTGATCAAAAATACAGTAAAATCAGGAATAATCTGAAATATTATTATAATTTAAATCAGCTGTTTTCTATGTGGATATATAGTAAAGTGTAATTTATTCCTGTGATCAAAGCTGAATTTATCATCATTACTCCAGTCTTCAGTGTCACATGACCCTTCAGAAATCATTCTAATGTTGAAAACGGTTGAGCTGCTTCATATCTTTATGGAAACCATGATACAAAAACAAAAGAACAGCATTTATTATACATTATACATGTTTTTACTGTCACTTTTCAGCAATTTCTGAATAAAAACTATTCAATTAATTGAGAAAAATCTTTTTTTAATGTAGTTTATGACGTTTTTTCCTTCACTTTTGTGCCCAAAGGTTAAAATCAGACACTGAGTGAGCGGGTTAGAGGAGGATGTGTGTTAGACAGCGGTGTTTGATTCCCCAGAGGCAGTGCATGCTGGGACGGCAGCTCCTCTCTGTCCCCTGTGGTCATGTGTCTGTTTTAAGACCTTCTGCGTCTCATCTTGGGTTTGTGTCTGTCTGGCCCTCAGAAATCAAAGACGTTTCATCTGCTTTACAAAGAAAACTGGAAATGTGCTGGCGTCAAACTGTAATGGTCTATACATTTACCATTGCACCCAGGGAAATGCTATAGTTCAAATGATCTATTTTCATTTTGATGAACTGAAATCGTAAGAATCTCAGTTAATCAGTTAAAGCATTAACAAAACTTCACTAACATCATTTGTAGCTCCTGCCATCCAGTAATCACAATGTGCTTTAATACTTTTGATGAGAAACAAAGTCTCAGCTTTCAAATTCAAACAATAAATATAGTTTTGGCGCTCTTTAATGTGTCGTGACTGGATCGCTGTAGCGCGTGTGAAATGATCATCTCTTCCTCTTTACTGCTAGTTACAGCAGCAAACAAACACAACATCAGAAGGAAGAACATCACAATCCGTGTTTTAACAGCGGAAAGACGTCAGTATGTACAATATGTCACGAAACGTCACATTTACTGTTCAATGACCATAAACTCAGCTTGAAAAATGACTCTAGAGAGCAGCATTTTGATAAATATATGCAGTAACACTTTAGTTTAGAGTCTAATTCTCGCTATTAACTAGTTGCTTAGCATGCATATTACTATTATATTGGCTGTTTATTAATACTTATAAAGCACATATTAATGCCATGATCATATTCTACATCCCTTCATCCTACCAATACCTAAACTTAATAACCTTACTAACTAGTAATTAGGAGTTTATTGAGGCAAAAGTCGTAGTTAATAGAGAGAATTGGACCCTAATCTAAAGTGTGACCATATATGCACTATATTATTACATATTCATTATATTTTTACCTAGCCTGTTCTTCAATATTTAATATATGTAGTATATGTTTGAATAAATATTTTTTATTACAGCCACGTTAAAATGTTTATATTTCAACAAAGAATTTGAGTAGAAAAATAATGATATCAATAAAAAAAATTTAAAGGGATAGTTCACACAAAAATGAAAATGATCCCATGATTTACTCCTCCTCTAGTCATCCTAGGTGTATATGACTTTCTTCTTTCAGACGAACACAATCAGAGTTATATTAAAAAATATCCTGGCTCTTCCAAGCTTTATAATGGCAGTGAATGGAGGACGAGATTTTGAAGTCCATAAAAGTGCATCCATCCATCATAAAAGTAATCCATACGACTCCAGGGGTTAATAAAGGCCTTCTGAAGTGAAGCCATGTGTTTGTGTAAGAAAAATATCCATATTTATATGTGTCAGGTCAGAGGTCACTCTTCCACGGGATCTCGATTTGCATACGGCCTTTACCAGAAGCCAGTGATTATAGTTTATAAAAATATAAATATGGATATTTTTTTTACACAAATGCATGGCTTCACTTCAGAAGACCTTTATTAACCCCTGGAGCCGTATGGAGCACTTTTATGATGGATGGATGCACTTTTTTGGGCTTCAAAATCTCCATTCACTCCCATTATAAAGCTTGGAAGAGCCGGGATATTTTTTTATATAACTCTGATTGTGTTTGGCTGAAAGAAGAAAGTCATATACACCTAGGATGGCTTGAGGGTGAGTAAATTATGGGATAATTTTCATTTTTGGGTGAACTAAGTGATTAAGAAATAGTGATTAAACTTGTACTTTTAACCTTGAATGTTGTAGTGATGTACCAGCGGATGTGGTTCTATCGTTTACAGCATTAGTTCATGTGTGTAAATCAGCTTGTGTGTATTTATAGGCCTTGTGTTTCATTGGTTCAGCTCTGATCCACATCTTCCACTTTCCCCTCCTCCAAGCCATCACTTCTGCAGAGTTTCTCCCTCCGTCAGACCCAGACGTTGAATCACGCTGCTGTACAAACACACGGCAGACCGTGGGCTGAAGGGGTGTGGAGTAAACCCAGTTAATCGGGTCGAATTAGAGCGACCGTCAAGACCGCACATGCCAATCTCAAACACTCACAGCTGAATGAATGAATCTCACCTGAGGGTCTCGAGTGAATCAAAGCCCGGCTGACTCAGAGGATGATGATAAACGCTGGGCTAGTCTCAGCAGATCTGGGGCCAGTTGCATTAATATGTTAAGAATTAGCAGTTAGGGGTGATCATTCTCCGGTTCAAGACGGATCTAGCTTTTTATGTAACTGACTGTTAGCTTAGGGTCCAGTTCTCACTATGAACTAGTTGATTATTAGCATGCGTATTACTAGGATATTGGCTGTTTATTAATACTTATAAAGCACATATTAATGCCATGATCATATTCTACATCCCTTCAATACCTAAACTTAACCATACTAACTATTAATAAGCAGTAATTAGGAGTTTATTAAGGCAAAAGTCATAGTTAATAGAGAGAATTGGACCCTGATCTAAAGTGTGACCAAAGTTAGGACCAGACTTGAAGAAAAAACTGAGATGGCTAAGTTTTAAGACTATTTATCAGAAATCTGAGTTTTGCTTTTAATTTTTTTTTTTTTTTTTTATATGGTCTTTTTTATTGTTCTTTTGTTTGTTTTATCTTTCACTGTTTTGTTCATTTATTTCATGTATTAGTGTTTTCTTTTGTTCATTTCTTTCTTTCTTTTTTCCTCTCTTTCTTTATTTCCTTACATTATACACTACCATTCAATAGTTTGGGGTTGGTAAGATTTACCAGATTTCTGCTCACCAGATTTGCATTTATTTGATCAAATATACAGTAAAAAATGCTAAATATTATTCCAGTGTAAAGCAGCTGTTCTCTATGTGAATATATAGTAAAGTGTAATTTATTCCTGTGATCAAAGCTGAATTTATCATCATTACTCCAGTCTTCAGTGTCACATGATCCTTCACAAATCATGAGGATATGAGGATTTGATGCTCAAGAAACATTTATGATCATTATTAATGTTGAAAACAGTTTTTAACATATTTTTGTGAGATTCTTTGATGAATACAAATTGCATTTATTTAAAATGGAAATATTTTGTAACATTTATAAATGTCTTTACTGACACTTTTGAGCCATTGAATGCATCCTTGCTGAATAAAAGGACAGGGTATTCTTTCATATTCTTTCAAAAAACCAAAACTATACTGACCCCAAACTTTTGAACTGTAATGTAATGTTTTTATTCCTTTTTTCTCGTCTTTTTCCCTTATTCTCAGGTGAATATAGTCTTGGCCAAATGCATTCGACAGAAAATCCTATCGGAGACGCATGTCGTGTGACGAGAGTTTATTCTGCCTGCATAAACTGTGCCGTGTTGGGTTATGGACAGTAATGCCGCAGGGAGCGCTTCTGTATGTTTTCATAACCTTTTGAATAACATGAGTTTCTGGCACCTCTGCTGCTAAACTCTGTCCAGTTGCCAAAATACACACACACACACACATGCATATGCATATGCACACACAGTATTTCTCATCGCCTGTAGTCAATCTGGAAAAAGTCATGTGCAGCCAGTCGAGAGCACGCAAAACGTTAAAGTCGTTAAATCAGAACTGACTCCATTTACTTGTTCCTGGTCTGAAAAAATGCTTTGTCTTTTTTTGTTGCACTCTTGTGGTGAAAATGTGTTAATACTGAGCGAATCAGTCTAGGGTTCCCATGGGTCCTGAAAAAATCTTAAAATGTCTTAAATTCAGTGTGAGATTCAAATTTGAGGCCATAAAGAGTCTTAAATATAACGGAAGTCTGAAAATAAATAGGAGTCTCCTACAACAGGTTTACATGCATCCAAGGTCAAAAAAACTTTAATCTTCTCATAATATACATCACACATCATTTCTCAACGAGTCTGAAATCGGTTTGTTCGAAGATTCGGTCTCTCTAAACTCCACCTTTCTGAGAGCCTGCTCTGCTCTGATTGGTCAGATGGCCCAGTCTGCTGTGATTGGTCGACTGCTTACAGTGCATGTCGGAAATGAAACGGCCATTACCATATTTGGATTTTCAGCTCTTCCTCAGCTCCTGATATACAGTAATACGAACAGTAACAATGGCGTTGGTTTTACCGTATCAATCTTATTCTTTTGAAGTGAATCAAAGTGGATTCAGACCTTTTACATTTACAAACGGCTATATTACACACTGCATGAAAGGCAATATTCATAATAGCATAATAGGGGCACTTTAAGAGGTGAGCGCTGCATGTTTGAAAGTAAAAACGTGGCGCTGTTGTGTGTTTTCAGCAATCAGTGAATACTGCGCATTAATGCCAAGCGATTGCATATGATCGTCTGTTGATGAATTATGATAATGTACATATGAATGAGCGAGTTCATATTTTATCTCTCTCATCCGTTTGAATGAGCAGCTGGAAGTAGTAAGGTATATATATTTCAAAATAAGAGTCCTAGTGTATATAGGTCTGTATATAATTAAAGGTTCTGCATTGTGCAAAAAAAAATTGGGAGGTTATTAATGGCATTTTACTAGTATATTGACACAATCTTCTTATTGCCTTTCTTTAAACATATTTTATAGTTCACAAAATTCAATATTGATTTTTGATATATTTATGGTAGGAAATGTACAAAATATCTTCATGGAACATGATATTTACTTAATATCCTAATGATTTTTGGCACAAAAGAAAAATTGATTATTTTGACCCATACAATGTGTTGTTGGCTATTGCCACAAATATACCCGTGAGACGCATGACTGTTTTGTGCTCCAGGGTCACATTTTAGTACATAAACCAATTTAAATGCATATGTATATATTTAATAAAACATGTCTTGTAAGTAAAAATTTATTAGGTAACACTTTACAATAAGGTTTCATTAGTTAACATGAACTAAGAATTAACAAAACTTCTACAGCATTTATTAATCTTAGTTATGTTAATTTCAACATTTAATAATACATTATTAAAATCAAATGTTGTATTTGTTAACATTAGTTCATGCACTGTGAACTAACATGAACAAACAATGTACAGCTGGATTTTTATTACTACATTAACAATGATTAATAAATACTGTAATAAATGTATTGCTCATTGTTAGTTCATGTTAGTTAATACATTAACTAATGTTAACAAATGAAACCTTATTGTAAAGCTTTACCAATTATTATGAAATTGCATGGGTTTGTTCTGTATGAACATATGGTAAAATATAATTTTATTTGTGCAGGTCTTAAGTTTGACTTTAAAAACAGACTGGCAGATTCCCTGTCGGTCTGTTTGTGTTTATGAGCGCATGAGGAAGGCGGTCATTGTAACGGGGTAATAGGTCAAAGGGTCAAATCCCATTAGTGCCTTGTGATCTTAACCTCACTTAACCCTTAGTTAACCTCGTCTAATAAATCTCCTGTGATCAAGTCAAGCATGCTTCTGTCAGCAGGTCTTCTGCACTCGCTCGAAGAAATGCACACTGTAATGATCCGTGGCTGAAACTTAGAAAGGTTTGGTACCTTCCTGCATTGCCTTAAAATGTCAAGCCTTTTGTTTTGATACGCTACTTTAATGTGTTCATTGACGAATCTATTATGCATCAAAGGCGCATTAAATCTGTTATATTCATATTACTAGTTGTGTGCATATTCACTTTGTCGATAACAAAACGGGTGGAATGGATGGAAACTTGGCTTATGGTAACTAAGGCCGCCAGTCTTGACCCCCAATTCCGATTTGTTGACTATATCCGATTTCTTTTTTTGTTGACCAGCTTATACACTATATTGCCAAAAGTTTTGGGACGCCTGCCTTTACATGCACATGAACTTTAATGACATCCCATTCTTAATCCGTAGGGATTAATATGGAGTTGGCACACCCTTTGCAGCTATAACAGCTTCAACTCTTCTGGGAAGGCTTTCCACAAGGTTTAGGAGTGTGTTTCTGGGAATTTTTGACCATTCTTCTAGAAGCGCATTTGTGAGGTCAGGCACTGATGTTGGACGAGAAGGCCTGGCTCGCAGTCTCCGCTCTAATTCATCCCAAAGGTGTTCTATCGGGATGAGGTCAGGACTCTGTGCAGGCCAGTCAAGTTCCTCCACACCAAACTCACTCATCCATGGAAGGGACCATCCCCAAACTGTTTCCACAAAGTTGGGAGCATGAAATTGTCCAAAATGTCTTGGTCTGCTGAAGCATTAAGAGTTCCTTTCACTGGAACTAAGGGGCCAAGGCCAACCCCTGAAAAACAACCCCACACCATAATCCCCCCTCCACCAAACTTTACACTTGGCACAATGCAGTCAGGCAAGTCCCGTTCCCCTGGCAACTACCAAACCCAGACTCGTCCATGGGATTGGCAGACAGAGAAGCGTGATTGGTCACTCCAGAGAACACGTCTCCACTGCTCTAGAGTCCAGTGGCGGCGTGCTTTACCCCACTGCATCCCACTCTTTGCATTGCACTTGGTGATGTAAGGCTTGGATGAGCTGCTCGGCCATGGAAACCCATTCCATG
Source organism: Rhinogobio ventralis (assembly GCA_039654625.1). Classification (NCBI taxonomy): domain Eukaryota; kingdom Metazoa; phylum Chordata; class Actinopteri; order Cypriniformes; family Gobionidae; genus Rhinogobio; species Rhinogobio ventralis. Next base: position 2,774,979 of record CM077194.1, read on the forward strand.
AAGCTCTCTACGCACTGTTCTTGAACTAATCTGAAGGCCACATGAAGTTTGGAGGTCCGTAGCTATTGACTCTGCAGAAAGTTGGTGACTTCTGTGCGCTGTGATTTTACGTGGCCTACCACTTCATGGTTGAGTTGCTGTTGTTCCCAATTGCTTCCACTTTGTTATAATCCCACTAACAGTTGAGCGTGGAATATTTAGTAGTGAGTAGTTGAGTTGACATCTATTTATTTTTTGCGTCATTCCTACTGTGTGCATGTGAAATATTAGTGCATGAGAGATTTGCTCTCTGTTAGTTCCCATCTGAGGCATTACTAGCTTTTCTTAAGTGAACATATACTTCATGAGCAAGATTTCCTAATGAACCGTGACCAGGCATGTATGGAAGAGTTATGAGTCATAAGCTTTGCTTTAATATCCATATTTCTCTGCCAACCCACCAGAAAGGAGAGGCCGGACTGAGAAAACCCTCCTCGGGTTGAGTTCAAAGCAGCCTATTGTGTGTGTGTTGTTGGTTTTTACCGTGAGTAAAATGTATTTTGTCTTTCTGTTGCCTGTTGTGGTGAGCCAGCACAGGTGAAACAACTCTGTTTTTTATTAACACTTTGTTTGATGTGTTTTATATTAAGTTGTGTGTTTGCACTGTGGCTTCACGGGACTGTGGCACTGTGGGAAACTTTTACTGTCACCATCATGATGTGCATTATAAATATGGAAAAAAAAAAGTTGCACGGAAGTGGGTGTGGCTTGTAAGAATGGAGGCAGGTGATTGGTTGAAATAATCACAAATTCGGCACAACAAATATTACTGTGATGTACATTTACAATTCAAGCTTTTATTTATTTAATTAATTATTTAGTTATTCATGCCTTTAAAATCCTATAAATAATGAAAAGTAATGAAAATCTTTCTGTCTAGACTGACTTTGTTAATTTTTTTATAAAACATAAATGCTATTAAAATATTCAGAAATTTGACACAACAAATATTACTATGTGATGTTTATACACTTTATTTATTTATTTATTTATTTATGCCTTTAAAATCCTATAAATTCTTTGATACAGTAATGAAATCATTATGTCCAGACTTTATTTATTTAGTTATATATTTATTTATTTATGGCTTTAATCATTTAAAATTAAAACACAGGAATTTACTAAACTTTTATACATTAATACACCAATGAAGTCATCTTGTCTAGATTATTTGTGCCTTTATTATGAATTCTTATATATTTAAAATGTATACATTTATAAATTATAAAATCTTATAAATTCTTATTACTTTAATACAGTAATGAAAATAACCCACTCTAGATGGATTTTTTATGCCGTTATTTAAATATGTATTTTGCCTTTTTGTCTGATTTTAGGGTAAAATATGACATGGATAATTTGAGAAATTCACCCATACACACTTTTTTTTGTTAAAAAAACAGTAGAGCACAGTACAAGCTGCATGAAAGTGAAGTAAGAATGGAGGCAGGTGATTGGTGGAGAGGTCATTTCGGAGGCGGAGCAAGTTATTTTATCAAATTTAGAATAATGTGTGCAATGATGAATCGATCAAAATAAGACCAGGAACATGTTTTAAGAATGTAAATAAGGTCTATTCTGATTTTAATGACTAATGACTTAATGACTAAGATAGTGTTTTTCATTAGTAACTCTGACACTGATGGATAATTAATGCTGTGGTTTGTGTGTGTGTGCGGTCAGGGTTTTCTAGCCCACCCATGTGGCAGTGTGGCTTTTCCCCCAAATACACACCATCTGACTGCCAGCGTTTCACCTCTGAATTGATTTATTGCATCGACTATGAAGTTTTACTGATCTAAGAGATTTCCCTCTTTCATTCTCTCTAGCCGCTGGTGCAGGTGTGTGTGTGTGTGTGTGAGTGTGTTGGATGTGAAGTTGTGTCATGGCATGCCTACAAAGGCTCAGATGTTGAAATGGAGCTGGCATTTTTTTCTTTGTGACCCCCTCTAAGAAACACCCCGGAATCATAAAGCGGGGGATGTTTTTCCAAACGCGTCTTCTTTCGGTTGCTTCCAGGTATGTTTATAATATTAATTGTTGTTCTGGGTCAAAAGCATAACTACAGATTTGTAATGTAGAAAACCACACATACAGGCGAATCTCATGAAGAATAATGACTATAGTTCACCCTAAAAACAAGAAAATTATATTTTGCATTAAAACAATAAGCCCGTTTTACAAATATAAGAATAATTTTATTGTAATATTTTCTTGACAGTTAAGCACATACAGTTGTTCTCTATTTGCGGCCTAATTGTTATTACAGTAATGCAAAAAAAAAGTGCTTTAATAGGTTAATAAAATCATTCTGTCTGGGCTTTATTTAAATGTTATTAAAATAATCACAAATTCGGCTCAACAAATATTACTGTGATGTACATTTACAATTCAGTCTTTAATTAATAAATGTTTATTTATTTATTTATTCATGCCTTTTAAAATCCTATTAATTATTTAATACAGTAACAAAAATCATTCGATCTAGACTTTCTTAATTTATTTATTTATTTATTTATTTAACATAAAATGCTATAAAAAATTTCAGAAAAGTGATGTACATATACAATTTAGGCTTTTTTATTTATTTATTCATGCCTTTAAAAACCTATAAATGCCTTAATACAGTAATAAAAATCATTCTGTCTAGACTTTATTTATTTATGCCTTTAATAACGTACAATTAAAACTTAAAATTTTTATACATTAATACACTAATGAAAGTCATCCTGTCACTTTTTTATTGCTATTTATTTATGCCTTTATTATAAATTCTTATATATTTGAAACTAAAACGTACATTTATACTAACTTATACAGTATATTTAAAATTAAATACATTTATAAAAAGACAAATAAATAAAAAGATAAAAAATAACGAAAAATCCATAGACAAAATAATTCCATTCATGCATGTATGTATTGCCTTTATGCATGCCTTTATTTAAATATCTATCCCCTTTATTTAAGCCTTTATATAAATATGAATTGCCTTTATTTAGCTTTTATTTATTTCCTTTTTGTCTGATTTTAGGGTAAAATATGGCCTAGAAATTCACCGTACACATAGTTGGTCTGTTCCTGGTGAAATCCTATTGTCCGCAGACTTCCAGCCGCGGCGTCTCCACTGTCTGTCCCCTCAGGACATGAGAAGTGCTCGCTCATGGAGGAAGTGAGACGCTCTCTGCTCGCGTTACAGAATCAGCGCCTCTCTCTGACAACAGGTCGGAGGTCAAAGTCTCTCCTGGCCTTTAATCACCTGAGGCCACGGTCGAACCCACGTCTCCCTGCCAAACCGGCACCTTTTCACAGTAGAGCTGTTTTTGCCTTTACTTTCATCCTTTTGACCTGCTTTCAGCCACAAAACGGAATTTTTATGTAGTCTCTATGTATTTTTCGATATTTTTATCTTTTTATTTGTCTTTTAAATGATTATTTATCTGTCTTTATTTATTTATTTGATTTGTCTATTTATATATTTGTTTATGTATTATTATTACTTTATTTTATTCATTTATTTATATTTGTCTTTCATTATTAATGTATTATTTTATTTATTTCAGAGCGGTGTGTTGTGTTGTGCTTTAATGAGGTTTGAGGTTCTCATTGGTGTCCATTCATCTGCGGGATGGGGCGTTTTCCACCAGTGTGTTTTGAAAATGAAACTCGAAGCCTGTAGCTGTTACTCCCGAGCCTGACTGCTTCACTTTCATCCGTTTGATCTGCTTTCAGCCGCAGAATGGAAAAAGAAAAGACGCTGAGACACGAGACGATTACACACACAGTTCCTATAGAAGCCCATGCGGTTGTTCCAGCGATGTTGCCATTGGCAGCGAGTGTCAGCGCTGTTACCCCAGTAGTGTTGCGGTCTCTTCAAACACGCTTCTAGTGGAAAGTTCTCCGAGCGTATCGCACGTGATCCACAGCAACCAAAACATCAAGCATCTACGGTTGCCGCTTTTAAGATCTGCCAGAAAGGTGCGTTAGGCTGTTCATGGTCAAATCGGATTGATCAAATTGCTGACACATTTCAAGGAATAGTTTACCGAATCATTACTTCTCCTTTCCCTTCCCCCCATAAATTCCTTTCCTTTCCTCTCCCATTTCCTTTCCTCTCCCATTTCCTCTCCCATTTCCTTTCCTATTTCCTTTCCTTTCCTCTCCCATTTCCTCTCCCAGTTCCTTTTCCATTTCCTTTCCTCTCCTTTCCCATTTTCTTTCCTATTTCCTATCCTCTTCCATATCCTCTCCCATTTCCTTTTCCATTTCCTTTCCTCTCCTTTCCCATTTCCTTTCCTATTTCCTTTCCTCTCTCATTTCCTTTTTTTCTTTTCCTCTCCCATTTCCTTTCCTTTCCTCTCTCATTTCCTTTCCTCTCCCATTTCCTTTCCTTTCCTCTCCCATTTCCTTTCCTTTCCTCTCTCATTTCCTTTCCTCTCCCATTTCCTTTCCTTTCCTATTTCCTTTCATTTCCTCTCCGTTCCTTTCCACTCCCATTTCCTTTCCTTTCATTTCCTTTCTTTTCCCCCATAATTTTGGTTGTTCTTTTCCTTTCCTCACCTTTCCTAATCTTTCCGTTCCTTTCATTTAATGTAATTTCCTGTCTTTTCTTTCCCTTTCCCATTTCCTTTCCTTTCCCCATAATTTTGTTTTTTTCCTTTCCTTTCATTTCCTCTTTCTCCTTATAATTTTGGTTGTTCCTCTCCTTTCCTAATCTTTCCTTTGCATTCCTTTCCTTTCCCATTTCTTTTCCATTTCCTTTCCTTTCCTTTCCCTTCCTTTCATTTCATTTCCTTTCCTTTCCCATTTCCTTTCCTTTCCCATTTCCTTTCCTTTCCCTTTCTTTCATTTCATTTCATTTCATTTCCTTTCCCATTTCCTTTCCTTTCCTCTTTCCTTTCCTTTTTCCTATCCTTTCCTTACATTTGTGTATGTATTTGTCTTTATTTATTTGTCTGATTTAAATTTGTGTTTATCTTCATTTATTATTTTGTCTATATTTCTCTTTTTTTGTCTATTGGTGTATTACGTATTTCTTTATTTAATCTTATTTATTTATCTGTATTTTATTTATCTGTCTTTATCTTTTCATTATTTATGATCATTTATTAAAAAAATTTTTTATTTATGTTTATTTTATTTGTCTTTTATTCTGTGAATCACAAAAGCAGATGTTTAACAGAATGTTCACGCTCATTGCCCCTGAGCTCTGCCTGATTTCATTGCATGGAAAAGAACAGTAATGACGATCAGCAAAATGACTCGTTTTGTGCTCCGCTGAAGAAAGGAAATCATACGGGTTTGGAATGACATGAGGCAGAGTGAATGATGACAGATATGCAACTGTTCCTTTAAGATCTGCCAAAAAGTTACATAGGCTTTTAATTTTTAAGAGTAAGTCCGTGAGTCATACGTCTAAGAGTGATTTATCCATAAGTTGCTCATGTTTTACAGTGAATATCCTTGTTAATGCTAAATTTGGTTGTGTTCTTATGAAGAAGAAAACTGTGGTGGTCTTCAGGCTGAATGTGTGACCTAGAATGACCTCATGTGATAAATCTCGAATGGATTTCTGTGCAGAAAGGGACGCTAGAGAAGCTCTTTGAAGAGGTGGGGATTGAAATACAGATGCCAGAAGGAAATGAGTTGAGGAGGAGCGTGTCATGGCCTGGTTTTGTCATATGTCTGAGATTGTTATAGTCGTATAGCAAGTATGTAGTTGCCCTGGCCTATCCTTGTGTTGATAGGAAAAAAGGATAAAGATTTGTAAATTGTGTGCGATGAACGCCTGGCAAAGAGACGGCACATCCTCAGTCGGGAATCTTGTCTATGTTAATGCATTTGCTCATTGATACTCCTTAAACGTCTCAGTAGGAAGCATATGATGTCTATTAAAAACAGTCAGCACGCAGTTTTAAGAAAAGATATCTCACAGGGTGTCCAGTTTGGAGTCAGGAAAAAATGTCTAATGTTTTTGAAGAAAGTCTCTTCTGCTCACCAAGGCTGCTTTTACTTGATCCAAAAAAATAAAGTAATATTCAGAAATATTATTACAATGTAAAACAGCTGTTCTCTATGTGAATATATAGTAAAGTGTCATTTATTCCTGTGATCAAAGCTGAATTTATCATCATTACTCCAGTCTTCAGTGTCACATGATCCTTCACAAATCATTCTCATATGAGGATTTGATGCTCAACAAACATTTATGATTATTATCAATGTTTAAATCTTCAATTCTTGGAAACTGTGATACAATTCAGGGATTCTCTCATTAAAGTTCAAAAGAACAGCATTTCTTTGAAGTAGAAATCTTTTGGAACATTGTAAATGTTTTTAATTTCACTTTTGATCAATTTAATGCATCCTTGCTGAACTAAAAGTAGTTTGCACACCAAACTAAGGGCCAGATTTACTAACAGCTTTCTCCAGCGCAAACCCTCTTTTGGCGTTAAAAACTACTGTCAGGATTTACTAAAGACACAGTGAAGAATAAGCGCTGAAAAGGCGTGGACAGGGTTATTATTGCGGCTGATCTTATTGCATTTGTGGGAGTTTCCCTTTCAGACGCAGGTTTGCGCTGGTCAATTTACTGGTGTTTGCGCCATTATTTACCGCCCAAAAAAGCATGTCTTAAACCGAACGCTAACGGGTAGATTGCGCTGGTCATTATGGAAATGTTTACTGAGGTCTAAAACATTTGAATGGCTTTTAATGTATTTTTACCACCAGTAAACTATTTGGTCTTTCTTAAAGCCGTAGTGAGTCTCTTTTTGTATTTTATTAATACAAAATGTACTAAATATGGCAACATCACTGTAATGCACAACCTTGAGTAGCGTAATGCTGTTTTAAAATTGCAGCAACCACATGATAAACCTTTCACATCATGATTTTTGTTCTTAAATGTTTTGTTGGTGGATTTACAGTACCAATGTGTCACTATTTGTGAGGGTCAGACTGTCATGATGTTATGATTTAAACCATGTGTTATGCAGTTTTTTACTAGTCAAAGACATTTTTACTTTCAGTTTGGTGCTCATTTGACCAGATTTGACATTTCTGACCTGATTTAAGACTGTTTATTTTGACGGCAGCCCGACCGGGAGACCTGTTAAATTACCGCTTTCCCAATCACTCAGAGAGGGGAAAACTGAGGGTTGAAAAACATCAAGCGTTTGGATCCAGAGAAGAAGGCGGTGGTATGGTCGGAGGGAGGCAGGCCTGTGTTTATGTGTTTGTAGCCGGAGAGGCCGATGGTTCCGGGCTCGAGCATGACTCAAGACGCTTCACCCTCTTCTGTAATTATGTCAAAAATACACTTTAAAGCGGAATGATGTGGAGCTGTGGGTGCGGAGGGGATTTTCATGCTGATGACTTTCCCCTCCGCCTCTGATGGGGTTTCGGAACGCCGGCCAGAGCGGCCCGTGACACAAATGAAGATGGAGCGATCCTTTTATTTATTCCTCGTACTCTTATTCCTTTGCGTTTTTCTGCCCTCGTCCGGCCGTCTGCTGGTGAAGGGGAGGCGCCGTGTCTCCTGTTTTCGAGCGAGGTGGCACCAGGCTGTGAAAATGTAAGCCCTGTTGAAGCTGGTGTGTGTCCAGTGCGGCTGAAGCTGTCTGTGAGTCTGTCACATGCTTTAAAGTTGAAAAAGAAAGCTTTTTAATCCAAATAACTTGCAGGAGCTTCAGTGGGAAATACAACCCTTTCATATATTGCCATGGGGACTCATATACTCATAAACATGGTTAAAATGAGTTTATATCTTCTGTCTTGAGACTAATACATGCGTGTTATGTGCTGACACACTAGAAAATGACAGACTTCTGCTGCTGCCAGACTCACAACGCTCACATTTTAGCTAGTCGTTTATACTAGTTTCTATAAAAAATGTTAGTGGTGCTTTACCTACCCATCATTGATGTTGGGGTAATGCCATTGCTCTGATGTTTCTGGGATGTTTAACATGTTCCTTTTGAGTTGCTATGGTGTTCGTGTGTGGTTGCTAGGGTGTTCTGGGTGATTTTGAAGCATTGTTGTGCATTTGTTGTGTGGTGACTGGTCTTCTGGTTGGTTGTAAGTGCTTAATGTGTAACTGTGGTTGCTGTGCTATACTGGGTGGTTGCTGGGGTGTTGCTAGTGTGTTCAGAGTGCTTGATGTGTTACTTTGTTTGCTATGGTGTTCTGGGTGGTTGCTAGGGTGTTGTTAGGATGTTCAGAGTGCTTGATGTGTTACTGTGTGTCTGCTATGGTGTTCTGGGTGGTTGTTGGGGTGTTGCTAGGATGCTCAGAGTGCTTGATGTGTTACTTTGTGGTTGCTATGGTGTTCTGGGTGGTTGTTGGGGTGTTGCCAGGGGGTTCTGAGTGTTTAATATGTTGCTGGGTGTTGCTATGGTGTTCTGCATGGTCTGGGGTGTTGATAGGGTATTCTGAGTGTTCAATATGCAATTATATGGTTGCGATTGTATTCTGGGTGGTTGCTGGGGTGTTGCTAGGCTAGGGTGTTCAGAGTGCTTGGTGTGTTACTTTGTGGTTGCTATATGGTGTCCTGGGTGGTTGCTGGGGTGTTGCTAGTGTGTTCTGAGTGCTTGACGTGTTACTTTGTGGTTGGTATGGTATTTTGGGTGGTTGCTGGGGTGTTGCTAGGGTATTCTGAGTGTTTAATGTGTTACTATCTAGTTGCTGTGGTGTTCTGGGTGGTTGGTGGGGTGTTGCTAGGATGTTTTGAGTGTTTTATGTGTTACTGTGTGGTTGTAATGGTGTTCTGGGTGTTTGCTGGCGTGTTGCTATGGTGTTTTGAGTGTTGTATGTGTTACTGTGTGGTTGTAATGGTGTTCTGGGTGGTTGCTGGCGTGTTGCTAGGGTGTTCAGAGTGTTTTATGTGTTACTGTGTAGTTGTGATGGTGTTCTGGGTGGTTTTTGGGGTGTTGCTAGGGGGTTCTGAGTGTTAAATATGTTGCTGGGTGTTGCTATGGTGATCTGCATGGTCTGGGATGTTGATAGGGTATTCTGAGTGTTCAATATGCAATTATTTGGCTGCGATTGTATTATGGGTGGTTGTTGGGGTGTTGCTAGGCTAGGGTGTTCAGAGTGTTTGGTGTGTTACTTTGTGGTTGCTATATGGTGTCCTGGTTGGTTGCTGGGGTGTTGCTAGTGTGTTCTGAGTGCTTGACATGTTACTTTGTGGTTGGTATGGTATTCTGGGTGGTTGCTGGGGTGTTGATAGGGTATTCTGAGTGTTTAATGTGTTACTATGTAGTTGCTGTGGTGTTCTGGGTGGCTGGTGGGGTGTTGCTAGGATGTTTTGAGTGTTTTATGTGTTACTGTGTGGTTGCGATGGTGTTCTGGGTGGTTGCTGGCGTGTTGCTAGGGTGTTCGGAGTGTTTTATGTGCTACTGTGTGGTCGTGATGGTGTTCTGGGTGGAGCACAAACTCAACCACATCATCACTATTGAACAGCACTGATAATGTTTGCTAATATACTCTGTTCTGTTTCTGTCACTAAAATACGCTCTTCGGTTCATCTGATTCCTGTTCAGGAATCTTACAGGATCAGTCAGACACCTGACCCTCGTCGAGTGATTGTATTGGCCGCTCTGTGTAAACTGGACACCCTCGCTGTGAGATAGAGACAGGTGCGACTGTATCACTGACTGTGTGTGAGATTGTTACTGTATAGGAAGAATGAATTCCCTTCTCCCATTGTGCAGTGCTGTTTTTCTTCCCCTGTTGTCTGTTGGGATCACTGCAGCGATAAAGGGGATTTTGCGGTAGAGATAGACTTCAGACTTCAAAGCGCGGCAGCAGCATTCCGCGGGCCTACAGTGTTTACACTGGGAGAGCATTCCTGACGCTCAATTCTCCATGCCGATCTGGAAGAATCCCATCTGTGTCTCTCTCTCCCTCAACAAATCCGCTCATAACATCTGATATCTCCGCGGCTACAGCCAATAACACATAAGGGTGTTTGCTTCAGAACTAGGATGTTTTATATTGGATACAATTGGCCACAAAACGTATATAAACACACTTCAAAATGCATAAATGTCGGTTGCACTTTATTTTACAGTACGTGTACTTACAGTGTACTTACCTAAGAAAATACTGGGTAATATAAGGTAATAGCTAGAGTAGGTTCAGGGTTAGTACCTAGTTATTACCCAGTTATTGTAATTGCTATAATAAGTACATAGTATGCACATGGGGAATAAAGTGCTACCTAAATGTCTTGAGGAATTAATGATGCTTTCTTTCACATTTTAATGCATCTAATGCAATGAAATTGGTATGTTTTAACTTTAATAAAGTGGAAAAATATGTAGTAGTAGTAATAGTGATGCTAGTGGCGAAGTAACACCAATAGCAATCAGACGTTCAAGTTGGATTGCTGATATTTGAACTTTTTTTTATTTGTATTTTTTTCTGGAAAGTTCCATGTTGGGTAAAAAACGATGAGTTTACCAGAACAAGCTGTTAATTGTCCGTTTGTTTAAGCGCCAGTAATTGATTGGTCGTCAGGGGTCAGATGGTTGCCATGGAGTCTGTTTGTGTGAGCGAGTTGTGTTTACACTCCAAAATAAAGCAACAATAAAACAGCCGGGCCTTGATGTGGCCGTTTGGATGGTGTTGTGTGTACGGACGGAGTTTACGACGATCCCATGCCTGGCCTTCTCTCGCTGCGAGTGTGTGATTATGGGGCTTCGGTCCCGAGAGAGATCTGGTGTCACTCCCACACGCTGGAGAAAGACGTCAGGAGTCACAGGCCTTATTTTTAGCTCTCACACACACACACACACACACACGCGCACACACACACACACACTCTCTCACACACGCACACACACACACACTCTCTCTCACACACACACACACACACTCTCACACACACACACACACACACACACACTTATGATAACTACAGAGTTTAAAACATTTCAGATGTTTAGTTGGTAACTTTTTAAGTGCTGTTTTATATTGTATTATCCTTCATTTTCTGCTATATTTAGATTTTCACATGTGGCACAGTTTTGTTATTTGGATGTCAGTGTGAACATCTTAGATAGATTACTATCATAGATTACTTTTGACGCAACTCGTTTATCACATTTATTGATATATTAATATTATATTGATATAAAAATACAAGGAGAAAGAAAATATATTCCAGGCGTCGGAATATGTGTGTGTGCATTTGTGTCTTTGAATGTGTGTGTGTGTTGAGTGTCCGTGCGTGTGTGTGTGTGTGTGTGTGTGTGCATGTGTTGAGTGTGTGTGTATGTGTGTGCGTGCGTGTGCGTGTGTGTGTTTGTGCCCCCCCTGTGCTGGATGATTTGTATGTGACAGTATTGAACTTTAACTGTGTGTTTTCACACACTCATTTGACATTGTGTGGTGGTTCATCAGGCAGGTTCTGTGCTCATGTCTCATGTCTGGAGTGACACCAGCTCTAGTGATTTTAAGATGTCATGGACACACCTGATCCCTTTATTCTACAGCTGAGGATTGTGGGTCATATTACAGTTACAGTGATACACCACAGCGGCAGCCGTTTACAACCAAAACATTATAACGCAGAAAGAAATTGTTCACATATACCACAGGATGTTGAATTGGAATTTGAATGACAGGAAGATCTATTGATCGATATATTTATCCTTCAGACTTCAGCTTCTGTCTATAAAACTTTTCATGCATGGCTTTCTCAAGCAAATTGCAATCCTGTTTGCTTTGTCTATTCACAATTATCGTTATTATTATTGTATTGTATATGTATTTGTATTAATTAGTTGTACGTATTTATTTTATTATTGTTAAATGTATGTATTATTTAGTATGATTTAATGTATATATATTATTATTGTTAATAATATATTTATTGGCCATCTTTCATTATTCTATCATTTTGTCACGCACAAACACAACCCTTCACCTGTGGTAAAATCACTGTAAAGTATTTTTAGATTTAAGCTTGATCTATTTTATAATATACAATACAGAGCCGTGTTTCAGCTGTAATTCACCGGCTCATTCAGCGTTTTTCTTTCAATGGGTTTCAATGAGAGGAACGTCCTGTGGATTTCTGCAGGTGAAGTTACCCAGACGCCTCTATCGGCTTGCATTTTGCGACGTCTCCTCCTCTCCTCTCCTCTTCTTGGAAACCGCCACAATACCTTCTAATCCCTTTCATTGAGTCAGCAGACAATCCGACTCTCTCGCTCTCATTATGGTCGGCTCATTATGGTGTGGGTTTCCGTGCCTCTCAATGGGAGATGGAGCGAGCCGGCAAGGGCGACAGCTGTAATCTGAGCTTGTTCCTGTTTTGACAGTCCTGTAGTTCTAATACCCTCGCCAACCATCGCACAACTCATTTTTCCAGACTTTACCCTGTTCTCTATGGACCGCCGCTTCAGAATGAGCGGGTCACCGGTCAGTTTTGAGGGACGAGGGAAAAATGCTGCTAAATGCAAATAACAGAATGCAACTAACCATGTAATTGTGCATGTGCACAAAAATAAATCGACTTAACAAATCTGTCAGTTGTTTGAATCTAGTCGAATTGCACAGATGACCTCATTGGACAGATGTGACGTCCTCATCCTCAGTGTTTACAAACACTGTGAGGCTTCGATAAAAAGCACATGTTTAAATGTGAGTCATATTCCCATGTTATTTGTCCTCATCCTTTAGACGCTAGTGCTCTGTTTTGATGCTCTTTTGGCTCTATAAGATTGTCTTCAGATCTTCACATCCACTTAACATCATCCTCTTGGAACTACAGTTCAAAAGTATCAGAATGTATTCTGAAGGATCATGTGACACTGAAGACTGGAGTAATGATGATCATCCATCCGCTCACCAGCCCACTGTGGCTAGTGGTTTTCCAAAGTTGCTAGCCACTCAGCATTTTCACTGGCCACAATTTTGACATCGATTCCATGAGGAAAAACTGCCATATAGATATTTTTAACATTATCTCAGAATTTGTCAGCAGGAATATTAGGCACGGATCCATTATACTGTTACACATGCGTTTTCTTCCTCAACTCTTCACGTTCACTTAAAACAGAACTGACTGTGTTTACGTGAATACTCGCCGGCATTTTGACATTATTTTGTGTGTATTTGACTGTTTAAGCGCAATAAGCAGCAAAAACAAACTCAATTTACTGCTGAGAGGCGGCTTTATGTGCCGCACTTTGGGTGTATAGGGATTCTATCCTAAAATGTTTATATCCAATATTTGACTAGTTCTTAGACGTTGTGATTAGCACTCATCAAACCGGCTGACATTTTTCTGTGTTTCACCATATGACTGTAGATGTTTGACTTTCTAGTTATTTCTCTTTAATTCATAAAGCAGACGTCCATCTGCAAAAGCGCTCTCTCTCTCTCTCTCTCTCTCTCTCTCTCTCTCTCTCTCTCTCTCTCTCTCCCTGTCTGAGCCCTTGAACAGATGTTCTTCATGGTTCATATTGTAAACACTACATCGGAAGTCTATGTATTCTCTGCATCTGTGTATGAATGCATCGATACCCAAACACATGCACAAAACAAACCACCACAACACGTGTGCATGCATTATAATCTGTGCACACACATCCATGACATGACAACACTGATAAACACACAGTACAGAGTTTTTATTTTGATTTTGATAGATCAGATGGATAGAGGATAGAAAATACATAGAATAATAAATAGAACAATAGATATATAGAACGATGGATGGATGTATGGATGGGTGGGTGTATGGATAGGTGGATTGATAGTTAGTTAGATAGTTCGATGGATAGAGGATAGGATGGATGGATGGATGAGTATAACGTTGGATTGATGGATGGATGGGTATAACGTTGAATGGATGGATGGATGGATAGGTGGATTGATAGTTAGTTTGATGGATAGAGGATAGAAGATAGATGGAACAATAGATAGAACGATAGGTGGATAGAAAAGCTTAACAGAAGTGACTCGAGCTCAGCTGGCACAACATGAACACTCTGCGTTACTGGCAGAGGAAGAAAAGAGAAAATAAGTTTCTCACCACAGCAGCTCTTTATTATCTCTCCTCCCTGTGTTTGTTTTCAAGGCCGTTCGATCTGTGTATTTTTAGACGTCTGTCTGTGGTCGAGATGACACTGGAATGTCGCTATGTACCACTACAAAGCCGTAGAAGGGACGTCTCATCCCAACCCGGTTTGCGGTTTAGACAGACGCTACGGGCGGCTCGGACTATTGTCAATAATCTGTTTGTGTGTGCCACCGTTTTTCAAAAAACCAAATGAAGATGTGTCTTTTGGGGTCGGAACTGATGTTGTTTTTAGACTTCTGCCCCTTTGTGAGATAAAAATACCTAGCAGAGATGATAGACTGTGTTCGCCGGTCTCTTGATGGTAAACAGAGCTGGCGTTCGCTGGCCGGAGATAATGATTAGCTTTATGCGAGATGGCAAACGGTGGCTCCAGAAGGAGAATTGATGAGGACTCTTTTAGAGAGGAGGTTTGTGGGATTGCAGAGGTTACTGACTGGATCCAGCCATTATTTAACAGTTTTCCTCTTTTTCTTTTTGTTTCAATTGAGCGTGATTCTGTACTGTAGGGTTCCTGTCATTGCCACGGTTCTTCTGCTCTGTTTTTCTCACTCTTTCCGTCGTTTCTGGTTTTGATTGACACGCACCAGCCCTTCTGCACAGATGACATCAGTGTCTCTGCTGATGTGCCAGGTGCTGATGTCACGCTCCTGCCGTCTGGCTCAGTTTCACGTAGGGATTTCCGCTCGGTTGAGTGGGATGAAGGGACGCTGAACCGGGTGAGAGACGGGTGAGGTGGGTCACGGCCAGCCAGTGAGTCCCACGGGAATCTTCCCACTGCTGGAGGTTTATTCTGGGAAGGGTCCCAGCGCATCCATGTTTATGTCCCAGTTTGCATATTCACAACATACTGGTGATAGTGGAGTACACACTTCTGAGTTTGTACCAGTGTTAGGACATACTATCACATCATAACAACCTCATACTCTCTTACTTGTGTTAAAAAAGGATGTAAGCATTAGTTTGTGTGTGTATATATATATATATATATATATATATATATATATATATGTACACCAATCAGGCATAACATTATGACCTATGTCTTTTATGCCTGTTTCACATCACAAGTGTCAGCAGAGTGTGAACAGCGTGTATTTTGCTGCTGCCCATGTTAATGAATGACGGGTGTCAGAGTCACACACCCGGCCATCCACGTGACGTAAAAGAAAACGTGATTCCTCAGACCAGGCCACCTTCTTCCATTGCTCTGTGGTCCAGTTCTGATGCTCACGTGCCACTGCTGGTGCTTTCGGCGGTGGACAGGGGTCAGCATGGGCACCCTGACTGGTCAGCGGCTATGCAGCCCCATACACAACAAACTGAGATGCACTGTGTATTCTGACACCTTTCTATCAGAACCAGCATTAACTTCTAGAGCAATTTGAGCTCCAGTAGCTCGTCTGTTTGACCGGACCACACGGGCCAGCCTTCGCTCCCCACGTGCATCAATGAGCCTTGGCAGCCCATGACCCTGTCGCCGGTTCTCCACTGTTCCTTCCTTGGAGCACTTTTGATAGATCCTGACCACTGCAGACCGGGAACACCCCACAAGAGCTGCAGTTTTGGAGATGCTCTGACCCAGTCGTCTAGCCATCACAATTTGGCCCTTGTCAAACTCGCTCAAATCCGTACGCTTGCCCATTTTTCCTGCTTCTAACACATCAACTTTGAGGACAAAATGTTCACTTGCTGCCTAATATATCCCACCCACTAACAGGTGCCGTGATGACGAGATAATCAGTGCTATTCACTTCATAATGTTATGCCTGATCAGTGTATATAATACATATTTTACAAAAAAGTTATAAAATATGTAGCTGTGTTTTCCCGTTACTGTCAACACCGCATGAACTTTGTTTTGAAGTTTGAGTTCCAGATGAATTTATGTGACTGTTACACCCGTTCACCCTCATAATTGTTACGTATGTGCTTTTTCTCTTATGCTCTGGTGTGCCGAGACGGCTGTGGGTGACGCTGAGTCTTGATGAAACATGTATTTGTTTACTGACACTTGCATGCAATCCTAAAATACAGTATAATGCAAAAAGGTATTTGCTGTGAGAAATGGACATTGGGTTGAGTCTACAGTTGTGCATATATAGTGAAAATGCTAAAAATGTTTCAACACACTCTCTCTCTCTCTCTCTGTCATCAATGTGACTTTTGGTCTTCATTGATAAGTGAACTATTAGTCAAATGCGCGCCCACATGCTAGGAACAGGAAGTTGCCTCTTAAACATCAAAGAGCCGCTGCATGCTGAAGTTTGTGCTGCATTGTGTCATTTGAATGTGGTGCTGATGCTTTCCATTTGGAAGAGTGACTTCATTTGAGTCCATTGAGTTTATCAGGGGAGAGTCGCACGGAGCAGTTACTTATACTATAATAATTGGACTTTAAATATGTCTAAATTTACATTTATGCATTTGGCAGATGCTTTTATCCATTGCATTCAAGGTTTACGTTTTGTACCAGTGCTTGCATTCCCTGGGAATCAAACCCATGACCTGACATTGCTACTGCCATGATCGACTGTTTGAGAAAGATAGTATTCAGTAAAAGTCAAATTAAATTAGTTTAAATGAGTGTTATATCTGAAACCACAGTTATTCATATCTTGACTGAAATACATTTCTAAGAGGATGCTGAGATCACAGTAGGTAATGGTTGTCTCTGTTTCATTACAGTCTCACCCGTTGTCTCTGTGTAACACCAGTGAAGATGAGCGTCAGGAAGAGGATTTCATCAGCATCGTCAAGCTCGAGAGTCCGGAGAGCAAAGTGCCGCAGTGCCAACCGCTGCTGGATAAAGTAAGACTGACGGGAAAACACACTCAAACACACACACGCATGAGCACTCTGGCTCTAGAGGAGTGGATTGCAGTTTAATTTCACTTGTTTTTCCAAGTTTCTTGAAGCAGAAAGAGACATAATGTTGTTTTTCTTGATCACAGGCTGTTTAAATCCTGTTCTGTATATGTAAATGAGCTCTGTTGCGATTGGCTGTGTAACATTTTTTAGTTTCAGTTAACACATAGCAGCGCTGATGTTAATGAGCTTTTCAACCACACAGTATGGTTATTTCTGTCCCATTCATTCAATATATCACCGAAGTATCAAAATAGACTTGACGCTTCAAATAAAGATTGTATCAATTACGTTGCTACACCAGTATGTGGTGACAAATGACTGTAAAAAATGTATTTGTCATTGAATCATTCTTTCAAAAGATACATTCAGAAACGCTGATTCATCCAGTAATGAAACAAGTGAAGACTTTATGAGCGAGTCATTGAATCATTCATTCAAGAGATTCGTTCAAAAACACTGATTCATCCAGTAATTAAACAAGTGAAGCATTCATGAGTGAGTCATTGAATCATTCATTCAAGAGATTTGTTCAAAAACACTGATTCATCCAGTAATGAAACAAGTGAAGCATTCATGAGTGAGTCATTGAATCATTCATTCAAGAGATTTGTTCAAAAACACTGATTCATCCAGTAATGAAACAAGTGAAGCATTCATGAGTGAGTCATTGAATCATTCATTCAAGAGATTTGTTCAAAAACACTGATTCATCCAGTAATGAAACAAGTGAAGCATTCATGAGTGAGTCATTGAATCATTCATTCAAGAGATTTGTTCAAAAACACTGATTCATCCAGTAATGAAACAAGTGAAGCATTCATGAGTGAGTCATTGAATCATTCATTCAAGAGATTTGTTCAAAAACACTGATTCATCCAGTAATGAAACAAGTGAAGCATTCATGAGTGAGTCATTGAATCATTCATTCAAGTGATTCGTTCAAAAACACTGATTCATCCAGTAATGAAATAATTGAAGACTTTATAAGCGAGTCATTGAATAATTCATTCAAGAGATTCATTCAAAAACACTGATTCATCCAGTAATGAAACAAGTGAAGAATTTATGAGTGAGTCATTGAATCATTCGTTCAAGAGATTCGTTTAGAAACGCTGATTCATCCAGTAATGAAAAAAGTGAAGACTTTATGAGTGAGTCATTGAATCATTCATTCAAGAGATTCATTCAAAAACACTGATTCATCCAGTAATGAAACAAGTGAAGTCTTTATGAGTGAGTCATTGAATCATTCATTCAAGAGATTCGTTTAGAAACGCTGATTCATCCAGTAATGAAACAAGTGAAGTCTTTATGAGCGAGTCATTGAATCATTCATTCAAGAGATTTGTTCAGAAACGCTGATTCATCCAGTAATGAAACAATTGAAGACTTTATGAGCGAGTCATTGAATAATTCATTCAAGAGATTCGTTCAAAAACACTGATTCATCCAGTAATGAAACAAGTGAAGACTTTTTGGGTGAGTCATTGAATCATTCATTCAAGAGATTCGTTCAGAAACGCTGATTCATCCAGTAATGAAACAATTTAAGACTTTATGGGTGAGTCATTGAATCATTCATTCAAGAGATTCGTTCAGAAACGCTGATTCATCCAGTAATGAAACAAGTGAAGTCTTTATGAGTGAGTCATTGAATCATTCATTCAAGAGATTCGTTCAGAAACGCTGATTCATCCAGTAATGAAACAATTGAAGACTTTATGGGTGAGTCATTGAATCATTCATTCAAGAGATTCGTTCAGAAACGCTGATTCATCCAGTAATGAAACAAGTGAAGTCTTTATGAGTGAGTCATTGAATCATTCATTCAAGAGATTCGTTCAGAAACGCTGATTCATCCAGTAATGAAACAAGTGAAGTCTTTATGAGTGAGTCATTGAATCATTCATTCAAGAGATTCGTTCAGAAACGCTGATTCATCCAGTAATGAAACAAGTGAAGTCTTTATGAGTGAGTCATTGAATCATTCATTCAAGAGATTCGTTCAGAAACGCTGATTCATCCAGTAATGAAACAATTGAAGACTTTATGGGTGAGTCATTGAATCATTCATTCAAGAGATTCGTTCAGAAACGCTGATTCATCCAGTAATGAAACAAGTGAAGTCTTTATGAGTGAGTCATTGAATCATTCATTCAAGAGATTCGTTCAGAAACGCTGATTCATCCAGTAATGAAACAATTGAAGACTTTATGGGTGAGTCATTGAATCATTCATTCAAGAGATTCGTTCAGAAACGCTGATTCATCCAGTAATGAAACAAGTGAAGTCTTTAAGAGTGAGTCATTGAATCATTCATTCAAGAGATTCGCTCAGAAACGCTGATTCATCCAGTAATGAAACAAGTGAAGTCTTTATGAGTGAGTCATTGAATCATTCATTCAAGAGATTCGTTCAGAAACGCTGATTCATCCAGTAATGAAACAATTGAAGACTTTATGGGTGAGTCATTGAATCATTCATTCAAGAGATTCGTTCAGAAACGCTGATTCATCCAGTAATGAAACAAGTGAAGTCTTTATGAGTGAGTCATTGAATCATTCACTCAACCAAATTGGAAAAAAAAGCTCTAGTAAATAACGCCATTTTTGTTTAGTTGTCTATTCTATAATTGTGGGCGAATTGTGATCTCTTTTTCAAACAAAATTGTTTTATTCTGAATTTATCTAGAATTGTGCAGATCTACAACTTAGTTACGAAACTCTAAGCACTTTGTTATTGCAAAAGTTAAGTATTTATAACTTTACACTTACAGTATGTCTCCACTTGCATACTGTAGGTATGTTTCTGACTTTTGTTTTCTTAAGTGGTCTGGATGGAGCTTTGTGGTGTGAACTTGTGAGTATGTGAAATGGGCCAGAGGGTTAGCATCATTCTCGCCCTGTTCTCCCTCCCGCTCTCGTCCCGTGTGCCAGGCAGATTGTTGGCACCCACAGAGACTCATGTACTCGTGGCACAGACGTTGTTTATGGAGCTAATATTAGCTGGACGTCTTCACAGCGGGCCTGAGATGAAAAGAGTGAGTTCATCATGAGTCTGTGAAAGCAGGGAAGGTGCAGGACACATCAGCAGGAGGGACGGGGGTTTGGACGGCATCTTTGGGCCGTTTCTGTGGGACTCTGGCGCGGGACGTGAGAGGCGTCAGATGCGACTGTCACATACAGAAAACATCAGAACTTCTGTTCCAAACTCTCACTGCTTCACACTAAAGAATCAACTGAATTTGTGAATTTGAGTGTGAAAAAAATCTATCATATTGTTCCATCATCCAACGTTCTATTGTTCCACCCATCCACCCATTGTTCTATTGTTTCATCCATGTATCATTCTATTGTGTGATTGTTTGTTCCATCCATCCATCCATCCATCCATCCATCCATCCATCCATCCATCGTTCTATTGTTCCATCCATCCATCCATCAATCGTTCTATTGTTCCATCCATCCATCCTTCTATTGTTCTATTGTTCCATCCATTCATCCATCATCACAACCATCAGACAATATTTCCAGACATGGATGGAACATGTGGCCGCCACACCCTGAACGTCTCCACCAATCAACACACAGCCAGACAGTCTCAAGTTAATCAGAGTTAATAACCTGTCTCTAGCATCCATCCATTATATTGTTCCATCCGTCCATCCATCATCCATATATTGTTCTATTGTTCTATCCATGCATCATTCTATTCTTCTATTGTTCCATCTATCCATCATCCATCGTTCTGTTGTTCCATCCATTGATCCATCATCCATCATTATCTATCTATCCATCCTTCCATCTATCCATCCATAATTAAAATTAAATTAAAGCCATTCTCAATTCAATTCTGAATAGAGCACAACTTCTGTGTCAATATAGGCAGCATGCTAATCAAAATAGAGCTAATGTCTATCTTCTCTGATACATTCAGTGCTGAATAACTTCGACTGCAGTTCGCCGAGTTTGTCACAATGTATTCTAAGATTGGCTTATCCAATAAGGATACATCATGTGATGCTGCATTTCAATTTGTCCCGATCAATGTTTGACAGTGCGGCTGTGATGTCTGGAAATGTTGCCTAGGTAGGCAGCTCACTAGGTTTAGAGGAGAACTAAAGAGATTTCCAGGGTTTAATTTGGTGCTGCATGTGGCCGCCACACCCTGAACGTCACGCCGTCTGCACCAATCAACACACAGCCAGACAGTCTCAAGTTAATCAGAGTTAATAACCTGTCTCAAGCAAACCGCACACAGTCCTTCTTCATTCTCTGCCTTCAGCGGCTGTTTATTCTTTTCCTTGGTAACAACATTCGCCCCGATGGATTACTGCTGTGGATCCAACTTTGTTTAGTGAACATCTGAAGGACTTTAGTGGAAACAAAACGTTCTATTACAGTCGCTCTGGATTGTCTCTCAGTGAGCCGGCGGTATAAATACACATAAGACCAGGCTAAATTGAGGGGTTTTGGTTGTCTGATGGTTGTGATGTTTAGTTTTTGTGTACACTCACAGAACACACATAATTTCACTGTTTACATCATAGTGTGTTTCCCAACACTCACTGAGATACTGTCACATTTTTGTTTTTTTGAATATGTCTATATAGTTTTTAATAATTTTTATTTCACTTTTATATATTTTAGGACATTAAATGAAAATGAGAAATGTAGGAAAAAATATTTTCAAGTAACAACAATTTTTTATGGGTTTAGTTATTTAGTTGTGTATTTTGCCATTTTTATTCGTTTTTTTATTTTATGTAATTTTTTTTCAGTTTTTATTTGTTATTTTACTACATAATGAGAAATGTTATATTGGCCACTAGATGACTATATATATATATATATATATACATATTATATTTTAATATATTTATATTTTATATATAAAAATAAACGTGAACTGAAATCAACTTAAAAAATATGTGTGTGTGTGTATGAAATAAATGTTAACTTAAAACAAATTATATATATATATATATATATATTAGTTTTATTTTTTGAATATGTCTATATAATTTTTATTTCAGTTTTATTCATTTTAGTACATTACATGAAAACAATAAATGTAGGAAAAAATAGAAGAATATATTTTTATTATTTCAAGTAACAATTTTCTATGGTTTTAGTCGTGTATTTTGCCATTTTGTTTTTAGATTTTATACATTTTTATTTCAGCTTTTGTTTGTTATTTTTTTTAATTAAATTTATATATATATATATATATATATATATATATATATATATATATATATATATATATATATATATATATATATATATATATATATATATATATATATACACTCACCTAAAGGATTATTAGGAACACCTGTTGAATTTCTCATTAATGCAATTATCTAATCAACCAATCACATGGCAGTTGCTTCAATGCATTTAGGGGTGTGGTCCTGGTCAAGACAATCTCCTGAACTCCAAACTGAATGTCAGAATGGGAAAGAAAGGTGATTTAAGCAATTTTGAGCGTGGCATGGTTGTTGGTGCCAGACGGGCCGGTCTGAGTATTTCACAATCTGCTCAGTTACTGGGATTTTCACGCACAACCATTTCTAGAATTTACAAAGAATGGTGTGAAAAGGGAAAAACATCCAGTATGCGGCAGTCCTGTGGGCGAAAATGCCTTGTTGATGCTAGAGGTCAGAGGAGAATGGGCCGACTGATTCAAGCTGATAGAAGAGCAACTTTGACTGAAATAACCACTCGTTACAACCGAGGTATGCAGCAAAGCATTTGTGAAGCCACAACACGCACAACCTTGAGGCGGATGGGCTACAACAGCAGAAGACCCCACCGGGTACCACTCATCTCCACTACAAATAGGAAAAAGAGGCTACAATTTGCACGAGCTCACCAAAATTGGACAGTTGAAGACTGGAAAAATGTTGCCTGGTCTGATGAGTCTCGATTTCTGTTGAGACATTCAGATGGTAGAGTCAGAATTTGGCGTAAACAGAATGAGAACATGGATCCATCATGCCTTGTTACCACTGTGCAGGCTGGTGGTGGTGGTGTAATGGTGTGGGGGATGTTTTCTTGGCACACTTTAGGCCCCTTAGTGCCAATTGGGCATCGTTTAAATGCCACGGCCTACCTGAGCATTGTTTCTGACCATGTCCATCCCTTTATGACCACCATGTACCCATCCTCTGATGGCTACTTCCAGCAAGATAATGCACCATGTCACAAAGCTCCAATCATTTCAAATTGGTTTCTTGAACATGACAATGAGTTCACTGTACTAAAATGGCCCCCACAGTCACCAGATCTCAACCCAATAGAGCATCTTTGGGATGTGGTGGAACGGGAGCTTCGTGCCCTGGATGTGCATCCCACAAATCTCCATCAACTGCAAGATGCTATCCTATCAATATGGGCCAACATTTCTAAAGAATGCTTTCAGCACCTTGTTGAATCAATGCCACGTAGAATTAAGGCAGTTCTGAAGGCGAAAGGGGGTCAAACACAGTATTAGTATGGTGTTCCTAATAATCCTTTAGGTGAGTGTATATATATATATAAAATATATAAATTTAATTATAAAAATTAATAAAATCTAAAAGAGAACTAAAACAAATATTAACAATATTAAATATCTTGGCAACTAGATGAATATATAAACATATATATTTATTTATCTAGTTGCCAAGATATTTAATATTGTTAATATTTGTTTTAGTTCTCTTTTAGATTTTATTAATTTTTATTTGATTGTTATTTTATTACTGTTACTAACTTTTACTCAGTTCTTGGTTAACTTCAGTATTTAGTTAACTATAATAACCCTGCAGTGCACATTGAACTCTCGTGACTGAGATGTTCCATTTGTAACTTCCTCTATTTGCATCTCAGATCAATCAAATGCAAATGTTACGTCATGGATTCTGACGAAAGGGACAGTTCGCCCTTTAATGCCAGTTTCCGAGCAGATGCTAAATATCCTTTGCAGGCATAAAGGTTTAGTATAAGTGGTGTTTTGGCACCAGTAGCAGATATAAAGGGACTTCATCTCAAACGTTTCCTGGTTGCACCGTGGATAATGTACGTCCCTTTCAGAACACGTCCCAGTCTGGACTAGTCCAGCGATGCTTGTCTCGGTATGAAAAGAGTTCCAAATATTTACCCAAAACTCCTCATAGTCTCCCACACAATCCAAACATCCCCTGCGTCTCGGGTTGGAAGGTCCACGCCAAACCATCAAAGGCAGAAGCCTCGGATTCCAGCTCATTGTGATTACGAACGCTCCCAAAAGACGTGGTGACTTTATATTTGTTCAATGCTTAATCCACAAAGCGCTGTTTTCATATCCAATGAAAGGAGTGAGTGTTTCTCTGTGTCGTTTTGTGGGAACGTGAGTCAGAGCGAACAGGAAGAGACAGGACCCGTGCCTCGACATGCTGGACTCAGCAGTGAGCGTTCCTCAGAGATGCCCCTCTTTTCACTAAAACACTCCTTTGGCCCACATCTAATCCTGTTTGCTTTTAAAATGTGGAAAGATGGAGAAGTGAAGACAAGAGAGTGTGTGTTGGATGTTCAAGAGCTTTTGATCACTGTGGTGATGTTACTGATGTGAATAAGGACATGTTTAGCAGAAAGTTCATGCTGCTTCTTTCTATACCATGAAATCTGACAGTGAGCTATAAATATGACAACGCTGCTTGTTTTGTTTTAAATATTTTTATAGTGATATATAAAATGTATTGATTTATTTTATAATTCCAGAAGTTATGTTCTTCAGCAAAAACAGTAGTTATTGATTATTTAAATATATTAATCATTTATTAATTTAAATACTGGTTTAGTTCGTATCCTGTTTTGTGTTATTTAGCATTTTAATTTCTATACAGTGAAATCAGACAGTGAGGGAGAAAAATGGACAGAAATATGCAGATAGATATTTTTGGTATTTCTGCTATAAATATGACATCGCTGCTTGTTTTGTTTTAAATGTTTTAGTGATATATCAAATTAATTCACTTATAATTCCAGACGTTATTCTTCAGCAAAAACAGTAGTTATTGAGGGGAAATTAAGAGAGAAAATTATTTTCTTAATAATTTTAATTTATATTAGTTTGATTATTTAAATATTATTATTATTATTTTTTTTTTATTCATTTTTATTTCAGTTTTTGTTTGTTATTTTATTACATAATGAGACATTTTATCTTGGCAACTAGATGACTATATATTTTTATTATATTTATATTTTATATAAAATGAATAAAACTGAAATAAGAATTATTAAAAATTATATAGACATTCAAAAAATAAAACAAATATAAAAAATATTATATATATATATTTGTTTTAAGTTAACATTTATTTCACACACACACACATATATGTTTAAAGTTGATTTCAGTTCACGTTTATTTTTAATAACATAAATAACATTTTATTATATATTTAAAAAATAAAAACAGTAGTTTTTAATGACTGTATATTATGTTACTAAGAAAACGTATCTGGTGTTTGTCATTTGTTCAGGCAATTTTAATGTCTTATTCAAATATATTTTATTAAATGCAATAAAAGTAAATGAACAACGTCTAGTCTCAATGAAATAAACTAAATGGTCTTAAAATGTGTAAACAGACATTTAGGGTTAAAAAACTTAAAACATTTGTAAAGCTAAACTTTTAAGGGTTTAAAAGCTGCTTGCAAAAATAATGCAGTATATTTATAAATAAATCCAATGAATCATTTTTTACAGTGAGAGCTTTTAAAATGAATGTGCAGATGATGAGCAATGTTTAAGTTCAGTTTGCTGGGAACCCATCGCCTCTAGAGGAGACGTGTGAAGTTACTCATGCAAGAACAAGTGAAGTTGAGTTTGTGTAGAATTGTTTGCTTTCACATGAGCAGAGGAAGTTTGAGTCAAACTCTTATTTTGCTGTCACTGCTGTCTAGGAGAAACATCTATTAAGGAGAATCGGCTGTGATGTGCATGTTTGTACATGTGTGTATACTGCATGTTTGCGTGACCAGCGGTGAGAGCGAACGGGGGTCAGGAAGTATGTTAAAGAGGGAAATCCTCAGACACACATGTAAATCTCTCAGTTTGAGTGTGTTTCTCTCAACACAACATGAATCGGACCTCAAACTGGTGCTTTTTACTGCCTTATTCTCTCACTCCATCTTTCTTTGTGTTGTTGACACGGGCATGGTTGGTACGTCATTAGACTCTCTAGTAGATGATATAATATTTCCTTAAGGAAGTGCAGATCCAGTTCCTTTACTTCCAGTAAATCCTCGGCTCTGATTTACCTGCTTTAGGTTCCTTTAGCAGCTTTGAAGCTTCTTCCAGATAGAAAAGACACGATTTTGTCCTGCATGAGAGTTGTTTCTTCCATCTGTTTGGCGTGTTTTTGTCGTTTCAGGGACTGTACAGGGTCATATTCATATTTCAGATGTTTAAACAGCTTTAGGACATGCATACTTTAGAAAATATATTTTTCTGTATAAACACATATATACACTATATTGCCAAAAGTATTGGGACGCCCCACCAAATAATTGAGTTCAGGTGTTACAATCCCTTCCATGGCTGTGAGTCAATAGCTACAGACCTCCAAACTTCTGTGGCCTTCAGATGAGCTCAAGAACAGTGCGTAGAGAGCTTCATGGAATGGGTTTCCATGGCCGAGCAGCTCATCCAAGCCTTACATCACCAAGAGCAATGCAAAGCGTGGGATGCAGTGGGGTAAAGCACGCCGCCACTGGACTCTAGAGCAGTGAGACGTGTTCTCTGGAGTGACCAATCACGCTTCTCTGTCTGCCAATCCCATGGACGAGTCTGGGTTTGGTGGTTGCCAGGGGAACGGGACTTGCCTGACTGCATTGTGCCAAGTGTAAAGTTTGGTGGAGGGGGGATTATGGTGTGTCCTTGTTTTTCAGGGGTTGGGCTTGGCCCCTTAGTTCCAGTGAAAGGAACTCTTAATGCTTCAGCATACCAAGACATTTTGGACAATTTCATGCTCCCAACTTTGTGGGAACAGTTTGGGGATGGCCCCTTCCTGTTCCAACATGACTGCGCTCCAGTGCACAAAGCGTCGGTCCATAAAGACATGGATGAGCGAGTTTGGCTTGGAGGAACTTGACTGGCCTGCACAGAGTCCTGACCTCATCCCGATAGAACACCTTTGGGATGAATTAGAGCGGAGACTATTAGACCTACCTGTGTGTTTAATTTGCATCTTTGTTGTATTTATTGGTGCTATTGCTTGTAAATTGATTGCTTGTTCTTTTTTTATTACTGACTGTTTACTTGTCTTGTAGGCTATTAAATGTATATTAGTTAAGCTAGTAGTTTTAGCAGTATCGAAATTGGAATAGAGGACTGTGAATTTTCACTAGTATCTAAAATTTTGGTGTCATAAGTGCCTGTTTTGGTGTCATGGCTGGTAAAAAAAAAATGTGTCCGGTAAACTTTAAGTCACTGGGTTTCTCCGGTGAACACAAAACATTTGTGAGAGAACGCAAAAGCATTAACAAAAAAAATTTCCACCCATCTCGTAATTTTTCCCTTCACCATGTCCCTTTATGGGCTCCGTACAATCAAAACTATTGAAGTGACACTTAAAAACACTTAAACTAAGGCATCAGTGAACCATCACACACAGTTTAACACACATTTGAGTGATTCTGAGAATGTAAAGTTGAGTTACTGAGTTCTCATTGGCTCACAAAAAATCACATTGGCTCTAAACATCCATATACAAAATTAAACCCCCCCTCCCCCAAAAAGAATTTTGTAGAGAATCTTTTACTTTTTATAATAAACATTGCCTGTAATTGCTTCTGACACTTTCTACTGAAATCGTTGGCCATTCCTTCTGTGCAAAAGCTTCCAGCTCACTGATATTCTTTGTTTCCGTGCTGAAGAACGATGTTGGTATTTATATTTGGGATCATTGTCCAATGATCCAGTGAAGCTTCAGTTTATGCACTGAACGTCTCATAATCGTAGCCAAAAAGGCCTGATACTTCAAAGTATCCATGACGTTTTTTTTGTGCCAGACATACAGCTGATCCACAGGTCCAAAACCTTCCAGTTTGGTCTCATCTCTCCAGAAAACATTCTTTCACAGGCATGCCCAAATTCATTTTAGCATATTCAAGTCAGCCTTTTATGTTTTCTTGGTCCTGAGTGGTGTTTTTTCTCCTCTTTTCATCAGGTCATCTAGCAAGTTTTTGGCAGTAAATCCAGTGTCTTTCTCAGCTGCTCTGATCAAACATCTTATTTCCCTTCATGCTTTTTCTTCTATGCCCTGGAAGTTTTGCTATGATACATAAAAACGATGCTGCCAGCTGTGTCTCTAGGAGCTTGCACTTTTGTCCTGGCCTTATTTGCCTCTCATCTTCAGCTGAATTCATGCATGTGTCACAACTGAAGCTAATTAAGTGTCATTATGATGTTCCCAAGGGATTAATTGTGTTTTAACTTAATTTTGTACGCTCATTTTGTAATTCGTGATTAGGGGTGTGTGATATATATTGTCTATGATAATATTGTGATTGTTGTTTTAACGTGTGATTATCTGACATTATCGAGTATGTCCCTCACTTTACACAAACACATCTAGAGACCGCACATGTACACTACATAATGTAGTCTAGTAGGTTAGACTAGTGCACTTGAGCATTTAGAGCGCACACTTTCACTGCTGATTTACTCTATTAAAATGCATTTATAATGCCCTCAATATTCAAGATAAAGGGCAAATATACCTCTGTATGTCTATTATATTTATATAATTTAATATAGTTAATATCACACAACGAGTGCCGTCTTTTCTCCAAATATCAGCATGATTACGAATGTGATCTTGATTTTATTCAACAGTTCAATAAAGAACAAGTTAATGTAAAGTGACATTTTAGACACAATATCGCCTGTTTTTGCCAACAAAAATAGTTCCAAACAAAACCACAGGGCTGATTTGCGTCTCTGAGCGACACACTGCAGTGTTTTGTTACTGATGGAACGAATCGGTTGAGTGAATGATTCAATGACTCACTCATTAAGACAGTCAAATGCTTTGTTCCTGAATGAATCAGCCGTTTAAATGAATCGTTTGTATGAATGATTCAATGACTCACTCATCAAGAAAGTCAAATGCTTTGTTCCTGAATGAATCAGCTGTTTAAATTAATCGTTTGAATAAATGATTTAATGACTCACTCATCAAGACAGTCAAATGCTTTGTTCCTGAATGAATCATCCGTTTAAATGAATTGTTTGAATGAATGATTCAATGACTCACTCATTAAGACAGTCGAATGCTTCGTTCCTGAATGAATCAGCCATTTGAATGAATCGGTTGAAACTCAATGACTCACTCATTAAGACAGTCAAATGCTTTGTTCCTGAATGAATCAGCGGTTTAAATGAATCGTTTGAATGAATGATTCAATGACTCACTCATTAAGACAGTCAAATGCTTCGTTCCTGAATGAATCAGCCGTTTAAATGAATTGTTTGAATGAATGATTCAATGACTCACTCATTAAGACAGTCAAATGCTTCGTTCCTGAACGAATATCAGCCATTTAAATGAATCGTTTGAATGAATGATTCAATGACTCACTCATTAAGACAGTCCAATGCTTCGTTCCTGAACGAATCAGCCGTTTAAATGAATCGTTTGTATGAATGTGCACACGATTTAGCCTACTAGTTTTTTCCTGCATGTCATGTGCGGGGGCTCTGTACGTTTGAATGAATGGGTTGAATGAATGATTCAATGACTCACTCAAATGCTTCGTTCCTGAATGAATCAGCCGTTTGAATGAATCGGTTGAATGGATGATTCAATGACTCACTCAAATGCTTCGTTCCTGAGTGAATCAGCCGTTTGAATGAATCGGTTGAATCTCAATGACTCACTCATTAACAGTGACTTTCTGCCACCTACTTTTCACATTTCACATTTCACATTTAAAGTATCTTTTCATTTTTTAAATGATTTCAAAATATCAATATTCAATGTTTTATGTTTAAAACATCGACACATTATTTGTTCATTAGTAACAGCAGGTTAAACTCATTCATGTCCCTCTGAGCTCATTAAACCATCTGTAAATGATCTAATGCCACTTCAGATCAGCTTCTGTGTTTCCTCTGATGAATTTTGTTGATACTGATTCATTTGGTGTCTTATTATTATATATTATAATTGAATTTATTGATTCAATGTAAGAATATGACACAAAAGATGATGCATACATTTAATTAGGTTGCAAAAATTGCTTTACAAAGGTAAAAATGCCCATAAAAGATACAAATAAATTTAAAATTATTGGAAATAGAATATGAAGAATATCAAAAACTGTAGGAGTCAGTCCTAAACCTGCCAATGGTACCAACACAATAAGCAAAATATTGTCTAATTATCGTTATTGATAAAATCCCAGCTACTATCGAGATATAATTTATTGGTCTATATCGCACACCCTACTCATATGTTAAATGTAATAAACCTACTATAACATTTTCCTCCTTGGCTTTCAGTTGTAAGGAAGGCATATACTAAAATCTATATAAATGTAGTTTTATTGTGTGTTGCTTTTGCGCTCGTCTCTCCTCATCTGCTCTCTTTCCAGCGCTTTCTACGGGCTGATGTTATCAGGTCCGCTCGCCCACTGTGTGTGATAAAGAGAAAAGAATGGGCAGAACCTCCCTCATCATCACTCCATCAGAGAGAGAGAGAGAGAGAGAGAGAGGTTTGATTGGAGGTGGAATGCATTCATATGGCCATACAGGAAGTGGGCGTGTCTGTCTTTTATGTTGTGGCTGTCAGGGTGTGTTAGGTGCGTTTGATAAGTTTAAAGTTTCTCCATGCTCTTTCACTCATTCCCGTCTTTGTGAGGTGTGTGTGTATATCTGATTGTCTGTGTGTGTGTGTGTGTTTTGGCCCATTTGTCGCTGGGCAACACTGTGCGCAGTTGTTGTGGATTCCAGCAATGCATCTGTCGTGTTTGAAGCTCAAGGTCGGCCCGGCGGGCGATAAGTCTTCTGTTGTTGTTACACACACTATGTCGCACACTTTGTGGGATGTGTTCCCATCGGAACGGGCATGGATGAGAACACAAGAGCATACATCTCCTCTTTAGGCAGCTGAGGAGTGTGTGTGTGTGTGAGAGTTTGTTCCCATTAAATTATGATTTGTAGAAGCTGAAGTATTTTTAAATAAAAGTGATTGGTCACACTTTAGATTAGCGTCCAATTCTCTCTATTAACTACGACTTTTGCCTCAATAAACTCCTAATTACTAGTTAGTAAGGTTATTAAGTTTAGGTATTGGTAGGATGAAGGGATGTAGAATATGATCATGGCATTAATATGTGCTTTATAAGTATTAATAAACAGCCAATATAATAGTAATATGCATGCTAAGCAACTAGTTAATAGCGAGAATTAGACTCTAAACTAAAGTGTTACTCTATGTTAGTCTATAAGTATTTCATTTTAATCTAAAATTCTTATACATATTCTGCATTATGTCCAGGCATTACAACAAATAGTATCTTTATTTAAATAAGATTATTAGTTTTTATATATGTTTTTATTTTTAAAAAAAAGCATGTCTGGGTCATATTTCCACACAAAATAAATATTTCACATTTAACAAAATTAAGCTTATTTTTTAGGCTTATTATTTAATTTTCTACCAAATTGTCATTGCTGTAATGCTTTCAGATGTTAAGGTTTTTTTCTAATTCATCTCATTTTTATTAATATTTTTTTATTATCCTCATTATTGTACTACATATACTATATATATAACTTTTTTATATTATAGTAATAAAAATGCTTAATGTGCTTAATTCATATCGGTTTCTGCTTCCATGTTTGCATTATGCTTTTTTTATGTTGTTTACTAGAGCAGGTTTTCCTGCTTGAATGTTGATTATTTTCCTCATATTCTCCATTGTTGCGGCTCCTCTCTTCCCAGTCTGTCAGTAACGCTCTGTTTAGTTCCTGTCTCTATGAAGCCCCTCCTTCTGTAATGCACACACTGCGCTCTGATTGGTCGGCTGGAGCAGTGTGTTCTGATTGGTCAAGCGCTTTCAGCGTGTTTGGGAAATGTCCCGCCCCTTCCCATAACCAGCAGTTTCAACACACCACTAAATAACTCAACCAGGCCCCGCCCCTTTATTCTGCGCATTAATTATTTAAATGAGGAATATTGTGACATGTCGGTTCCCGGTAGAAACTCAAGACTACAGTGGAGGAGTTCAAGGAGTTCAGAAACACTGACACTGATATAGAGAAGAACTTTGTAACTTTGCAGATCTTTTTCATGCTCAAACAGTAACATTACACACTAAAGATGTGTAAGAAAAGCATAATAGCTCCTCTTTGATGTTCTTTTGCACTTTTGTAAGACGTCGGGCATCCTGAAGTTTCGAGTTGAATGGAGCGCAGAATACTGTGTTCAGATTGGCTGTAATTGTGTCACATCGAGCTGCATTTTCAATTTCTACTTGTTGCTGAAAACCCACACATTCAGTGTAGAAATTTGAGGGTGTAAATTGAGCCTGTCCGCCCTCCGTAACAGGTTCATTCTCGGGTCACACGGGTGCCTGTGATCCTCAGCTTGTTTTCAGACCCGGACGGCACCTCGCACTTCTGATCCACTACAGATCTGCTCTTTTGTGTCTGACTGTATAGTAGAGCAATAACAATCCCATACAAGCATCTGCCTTTGTGTTCTCTTCAAAACAAGCACATCTCTCTCTCTCCTTTCTTTCATTAGAGAGTGTACAGTGTGTGTGTGTGTGTGCGTGTGCATGATCATCTGTTTTTTGAAATGCTCAGGTGTTTTGGCTTTTGACCTAGAGGAATAGAGAGCACACAGGCAATTTTATTTTTCCATCCATGGGTATTTAAAAAAAAATACTTAGAGAGTTTGGATAGATTATGTATGTGTTAATATGAATATGGAAGTGTTTAGTGTTTGTAAGATTTTTTTTATGTTGTTGGAGATGGATATATTAAATATAAGAAAAAAACAGAAGGATTATACATATATGATTTCTGAAGGATCATGTGACACTGAAGACTGGAGTAATGATGCTGAAAATTCAGCTTTGATCACAGGAATAAATTGCATTATAAACACAAATTTTTATGTTAGATGCAATATATATAATTTGCTATATATATACACCAATCAGGCATAACATTATGACCAAGTGAAGTGAATAACACTGATTATCTCTTCATCACCTGTTAGTGGGTGGGATATATTAGGCAGCAAGTGAACATTTTGTCCTCAAAGTTGAAGTGTTAGAAGCAGGAAAAATGGGCAAGCGTAAGGATTTGAGCGAGTTTGACAAGGGCCAAATTGTGATGACTAGATGACTGGGTCAGAGCATCTCCAAAACTGCAGCTCTTGTGGGGTGTTCCCGGTCTGCAGTGGTCAGGATCTATCAAAAGTGCTCCAAGGAAGGAACAGTGGAGAACCGGAGACAGGGTCATGGGCGGCCAAGGCTCATTGATGCACGTGGGGAGCGAAGGCTGGCCCGTGTGGTCCGATCAAACAGACGAGCTACTGGAGCTCAAATTGCTCAATAAGTTAATGCTGGTTCTGATAGAAAGGTGTCAGAATACACAGTGCATCTCAGTTTGTTGTGTATGGGGCTGCATAGCCGCTGACCAGTCAGGGTGCCCATGCTGACCCCTGTCCACCGCCGAAAGCACCAACAGTGGCACGTGAGCATCAGAACTGGACCATGGAGCAATGGAAGAAGGTGGCCTGGTCTGAGGAATCACGTTTTCTTTTACATCACGTGGATGGCCAGGTGCGTGTGCATGGCACCAGGATGCACTATGGGAAGAAGGCAAGCCGGCAGAGGCAGTGTGATGCTTTGGGCAATGTTCTGCTGGGAAACCTTGGGTCCTGCCATCCATGTGGATGTTACTTTGACACGTACCACCTACCTAAGCATTGTTGCAGACCATGTACTCCCTTTCATGGAAACCCTGGTGGCTGTGGCTCTTCCAGCAGGATAATGCTCCTGACACAAAGCACAAATGGTTCAGGAATGGTTTGAGGAGCACAACAACGAGTTTGAGGTGTTGACTTGGCCTCCAAATTCCCCAGATCCAATCGAGCATCTGTGGGATGTGCTGAACAAACAGGTCCGATCCATGGAGGCCCTACCTCACAACTTACAGGACTTAAAGGATCTGCTGCTAACATCTTGGTGCCAGATACCACAACACACCTTCAGGGGTCTAGTGGAGTTCATGCCTCGACGGGTCAGGGCTGTTTTGGCAGCAAAAGGGAGACCAACACAATATTAGGAAGGTGATCATAATGTTATGCCTGATCGGTATATATATATATATATTTATAAGTGCAGTCAAATTAATAACATTACTGAATATTAAGAGTCTTTTGAATTGTGTCATTTGTCCTCATGGAGATAGATAGCTAGGCACAGTGTGTGAGTCTAAGTGTGTGTGATGCGATTGTGTGTGTCAGTGTGTTTATGAGTGTGTGTGTGTGTGTGTGTGTGAGTGTGATAGTGTTTATGAGTGTGTGTGCGCGACTGTTTGTGTGTGAGAGTGTGTGATGTGATAGTGTTTATAAGTGTGTGTGTGTGCGACTGTGTGTGCGAGTGAGTGTGTGAGTGCGTGTGTGAGTGTGTGCGAGCGAGCGAGTGAGTGTGTGCGAGTGTGTGCATGTGTGTGTGTGCATGAGTGCGTGTGCGACTGTGTGTGTGCGAGCATGTGATTGTGCGTGTGTGCGACTGTGCGTGCATGTGTGTGTGTGTGCGAGCGAGCGAGTGAGTGTATGTGTATGTGAGTGTGTGTGTGTGAGAGTGTGTGTGCGTGAGTGTGTGCGACTGTATGTGTGCGTGCGTGAGTGTGTGTGCGACTGTATGTGTGCGTGCGCGTGTGTGTGTGTGTGCGAGCGAGTGTATATGTGTGTGTGTGTGTGTGTGTGAGAGTGTGTGTGTGAGAGAGTGTGTGTGTGTGTGTGTGTGTGTGTGTGAGTGTGTGAGAGAGAGTGAGTGTGTGTGGTGCTGCAGGAGTGGTGGAAGCTGCTTTTGGAAACTGGGAATGCAAAATGTTAGTGTCTCGTGTCATTCTTGAAGGTGCGCTCATTTCTTCACATGTCAGATGGCCGGCGGTGTCAGCGTGCGTGTGAACTCTGAGGAATGCCGCTCTAAATATAACTCTGGGACATACAGTTACTGCCGTTCAAAGCTACACTAGATGGGACTTTTGGCCCTCTAGCGGATGAAGCATAAAACTACAAGTTGTTTTGATGATCACATGGCTTGTGCTTCGGCTCCAGCGCGGATGAATCTGATCAGTGGGAATATCACTAACAACTTCAAAATGAATGAAAGAAAGATTGATATCTGAAAAATAGTTAAGTAGTTTATATGCTGCTGTTGTTTTTACTTGAAAATGATTGTTTTAAAGTAATGTTACAAAAGAATTAGTTTTTATTTTAATATTTTGTTTCGTTTTTATTTTTATTGTATTGTTGTTTTTTCTATATTTCTATATAGTTTATATTACTAAATAAAAACGAGGAATGTTGCATTGGCAACTAGCTTTTTTTTCTTCAAAGTATCAATATGTTTATGGTTTTGTTTTAGTTTAGTTAACTATAGTAACGCTGGAATGCTGACATTAGACGTTACCTTATGTAAGGTAAAACTATCATCACTTGGCTTGTAGGCTGTTTATGGGCAAACAGAACAACACAGT
Organism: Rhinogobio ventralis; assembly: GCA_039654625.1. Lineage (NCBI taxonomy): Eukaryota > Metazoa > Chordata > Actinopteri > Cypriniformes > Gobionidae > Rhinogobio > Rhinogobio ventralis. The sequence goes on from CM077194.1 coordinate 2,810,742, forward strand.
AACTGGTTTAGAGATTGTTACCAGATTAAACATTGTTTTGTGAACCTCAATGCAGCAAATGTGCTTCTATGCAAAATATGTTGATTCATGTTTTATTACAAGTTCTGCCACCTTAATTTTTTGCCTGGAAACTCATTCCATTTGTTGTAGATTCAAGCTATTATTCAATTTCAATACAATTCACATTTATTTGTATAGCACTTTTCTCAGTACATAACGTTTTAAAGCAGCTTTACGGAAAATGCATGTCTACATTTCAATTTAGAGATATGTTATCAGAGGTGACTGTGTCCAAGTAATCGCCTTTCTTCGCCGCTAATTCTTTTATGTCTGCTTGGTGTGTGACGGCCTTAACACAACGGCTGAGAGAGTGACGGTAAAGTTTTCCTCTTTGTAAAGTCATGAAAACACTATTGTGTTTTTTTTTTCGCCATTGGAGCAACTGGAAACAAAAAAATTACATTTGTTGTAGTTTTCCGTTCACAGCTATTTTAATTTAGCTTTTATTTTAAAATTTTGTAATTTTCATGTTAATTTTAGTAAAAAAAAATGTTTGTTGTTATTTTATCAATTGCCTTTGTCTGTTTTTAAATATTGCTATTTAGGTTTATTTTTTTATTTTTATTTTTTTCAGTTAATTATTAATAATTAGTCATTTAATAATTTATTAATAAATAATTAGTAATTTATATCCAGTTAATAATTCTAGTGCTTATACTTATTTTGGTTTATCGTCAAGTTTTTCAAGTAATATTTATATTTTATTTTATTAAAGCTTTATTTCAATTATCAGAAATGTTGCTAACATGTTTATTTTAATGTGTCCTTGTAACACGTTACATGTATTTACTATATTAATAATAACTATAAATTAGGCATAATTACATGCAACTAACCCTAAACCAAACCCTAACCCTATAGTAAGTACTCAGTTCTTAATATAATTACACTGTAACAATGACACCTTAAAATAAAGGGTTACACTTTATTTTAAGGTGTCATTGTTACAGTGTAATTATATATTTAAGTACAGAGTAATATTAATTAACTACATGTACTTACTATAGGGTTAGGGTTTGGTTGAGGGTTAGTTGCATGTAATTATGCCTAATTTATAGTTATTATTACTATAGTAAGTACATGTAACATGTGTAACAAGGATGCTGTAAAATAAAGTGTTACCAAATAAAGTGTAACCGAAATGTTTTAGTTAACGGTAATAACCCTGACTTGCTCATTGTTTAAATTGTTCATTTAGAACAAAATATGTTACAATTTAGCAGTGAATGAAGCTACACTATTACAGCTCGCCGGATTCCTCCGACGCCTGAGCTGTGTCAGTTTTGCACCCACAGAGGGAATGTGAATCTGCCCGTCGGTGCTGGTGTTTCTGTGACGGCCTGCAGCGCCAGCGTATACCTTTTACTGTCGTCGTTTTTCTGCCTTTGATGCTGCAGCGAGTGTTGTTTGAAGATCAGACTCTGTTTAATTGGCCGTGAAAATACCTCTGCGGCTCAGGCCCGGGCCTGCGCTCTGGAACACGGACGCCGGGACAGAGGACGGGGATCGCTGGAGGGTCGGACCGGCTGAATGGGGAGGGTTTGGGTTAAAAGTTTAGGTCAGGATTCAGAAGGTTTAGGGAGGTGAAACCCTGCTAATTAAGACCTTGTTCAAATGCGTAAAATCTAATGCACTGTGATGCTTCTTCTAAAATATTAATATTATCAGCAGGCCAGATCTGCTGGTTGGAAGCACATATAACAGGGCGGTGCTGTGGATTTATAGCCGTGACTCAGACGCTCAGGCGGTCTCTTGACCAAACAGACTCTGTTCACCCTATAGTGATCATTGAGACGGGACTGTAAGTCACAAACACACGCTCAGTTTCAGTTGGTTTTCTTGCTGTGATGCACAAAAATGTTGTGGTTGATGGTTAATTTGTGAGTTTTGCCATTTTTTATATTGATAGGAACAATACAGAGAAGGATAGAAATTAGGGATGCATTGAAGTAAAACCGTTATAAACCGTAAGATGGCTTAGTGCAATTGTCGAATCGCACAGACTGCAATTTAATTCAGTAAATGTGCTATCGGCAAAGTGCCAAATTTCACTCAAAAAAAAACTGGCAGCGCATTCATTCCCCGTCAAAATTATGGTTTAACGCTTGAAAATGAAGAAATGAAGACATAAATAATAGTATTACAATTTTAAAGTTGCGCTATAAAACGTAAACATGCTAGCAATAGTCTAAATCATGGTAACAACGTGCTAATTCATGCTAGCAACGTGTTAAAAAATGTTAGCAACATGCTACATCATCCTAATGAAATGCTAAAACATGCAACATGTTAAATCATGTTAGCAGCATGTGAATTCATGTTTGCATCATGCTAATTAATGCTAGCAACTTGTTAAAACATGTTAACAAAATGCTAATTCATGCTATCAACATGTTAAACAAATGTTATCAACAAATTAATGAATGTTAGAAGTGTGTTAAAACATGTTAGCAACGTTAAATAATGCTAGCAAATTCATGTTAACATGTTAAATCATGCTGGCAACATGTTAAATAATGCTGATAGTGGGTTAAATATGCTAAAACATGTTAACAAATGTTAAATCATACTAGCAAAACATGGTAACCATGCTAACAATATGTTAGTCAATGCCAACAGTGCTAATTAATGTTAACAGCATTTTAAAACATGCTAGCAACATGCCAATCATGCTAACAAAATGCTAAATCATGTTAGCAACATGTTAAATCATGCTAGCAAACATGCTAATTAATGCTAGCAACATGCTAAAACATGTTAGCAGTGTGTTAAAACATTAATTCATGCTAGCAGCGTGTTAAATCATGTTAACATTATGCTAAAACATGTTAGCAACATGATAATTCATGTCAGCAACATGTTAAAACGCGTGATTTTCTCCCCCAAACCACTTCACCAGAAATCCCAGCCTGCAGCTAATTTCATTGGTTAAGGTTACAGTGACAGTAGGTTTAGGGATCAGTGTTTGGTGTAGGCAATCAGTACTGTGATTGACATGACCAATGAAATCGTAAGAATCGGTTGCAGGGTGGAGTTTCCGCTGAACTGGTTTGGGGGAAAAATTCACATGGGCTGTGTCCGAAATCGCCCCCTATACCCTTAAATAGGGCACTATTTGAGGGGACAGCCATTTGTAGTGGTGTCCGAAACCATAGTGGACGTTATCAAGTGCACTCATTCAATTCACTCACTCGTTTTCATTCACTCCTTCAAGTGGACTATATTAGTGGAGTAATGTAGGGAATAGTGAATGAGTGTATAGGGGGCGATTTTGAACACAGCAATGCACACTTTGCTCAGAGTGGAATAGATGCGATTAAAGTGTTTACATGTCTGTTTATTGCCATTTAAAATCGGCATACACCACGATTTACTACGATTATGGTGGCTGTATGATTTTGAGCGAAGTACTGCGTTTACATGCCTAGACCTCATTATAATCGCATTATGAGGGTGCATGTAAATGTGATCGGACTGTGAGCGGTCCAGTGTGGGATCGTCCCGTCTCTAGTGTACACAAGTACACATCTGTTTACTTCTGCTGTAGTTCGTTTATCCACAAATGAACGTGTGTGTTTAAGTTGTAAAACTCAATTCAAAGTGAGAGCAGATGCTGTAGAGCATCGTGTTTGGATCAGGTGTATACACACACACACACGGTGGGAATGATATCATTGGTTTCACAGCGTTGGATGCGCTCATAACCACATTAAACGAGCAGCTTATAAAAGCTGAATTCCTGGGCTCCGTTCCGGCTCCTCCATGGCGCTCTTTCCTTTCTTGCTCTCTTCTGAGGACAGGCGAACACCCTTTTAAAGATGGAATTCCTGAATCGATTGCAAAAGGCAAACAAGTGAAGCCCTGTGACAGAGAGAGAGTGAGAACTGAGGGAGATCTGGAAGAGAAATATTCCCTGTGGATGTTTGGGATTGGAAATGATCCTGAAATCAGCGGTTTTATGTTCTTAAGGAGCGTTTACACCAGATTTGTGACTGTTTGAATGCAATTATCATAATAGATACCAGGAAACATACATAACCATTAACTAATGTCAGTTTGATGAGTTACATTTTATATTAAACAAAATATTTATTGATATAATTAATATAAATATGTGTACTGTTCATAAGTTTGGGTCAGTAAGATTTTTTTATATTTTTGCAAGTCTCTTCTGCTCACCAGATTTGCATTTATTTGATCAAATATACAGTAAAAAATGCTAAATATTATTCCAGTGTAAAGCAGCTGTTCTCTATGTGAATATATAGTAACGTGTAATTTATTCCTGTGATCAAAGCTGAATTTATCATCATTACTCCAGTCTTCAGTGTCACATGACCCTTATCATTCTCATATGAGGATTTGATGCTCAAGAAACATTTATGATTATTATGAATGTTGAAAACAGTTGTGCTGATTCATATTTTTGTGGAAACTGTGATGCATTTGTTTTTTCAGGCTTCTCTGTTGAATAGAAAGTTCTAAAAAACAGCATTTATTTGAATCTTTTGTAACATTATCAATGTCTTTACTCTCACTTTTGAGCAATTTAAAGGGTTAGTTCACCCAAAAATGATCCCTCAAGCCATGGTGTATATGACTTGCTTCTTTCAAACAAACACAATTAGAGTTATATTAAAAAATATCCTGGCTCTTCCAAGCTTTATAATGGGAGTGAATGGAGGACGAGATTTTGAAGCCCAGAAAAGTGCATCGCTCCATTATAAACTCCAGGGGGTTAATAAAGGTCTTCTGAAGCAAAGCGATGCGTTTGTGTGAGAAAAATACCCATATTTATAACTTTAAAAACTATAAAAAATAACTAGCTTCCGACAGACGGCTGTACGCATCGATTAATGGCGGAAGAGTGACCTCTGACCCGGTGCATGACGTATTGACGAACGCAGAAGCGCAGAGGATAGAGCGAAACAAAACACCGGTCACAAATTAGAAGTCTAAAACTAAAATTTTATATTGAAATGCCGGAGGATTTCGATATAAGAGAAGAGGAGCTTGAGCTTGTTGCCCAGGCCTTTTAGTTTGAACCGCGAGAGGCATCAAAGCTTGCACTACTCCTACATCCGACGCCATGAGTTACTCTTTTGCCACAAGTCGACTTGGTAGGCCGTCTGCAGAGGCCAGATTTACTAAACAGGGCAAATGAGATGGGATGGGAGTGGAAAGTTCTGCGCGTGATCTACTGACGACACACAAATTAAAGAACACAGACGCAGCCGGATCATTGACCAACACAATCTACCAGGAGCAGCGCAAATTAGCGTCTGGTTTAAGACATGCTTTTTTTGGGCGGTGAATAATGGCGCAAACACCAGTAAATTGACCAGCGCAAACCTTAGTAAATCACCTTGCGTGATTCATTTAAATACTCTAATCCCATAAATACTGCGTCTGAAAGAGAAACTCCTACAAATGCATATGCAATAAGATCAGCCGCAACAATAACCCTGTCCACGCCTTTTCAGCGCTTATTCTTCACTGTGTCTTTAGTAAATCCTGACAGTAGTTTTTAACGGCAAAAGAGGGTTTGCGCTGGAGAAAGCTGTTAGTAAATCTGGCCCATAGTTTATAAAGTTATAAGTATGAATATTTTTCTTACCCAAGAAAAGGATTTTATTAAACATTTGTGTAGGTGTATTATATACAGGGAGTGCAGAATTATTAGGCAAGTTGTATTTTTGAGGATTAATTTTATTATTGAACAACAACCATGTTCTCAATGAACACAAAAAACTCATTAATATCAAAGCTGAATATTTTTGTATCAATATTTTAAGTAGTTTTTAGTTTTAGCTATTTTAGGGGGATATCTGTGTGTGCAGGTGACTATTACTGTGCATAATTATTAGGCAACTTAACAAAAAACAAATTTATACCCATTTCAATTATTTATTTTTACCAGTGAAACCAATATAACATCTCAACATTCACAAATATACATTTCTGACATTCAAAAACCAAACAAAAACAAATCAGTGACCAATATAGCCACCTTTCTTTGCAAGGACACTCAAAAGCCTGCCATCCATGGATTCTGTCAGTGTTTTGATCTGTTCACCATCAACATTGCGTGCAGCAGCAACCACAGCCTCCCAGACACTGTTCAGAGAGGTGTACTGTTTTCCCTCCTTGTAAATCGCACATTTGATGATGGACCACAGGTTCTCAATGGGGTTCAGATCAGGTGAACAAGGAGGCCATATCATTAGATTTTCTTCTTTTATACCCTTTCTTGCCAGCCACGCTGTGGAGTACTTGGACGCGTGTGATGGAGCATTGTCCTGCATGAAAATCATGTTTTTCTTGAAGGATGCAGACTTCTTCCTGTACCACTGCCTGAAGAAGGTGTCTTCCAGAAACTGGCAGTAGGACTGGGAGTTGAGCTTGACTCCATCCTCAACCCGAAAAGGCCCCACAAGCTCATCTTTGATGATACCAGCCCAAACCAGTACTCCACCTCCACCTTGCTGGCGTCTGAGTCGGACTGGAGCTCTCTGCCCTTTACCAATCCAGCCACGGGCCCATCCATCTGGCCCATCAAGACTCACTCTCATTTCATCAGTCCGTAAAACCTTAGAAAAATCAGTCTTGAGATATTTCTTGGCCCAGTCTTGACGTTTCAGCTTGTGTGTCTTGTTCAGTGGTGGTCGACTTTCTGCCTTTCTTACCTTGGCCATGTCTCTGAGTATTGCACACCTTGTGCTTTTGGGCACTCCAGTGATGTTGCAGCTCTGAAATATGGCCAAACTGGTGGCAAGTGGCATCTTGGCAGCTGCACGCTTGACTTTTCTCAGTTCACGGGCAGTTATTTTGCGCCTTGGTTTTTCCACACGCTTCTTGTGACCCTGTTGACTATTTTGAATGAAACGCTTGATTGTTCGATGATCACGCTTCAGAAGCTTGGCTATTTTAAGACTGCTGCATCCCTCTGCAATATATCTCACTATTTTTGACTTTTCTGAGCCTGTCAAGTCCTTCTTTTGACCCATTTTGCCAAAGGAAAGGAAGTTGCCTAATAATTATGCACACCTGATATAGGGTGTTGATGTCATTAGACCACACCCCTTCTCATTACAGAGATGCACATCACCTAATATGCTTAATTGGTAGTAGGCTTTCCAGCCTATACAGCTTGGAGTAAGACAACATGCATAACGAGGATGATGTGGTCAAAATACTCATTTGCCTAATAATTCTGCACTCCCTGTACATTTTTATAAATGTTATAAATAATATCATTTTCATATTTATTTACACAAATATCATCATGCTAGAAATCCTAACCTGTGTGATGTCTGTGTTTGATGACATTGCGGAAAATTCAGAATTAATTTGCTCATAGATCTCACGTTTCTGTCTGTTTTACAAACACTATTTGATCTTTATTTCTGTACTATCAAATAAGTCACAGAAACGCTGAAGCATTGAGAGCATGTTGACACACAGATGATTCAGAGCTGCTCTCTGAGCACGACTGTGACTGCATCCTAAATCACATACTTCATACTGTACAGCAGGTGAAAAACATGTGACAAAAGAAGTATGTCCGAATTCACAGAGTAGGCAAAAAGTTCTCGGATGACCTACTACTTCTGGCGAGATTCTGAAGTATGATGCACACTTTACTATCCCATGAGGCCACGGGAGAGGTTTTGTGAATGACAGTGAAGTGACGCTGGAAGGTCACATGATAATGACATCATTCATACTACACACTCATACTATGTAGAAGCAGTCACAAAATAATTACTTATTCTAAATAAGAGAGAGAATGTGATTATCGGATGCAGTCTATATTCTCTGTTTCTTCCTCTGTTGTTTTTGCAGCAGCAGCAAGCAGAGACATGCGTCACAGCTCACATACAGGCCATTTAGGCTCCTTAGAGGAGATTAAGTCACACCTTGCTATAAAAAAGACATTTCCCATTTCAGTCTTTCCCCTCTGGTCTCTCTCCTGATCTCAAGCCTGGGCAAAAACTCCCACAATCCCCCTGGAGAACCACCCCAGCGGGAGGAATGTGAGGATCATTTATATGTTACACAATAGTTATTTTTCTGAAAAATGTCTAAAAAGTGCATTCAAAAATGTATATTCTTCTATAATCCAGTTTTTATTTGGAAATTGATGGACACAAAACAAAATAAATAGTTCAAACTATAAATTATGTTTGGATGAGCCACATTGAAGGATTTTATATATATATATATATAAGTGTTACCGTAACGTTTAATGCAAAGCTCCGTTTATTTAAATCCCTTCAGATTTTCCCTTACAATAAGCGGAGAAATGTGAAAAGGCTTTAGATGTTCTGTGTGGGCCTGGTTGTTAGTGCTCAAATACTTTGGGTAGATCGGATCGGATTCACAGGTCTTATGGAATAACAGGATACAGATCAAAACAGGAATGTTTTCATGTGGTGAATGAAAGCACAGGAAGAACCGGCTAATTACACTGCCGCTCGGAGCCCGAGGCCACGCTGGCAAATCGTCACTCGCGCTTGATATTACAATTTACCCTGTCAGGTGTAACCGTTCACCACCGTAAGCCAATCAAGACTTTAAACGTTTAGTGTTACCTGTAGTAGGAAAGGCGGCTTTCATATAATATGATGTGAAAATGTTTACATATAATATATTTTTATTTAATATATTCTAAAATATGCAACATATTTAGAGTAGAAATCTTTTGGAATGTTGCACCAGCAAATCATCATATTAGAATGATGTCTGAAGGATCATGTGACACTGAAGATAAATTCAGCTTTGATCACAGGAATAAATTACACTTTACTATATATTCACATAGAAAACAGTTCTTTTAAATTGTAATAATATTTCACAATTTTACTGTTTTTACTGTATTTTTAATCAAATAAATGCAGCCTTGGTGAGCAGAAGAGACTTTTCAAAAACATTAAATATATATACACCGATCAGGCATAACATTATGACGTGAATAGCACTGATTATCTCTTCATCATGGCACCTGTTAGTGGGTGGGATATATTAGGCAGCAAGTGAACATTTTGTCCTCAAAGTTGATGTGTTAGAAGCAGGAAAACTGGGCAAGCGTAAGGATTTGAGCGAGTTTGACAAGGGCCAAATTGTGATGGCTAGACGACTGGGTCAGAGCATCTCCAAAACTGCAGCTCTTGTGGGGTGTTCCCGGTCTGCAGTGGTCAGGATCTATCAAAAGTGCTCCAAGGAAGGAACAGTGGAGAACCGGCGACAGGGTCATGGGCGGCCAAGGCTCATTGATGCACTTGGGGAGCGAAGGCTGGCCCGTGTGGGCCGATCAAACAGACGGGCTACTAGTCACTGTCTGCTTTCATTGTACAGTAAAGAGCAGAGTAAACATTCTGTTAAACATGTATTGTGTTTCACTGAAGAACGTCATACAGGTTTAAAACAACATGAGAGTGACTAAATTGAATTAAACTATTTCTATAGCTTTTTTTGAAGTCTTCCACTTCATACCTGTTGGGGGCAGTATGACCTCAGAAAGTGATTGGCTAGAGACGTTACTGTTAATTGGCTAATTTATGAGTGGAGAGTATAAAAGTTTGTAGTAATCTGCTCATCAATACTTCATCTGCTGGAACGTTTTCTTTTTCTAAATTGCTTTCTTTTAGTCAACATTTATCACCCCTTCGGATTATTATTTTCTCTTTATTGTATAAAGACATGATGTTATATTTTTTTGTAATAGATCATTCTCTGCCTAAATAAATAATCTTGCATTTCAAACAATTAATTTGCATTTATGTGATGGTCAGGAACAGACTGGCCGTAAATTGGGGGCTCGTCCGGGATATTTATGTCATGGCCAGCTCGTTCCACCAGAGGAAGTACTGATGAGCAGATTACTACAGATTTTATACTCTCCACCCATAATAGCCAATTAACAGTAATGTCTCTAGTCAATCCCATTCCAGGGTCATACTGCCCCCAACAGGTAAGAAGTGGAAGACAGGGCCGCAACACTTTCCATAAACTTTTTTGTGTCCGCCAGAATTAGATTTTTGGTAACACTTTACAATAAGGTCCCATTAGTTGGCATTATTTAATGACTTAACCAACATTAACTAGCAGTAAGCAATACATTAGTTACAGTATTTATTGGTCTTTGTTAATATTAGTTCATGCTCATGTTAGGCGCATTGAATATTAATAACAAAAACAGTATTTGATTTGAATAATGGTTTAGTAAATGTTGAAATAAACATGAGCTAAAATGTAATAAATGTTTTCTTTTTATTAGTTCATGTTATCTAATGTAATTAACTAATGGAACGTTATTGTAAAGTATTACTGATTTTTATTTTTTTATTTTATACAGAAATGTATTGGCTGCTTCTATCTTGCCAGTTCTTGTTTTTTCAAACACACGCGCACACACACACACCTACATACTCACACACACTCACTCACACACACTCACACACTTGCATACATTCACACACACTCACACACATACATACACACACACCTACATACTCACACACACTCTTACACAAACACACATACTCACACACACTCACACACTTGCATACATAAACACACACACACACACATACCTACATACTCACACACACTCTTACACAAACACATATACACACACACACTCACTCACACACTTGCATACATTCACACATACTCACACATACACTCACCTAAAGGATTATTAGGAACACCATACTAATACTGTGTTTGACCCCCTTTCGCCTTCAGAACTGCCTTAATTCTACGTGGCATTGATTCAACAAGGTGTTGAAAGCATTCTTTAGAAATGTTGGCCCATATTGATAGGATAGCATCTTGCAGTTGATGGAGATTTGTGGGATGCACATCCAGGGCACGAAGCTCCCGTTCCACCACATCCCAAAGATGCTCTATTGGGTTGAGATCTGGTGACTGTGGGGCCATTTTAGTACAGTGAACTCATTGTCATGTTCAAGAAACCAATTTGAAATGATTCGAGCTTTGTGACATGGTGCATTATCCTGCTGGAAGTAGCCATCAGAGGATGGGTACATGGTGGTCATAAAGGGATGGACATGGTCAGAAACAATGCTCAGGTAGGCCGTGGCATTTAAACGATGCCCAATTGGCACTAAGGGGCCTAAAGTGTGCCAAGAAAACATCCCCCACACCATTACACCACCACCACCAGCCTGCACAGTGGTAACAAGGCATGATGGATCCATGTTCTCATTCTGTTTACGCCAAATTCTGACTCTACCATCTGAATGTCTCAACAGAAATCGAGACTCATCAGACCAGGCAACATTTTTCCAGTCTTCAACTGTCCAATTTTGGTGAGCTCGTGCAAATTGTAGCCTCTTTTTCCTATTTGTAGTGGAGATGAGTGGTACCCGGTGGGGTCTTCTGCTGTTGTAGCCCATCCGCCTCAAGGTTGTGCGTGTTGTGGCATCACAAATGCTTTGCTGCATACCTCGGTTGTAACGAGTGGTTATTTCAGTCAAAGTTGCTCTTCTATCAGCTTGAATCAGTCGGCCCATTCTCCTCTGACCTCTAGCATCAACAAGGCATTTTCGCCCACAGGACTGCCGCATACTGGATGTTTTTCCCTTTTCACACCATTCTTTGTAAACTCTAGAAATGGTTGTGTGTGAAAATCCCAGTAACTGAGCAGATTGTCTGGCACCAACAACCATGCCACGCTCAAAATTGCTTAAATCACCTTTCTTTCCCATTCTGACATTCAGTTTGGAGTTCAGGAGATTGTCTTGACCAGGACCACACCCCTAAATGCATTGAAGCAACTGCCTTGTGATTGGTTGATTAGATAATTGCATTAATGAGAAATTGAACAGGTGTTCCTAATAATCCTTTAGGTGAGTGTACATACACACACACACACACACACACCTACATACTCACACACACTCTTACACAAACACACACACACACACACTCACATACATACATACACACACACACACACACACACACAGATCAGCTTTTAATCAGCTGCTCTGCCTCTTCCTGCTTCATCTGGCCAATCAGCTGAAAGCAGCCAGGTAGCACAGACTCACACACACGCACACACACACACACACACACACTCTGCTGGAAGTCACATTACACTCTGATCGCAGCCAAACCCTCTCATTAACCCTGCAGATCAAACCTGCGGCCACTAAACTCACACTTAACAAGTTTCTCAAGATTTCTCACATGCTTGTGACTCTTATTAAAAAACAACTTATGCACAGCTTAAGCCTAGACTGTCAATCCAAATCTGATTTTTGTGCCGAGCAAGTGTGAACGGCAAAATATCACATGAAATGCGATTCTTGCAAATCTGTAAAAGGTGTTTTGAAATCTTATTCAAATCGCATTTCTGGAAATCTAACCGAAGTCTAACCTCGTGGTTTGAGTCACTTTCTCACGCCACGTAAAGCCTAAACATGTCAGATGTTGTTACAGGAAACATGCTGAAAGTCGCTGCAGAAACATGGTTGTGTTGTTGCAAAGTGGCTGTCAAGCAGAAAATTACAATATAATGGAGACATTAGAGTCGACAATAATAAAGCCACACACACCAGCCTCTGCTTCTGCCACTGTCTCATAACACGCCACATATTGTCATGTTGTAAATAAGACATAATCTGTACTGTAAAGCCCTTCTCGTTGCTGTTGCTGTCTTTGGCGTATGCCTACCAATACTACACCATTGACCAATGCAGATATTCTGGAAAACGAAAGAGCGGACACAAATCGGATCTGAACAGTGTGGACACTCAGTAATTTAGATCAGATTCCAATTTTGAAGAAGATTTTGAAATCTTTTATCTGAAGAAGCGCGTCTAACAGGCAAATGACAGGCCTGTGATTGTACTTCCTTTCTCTGCAGATGCCGTCTACAGCCATCAGCCCAGCCTATTTTTCTGGCAGTTTTTTGCTCATATCTTGAAGCAATTTTGTTACTGAAGTAAATGTATCTTGATTTAGAATGGTTCAGACATCTGTACTGGAAAACAAGTAAAAAAATACTGGGGAAGAACATCTTCTGCAGTGTAGTAATTCTTGACTTTGTAAACTCTACTAATTATAACAGCTCAATCATTTTAAACTCTCTCTGTGCATTGTGTGAAACACAGCAGTACACTTTCCTGCAGTTCATACTGTAACCTTTGACCTTTGAACTCTCAGCAGTAGGGCAGGAAATAGACCGTTGGTGAGTTATTGGTCATTGTTTAGGGAGAATTCCCTCCTAATCTCACATGAAGCGCATCTGTCTTGGCGGAGGCGGGAGGATTTGACACAGTGGAAGGAAATACTAAAGTGTTTTTGTAGTGTATAAACTCTCTAAAGAGGTAAAGACTGATCTGAAGGCTTTCACAGTAAAATTCATCACAATAAAGAGTGTTTTTCTCCTAGTTAGATATTAGCTAAGCATATTAATTTGAACAAACTCCTAACCTGAAGTATTGAATCACTGGTCTCTTTAGTTAACATTAGTTGATGCATTAGCTAACATGAACTAACAATGAGCAATTACAGCGTTTATTAACCTGTTTTAATGTTAGTGCAAATTGCATTAACATGTTTTAGAAAATGTGTAAATTAACATTAACTAAGATTATTAAATGCTGTAAAAGTTAACTAATGTTAACAAATGAAACCTTATTGTAATCATATGTTGTTGGTGAAAATGTGTAATTAAATGTGTGTTTTGGTACAGAACATCCTCTAATGAAAAGTTACTGGAAGAATTGAAAAGGTGCATTTCATGTTTTGATAAGACATTGTGGATCTCTGTTAACTCTAGTAGTCTCTTGTTGTGTCTCAGGTCAGAAGTTATTGAAAGTCTTTCTCTTTGACACACACATGTGCTCAGGGTCAGTAGCGCAGCTAAATTGCATAATGACAGGACTCAATGACTCCAAATGTGTGATAATACTGCCATCTGCTGGCTCATGTGGTTTCTTCTGTTTGTGTCTCTCAGGCTCGACTGGCTATTCAGAGAGGAGCTCAGGCTGTCATCTTCGACATCACAGATGATCCAGCTGCTGCTGTGGAGGTGTGTGTGTGTTCATGTTTTTCTATCCAGGTGGGGACTTCACCCAGAATGCACATGGACTCAATGTCCCCACAGTGACACGAGTCCCCATGAGGAAACAAGCTGAATGAGTTTTTTGGAAAATCTAAAAATGCCTGTAGTTTTGTGTGATGGGTAGGTTTAGGGGTAGGGTTACTGTGTGTGTGATGGGTAGGTTAAGGGGTAGGGTTAGTGTGTGTGTGTGTGATGGGTAGGTTTAGGGTTAGTGTGTGTGTGTGTGTGTGTGTGTGTGTGTGTGTGTGTGTGTGTGTGATGGGTAGGTTAAGGGGTAGGGTTAGTGTGTGTGTGTGTGTGTGTGTGTGATGGGTAGGTTTAGGGGTAGGGTTAGTGTGTGTGTGTGTGTGATGGGTAGGTTTAGGGGTAGGGTTAGTGTGTTTGTGCGTGTGTGTGTGATGGGTAGGTTTAGGGGTAGGGTTAGTGTGTGTGTGTGATGGGTAGGTTTAGGGGTAGGGTTAGTGTGCATGTGTGTGTGTGTGTGTTGGGCAGGTTTAGGGGTAGGGTTTGTGTGTGTGTGTGTGTGTGTGTGTGTGATGGGTAGGTTTAGGGGTAGGGTTAGTGTAAGGGGAGAAAATATATAGTTTGTGCAGTATAAAAACCATTACGTCTATGGAGAGGTCCCAGAAAGATAGCGCAGCAGACGTGTGTGTGTCTGTGAGTGAGTGTGTGTGTCTGTGAATGTGTGTCTATACGTGTTTGGGTCTGTGTGTGTCTGTGTGTGAGCAGAGGTGTGTGTGTATTTTGCGTGTGTGTGCGCATGTGTGAGTGTGTATGTGTGAGTGTGTGTGCTTGTGTGTGTGCCCCTTACATAAAATGCATATTAATTTCAGTCATCACTCTATATCTGCCAATAATATGTCTTAGTAAGATGATATTTAAATGCTTAGTTTTTACGATTAAAGCTCTGTAGTTTAAAAACATATAATGCAATGCAATACAATGATGATTGAGATTTACAAGTAAACCTTCCTTAAAAGCCTGATGATCATATTTGATAATCACTATTTCAACATGATTTTTCTAAAACAGGATGTATGGATAATCAAGTAAATCTAAGTTGCTTCAGTCGATAATGAAATATTATTAACAATATAAAAGTTATTCATACATTTACTTTATAAAAAAATCAGCAAAGGTTTCACAGCAACAAAAAAAAAAAACATAAATTAACATGGGATCTCCTTTAAGCTTTTTATTTTTTTAATTATTTTTATATATTATTATTTATTATATTTTTAGTGTTTTTAATTTTTAGAAAATTCTTAAATCAGACTTCACTTTTCTAACTAAGGTATTTTATCAGATTGTTACCATGGTACATTGTTTGTTTGCCATTCAGTTCAAAACATATCCTACTCCATACATTCCAGTTAGTGCTCAGAGAGTTTGTCCTGAAGTGTGTTTTTCACACACAGCTGCGGGATTCGGGTTCGTTGTCTCGTCCGGTGCTGCTGGTGAAGTCTTCAGACGCAGAAGAACTGATGGGACTCGTCAATAAGAACGAAGAAGCCATGGTGTACATAGACATCATAATGGAGGATCCAATATGGGTGAGTAAACATATACACATTTATTAATGTCTCTTCATCTCTAGGCTTTACTGTTTGTAAGCCTTCCTGCTGGAAATACCAGCATGGATTTCCATAGCTGTTAGTGTTGGTCCAGCTAACCGACCAGTATGCACTATAAAAAGGATTTTTTAAAGTTGTAAATAATGATTATTGTTTTAGGTCCAAACGTACCCAAGTACATTAGGGGTAACAGATTTAAGAAACATTCTGGCTGGTAATGGGGTTAAATGCATTAGTTGGTGGTTTGAGGACACTCAGGCTTCACTCTTCATGTGTTGTGCCCTCAGCCTCACTATGACGTTGGCATCCTGTTGACCGTGGCTCTGGCTGTGTTGGCCATCATCATGATCTTTGCTCTGCGCTTCCGCTGCCGGTCCAACAGAACCTGGGTAAGAAAGCACAACACTCTTCATACCCAAGAGCTCTACGTTCACTTGGTTTGATGGTGGATTGTAAATTGTCCATTGCAAAAAATGATGTTCTTCCTAAGTATTTTGTTTTGTTTTCCATTACAAATTTCAAAACATTCTTAATTCAAGATGCATTTACTTGAGAAGCAAATTGTTTTGTTTTCTGAAAAATGTATAAAAATTAAATGAGTTTTAAAATTTAAAATTAAATGAGAAAAAATGGTTGCACTTTATTTTACAGTATGTGCACTTACAGTGTAAATTTGTTTTCCCTTTGAATTATTATTATTTCTTTTGAGCATAAATTAACTTAAATGTGATACATTTTTAAGAAAACAAGTCATTTTGCTTCTCAATTAAATATACATTGATTTAAGAATGTTAGATATATTTGTACTGGAAAACAAAAGTACTAAGGAAATATTTTTGCAGTGCATTGTACCCCTCTCAACTAACCTATTATGCTATTTTAAAGGCTCCTAATTTTTTTAAGGTCTCCTACAACATGCATCCAAGGTCAAAAAACACTTTAATTTTCTCATTATACATTGCAGCATCAGCTCTTTTCACACAGTGTCTGAAACAGTTCAATAAAGGATTCACTCTCTCTAAACCCTGCCTTTCTGAGAGCCTGCTCTGCTCTAAATGGTCAGATGGCCCAGTCTATTGTGATTGGTCGACTGCTTCCAGTGCGTGTCGGAAACCAAACGGCCATTAGCATATCTGAATTTCAGCTCCGGATCTTCCTCAGCACTTGATACACAGTGATAGGAACAGTAACGACAAAGACTATAGAAAAAGAAAGCCGGTTCACTCCTATTACTCATGAATGGGAGAAACTGCAACATGCAATATGGTGGAATAGCCCCGCCTTCTAAATAAAAGAGCCAATCGCTTTTTCTTATTTGATCGCGTTGATTGGTAAAGTCATTGCGTCACTGCAGCTGCAGTTAGAAGCTTCGGTTCCCATAGGAACCTGAGACTCGCGCTTGGGACTGCACATATGCGCATTGGCTCGTCTAGTCTGAAAAATATGCTTTTTTAACCTTATTTGAACATAAGAAACAACATTTATGGGACAGTTCATGTCAGATTTTTTTGCTGATTTGAAATAAACTATATTGGCACAAAGTATTGGGACACTCCTCCAAATCATTGAATTCAGGTGTTCCAATCCCTTCCATGGCCACACGTGTATAAATCAAGCACCTAGGCATGCAGACTGCTTCTACAAACATTTGTGAAAGAATGGGTCGCTCTCAGGAGCTCAGTGAACTCAAGCGTGGTACCGTGATAGGTTGCCACCTGTGCAATAAGTCCATTTGTGAAATTTCATGGAATGGGTTTCCATGGCCGAGCAGCTCATCCAAGCCTTACATCACCAAGTGCAATGCAAAGCGTGGGATGCAGTGGGGTAAAGCACGTTGCCACTGGACTCTAGAGCAGTGGAGACGTGTTCTCTGGAGTGACCAATCACGCTTCTCTGTCTGGCAATCCCATGGACGAGTCTGGGTTTGGTGGTTGCCAGGGGAACGGGACTTGCCTGACTGCATTGTGCCAAGTGTAAAGTTTTGTGGAGGGGGGATTATGGTGTGGGGTTGTTTTTCAGGGGTTGGGCTTGGCCCCTTAGTTCCAGTGAAAGGAACTCTTAATGCTTCAGCATACCAAGACATTTTGGACAATTTCATGCTCCCAACTTTGTGGGAACAGTTTGGGGATGGCCCCTTCCTGTTCGAACATGACTGCGCACCAGTGCACAAAGCGTCGGTCCATAAAGACATGGATGAGCGAGTTTGGTGTGGAGGAACTTGACTGGCCTGCACAGAGTCCTGACCTCATCCCGATAGAACACCTTTGGGATGAATTAGAGCGGAGACTGCGAGCCAGGCCTTCTCGTCCAACATCAGTGCCTGACCTCACAAATGTGCTTTTAGAAGAATGGTCAAAGATTCCCATAAACACACTCCTAAACCTTGTGGAAAGCCTTCCCAGAAGAGTTGAAGCTGTTATAGCTGCAAAGGGTGCGCCAACTCCATATTAAACCCTACGGATTAAGAATGGGATGTCATTAAAGTTCATGTGTATGTAAAGGCAGGCATCCCAAAACTTTTGGCAATATAGTGTATGTTATTTAATTGTGAGTTTGCCAAGCAGTTATAAATAGATAGGACTTGGTCTTGTATGCCCGAAATAGCTGCCCAGAGGTATTGCAAATATGGCCGCCGAGTGAACAGACTTTCCTTGATAGGGACTTTAACAATGGCTTTGGTTTTACCGTATCAATCTCATCCTTTTAAAGTGCATCAAAGTGAATTTGTTTGACAGCAAAAAACAGAGTCTTCTCAACATTAACAACACTAACCAAACTCAAACAACTTCCAGTCTCAGCTAAAACTACAGTGTTTGAGGGCGCGGCAATGTAGACGTTGTTTACCGGCAGCCAATCAGCTGGCATTATGCAAATCTGTTACAAATCTTCATGCAGGAAGTGAGACTGGAATTACCAACGGCATCAGGCAGTTCAGAATAAATTCTTTCTTTCAAGAGACTATAACTTTATTTGTCATGAACTTTGATCTTTGAAACTTTGCAGAGCTTTTACAGTCACAAACAGCTCTATTACACACTGCATGAAAGGGAATATCTGAAAAAGCATAATAGTGGCACTTTTCGCTATAGAAATCTCAAAACCCTTTTTCCTCTCCTCCCAGGACTCTGTGCATCAGGAGACCATGCGTGCCATCAGCAGGTTGGAGACACGCACGTACAGCTCTCAGGGTTGCTCTGGCTCCCAGCGTTCCCGCGGAGCTCCAGGGTCAAACAGCAGCTCCAATTCCACCCCGATCTGTGCCATCTGTCTTGAGGAATTCATGGATGGACAGGTAAGAGGAGGCAAGAACGAAAAAGCATGATATGATTTTGAATCAACTTACCTTTATTTATATAGTGCTTTAAACAACCTTGATTGTTTCAATGTTGATTAATTTCGGTTCAATAACTGCAAAATTCAAACGTTGATTCATTTGAATAACAACAGAAACCATCATTGACAGGAAAAGGACCACTGTAGGATGCTATTTATGAAACGTTTGAGGCACACCAATGGCATGTTTAATATTTGGTTTTCTGTCTCTCTGGCAGGACTTGAGAATAATCTCCTGTGCTCATGAGTTTCACAGGGAGTGTGTCGACCCCTGGCTCCTACAACACCGTACCTGCCCACTGTGCATGCACAACATCATGGGTAAACAGCCTCAGGGTACATTTCTCCAATATTATCATTATAGAGCTTGCAAGGCAGCACTGTATTGAAATTCCACTTCTTTCTTTATCTTATACTATACGTGTCTCCAGTCCTGCTCCTGGAGAGCCACTGTCCTGCAGAGTTCAGCTCCAACACCAATTAAAGCATACTAGAAGCTTCCAGGCAAGTTGGAGCTAAACCCTGCAGGACAGTGGCCCTCCAGAACCGAGTTTGGACTACCTGAATATGAACATGTAACCATCCTAATGTCCAAACCTGACTTTCTTCTGTGGAGCACAAAAGAAGATATTTTGAAGAATGTCTCAGAGTTTGATTGTCACACAGTGAATGATGAGGGTACAGTGTTGTTTGGACCTCAACGTTCTTCAAAATGTCTTTTTATGTTTAATGTAAGAAAGTAAGTCATATGGGTTTGGGACAACCTGAAGGTTAGTAAATGTTCATTTTTGGATAAAGGGTTAGTTCACCCAAAAATGAAAATTATCCCATAATTTACTCACCCTCAAGCCATCCTAGGTGTATCAGCCAAACACAATTAGAGTTATATTAAAAAATATCCTGGCTCTTCCAAGCTTTATAATGGGAGTGAATAGGGGTCGAGATTTTGAAGCCCAAAAAAGCGCATCCATCCATCATAAAAGTAATCCATATGCCTCCAGGGGTTAATAAAAGCCTTCTGAAGCGAAGTAAAATATCCATATTTATAAAATCAATGGAAGATTGATGCAGGATTCCACTGACACTAACATATGATTATTTGGCTGCCTTGCAATCGCTGCTATTTTCTTTAGGAAATGCAACTGTTGTTTTTTAAGCATGATATTCAGGCTACGTCCACATTTACCCGGATATTTTAAAAAAAATAATTTCAAAACACACTCTGTCCACACTAGCGATATTAAGCATTTTCCAAAGGTTGCTCTTCAACACGGACACGTCTGAAAACGCTTAAATCACCATGCATAAAACATCATAAATGCTCACTGAGAGATGTAATAAAGTTCTCTTAAGGCCTCAATATACTTCAAGCGAAATCGAAGAACGAACTGATGGGACGTCATGTTGTGTGTTTATTTTGTTATTGAAAGGAAAGCGTGCAGCACATATTTACATATTCATCTATAGCCGCTTTCAGCAGTGTGGGTGGCGTCAGATGTTCGATAACAGTATATCACTGCTCAAGTATTTAGAAATTCGTTTTACTCCTAGACAAAGAACGTAAAAGAACTTTTATTAGCAAAATATCCCACCACTTACTTGTGCATCCGGTTACACTCAAAATGGCTGTCATCATGTTTTGCCACAGGACAGCAAATGCGAATAAATATTCTGTCGTTATTGTAGGAATGTAATATGAAGATTGTACAATATAACCATCAAATTGTATAATATATATGAGTACATCATGCATCACATGACTAAATGTGTCATTGTTTTAAAATATCTCAGTTTTCACAGTCCTCACGACAACTCAGAAATGGCATTTTCTAATGTACCCAAACAGCAACATAGCGTTGGCTCTGTTTTCGCTAGACAAAAATGTTGCCAATTAATATGGACGTAGCCTCAGTAGACATGTTTTATAATATTCCTATCAAATGTGTTTTTGAGCACCAAATGTCCTCCATCATCAGGTTCAGATCTGGCATCCCGTCAGCCCCAAAGGAGTCGACTGCCGCCCCCTCCACAAGAGCACAGTCAGGCCTTCCTCCTTCCCCATCACTATTCAAACCAACACCCTTACTCCCAGCACCATGTCCCCTTTTCTCTGCGGCATCACTACCCCCGCACCCCTGGACCTTTACCCCAATTGGGTCACTTTGGAAACTCTCCCCCTCTTCATCCACGCACTCTCCGTTGCTTTCCCAGCAGACCATTGGGTGCAAGCTGCGCGTACCACCTGGCCCCAGATTCCCATCACGGACGTACGCACAGAACAGGCGGGCGTGGGTGTCGGACTGGGGGGCATCACTATGCGCCCCCCAGACGGTCATGTCACCGGTGCCCCAGAGGAGCTTTACGGAACGCTTCGGGTTCTTGTGTGCATCATTTTGCATCTTCAGTAAACCACGCAACTCATCACCTGCCACGTGGCGGAGGCTCGCATGGTCGCCAAGATGACGGCAGCTGCTCCGGAGGGAGTTACCACACGGAGCGCAGTGGTTACCTTGCTGACGGGCCGGCCAGCGACTCCAGCTCGGGATCGTGCCACGGCTCGTCCAGTGATTCCGTATTGAACTGTACGGACATCAGCCTGCAGGGCGTCTATGGCAGCTGGTCCACTTTTCGTAGCTCGCTCAGCAGTGACTATGACCCGTTTGTCTATTATGGACCGGGCAAAGCCCCACGAAGAGGGAGCATGGAGGCCACGCAGAGGCCTCGTTCCCTGGACTCGGTAGTGAACCACGCCGGTGATGCCGGTGCAGTTTGCTCGGAAGAGCAGCAGCAGCAGCAGGTGGCCGTGTTCAGTCACGTTCACTATCACAGGCATAGACACCACTATTACGAGGACGGGGAACTCAGTCAAGGGCCCGGCCAGGGCTCTGACGAGGATCAGGGGGCCACGTCCTCAGCCATGGCAGCTGGGGGCCCCTGTAATGCAACAAAAAACAAAGACTCAACTGGGTGTCAAGTACAGCACCAGTCTTGCCACTGCCCCAAAACGGACCTCAGTTCAAGGAGGGTTGAGGATAGAGCCCTGGACCCCGTTTCTTCCTCAGGCGCCTCTGTGATCCTTCCCCCTCCTTTAACCTCTCCGTCCCCGTCCTGTTGCCACAAAGGCCCAGGGTGGACTACCAGACAGAAAGCAGCCGGCTGTCCCTTGGAAGCGCCTTCGCCGGTTGTTCACTTTCATCAAAGCTTGGACCTTCAGGATGATTGTAGCATTCATATCCACTACGGACAGGGAGCAGGAGGCTACTGCTGCACACCTGCACCGGATATGGCCCCCACGCTGCTGCCAGTGCCCCTGATCTTGGACTCGAATGGTATGGCCGACTGGCCGTGCTGTGGCGGGGCACATGTGGTGTGGCAGAAGCAGGTGCAACAGGCCCATTCGGAGCCTCAGCTTCTAGGGGCCACTTCTGAAATGGACAGACCCCTGTGTAGGGCCCATCATGGCCCGGGGGACGAACTTCCCACGGACATCTGTCTGTACTGCCAAACTTTACACAATAGTCAGGGTGAGTATGTGTGACTGTAGTGCTCCACTTTATAGTCAAGTAATTTCTACAGCACTTTATACAGATTCACAGTTATAAACAGGAAAATAACAGAATCAATGTAAAGCAGCTCTAAAAAGACAATTGATTCAGTATTGATTCAGTTATGTTCAATAACTGTATAAAGTGTACGAATTATGAAACAAGTTCACTTCAGCTATAAGCAGCCGTACAGAAGACAATAAAGTCGTTGTTCAGTTTGAATCAGTTTAATGTTGATTCAGTTCTGTTCAATAGCTGTGTAAAGTTTATCAGTTGTGAAATTATGAAACAAGCTATAAGCAGCTGTGCAGAAGACAATAGAGTTGTTATTCAGCTTGAGTCAGTTTAATGTTGATTCAATTCTGTTCAATAACTATTAAGTTTATCAGATATGAAATTATGAAACAAGCTATAGCAGCTCTACAGAAGATAATAGCCGTTATTCAGCTCAAGTTTAATATTGATTCAGTTTAGCTCAATAACTGTGTGAAGTTTAGCAATTATGAAACGAGTTCACTTCAGCTATAAGCAGCTCTATAGAGGCATTATTCAGCTCGAATCAGTGATTCAAATCAGTTCAACAACAGTGGCTGTTGCCAAATATGTCAATTATAAAAAAATAAGTTGATTAATCTATAAGCAGATGAATCAATAGAGGAAGACAATAGAGTCATTATTCAGCTCAAGTCAGTTTGGTATTGATTTGGTTCTGTTCAATAACTGTGTCAATTCAGCTATAAGCAGTCGTTATTCATCTAAAATTTTGTTCTTAATCAATAATGTCACTCAAAGCGATAAGATTACAGTATAATAAGGGTCTTTGATATGTATTGAATATTTTTGTTTGTCTGTTTATTTGTGAGGATTATCTTAATGAACAAAACATGTAATAATCACAGCTATTTTCTGCAATAATTGAAAGCCAGTGGAACATTCATATTGGCTTTTTGATGGGTGATGCCTAACTTATGGGTTTGCCTGTGAAAATACATAATTCCTGAAGAAACTCAATCGCTGGTTATAATCTGAACGTGCACAGCTGATTCACAGTGCATAATGACAGTTTTCATTTCCTTTAATTTGATGATGTGAAATGATTTCTACATGTTTTTCTCTTGTGTCACAGGGTCAGAAGAAGAGTCTGGTGTTTGAGAAAACTCTTCATCCAAAACTCCTCACGCTGCTACACAAGAGCCGAAATGGACAAAACTCTTCGGCGTTCTCTCGCTGTCTCTTTCACGTTGAGTCTTCCAGATAATTCCAAACATCTTCTGCAATATCAAACCGCATCACCCAGAATCTCCAGACCTCAGAGAATGTCATTCTATCAAAGATTTATAAAGTAAACACAGAATTCATCAGTGATCATTAGAGGGGTACTCTTCAGTAGTAACTTACTGTTACTAGCACACGTCTAATGGCCAAAACAAGTCATTGTTGGTCCTGTCAAGGTACTTTACCCTATACAGCCCAAATGTGACTTTCAATAGGCAAACAAATGGTGTTTATTCAGGAAGGATCTGGGAGATGCGCATCAATCTTGATTTCTTCCTTTCCTTTGCTTTAAAACAGGATTTATTCAGTACCTTCTCTAGTCTGAGAATTCCTTGGTGATCTTCGTTCAAGCCTTTAAAGGTATAAACACGTCTTCCCATATTCAATTGAGAATTAGGCTTGGCCTATGTACTCTATGCAAGAACGCAGACACTTTTAGCTACGCAAAACTGTCGGTTTGCAATTCATACTGCAACATTAGCGTAATCCGTCTTGTACTACTATCATGCCAGAATCAAGTTAAACTTAAGGCTGGAATGTACTGAACGATTTTCTCCCCGATTTGCAGTCGACAATAGTTGCCCAAAGTCTGCACCAGTCTACACACTTGGATTTGACAGGTTTCACAGAAAACCACGTTAGTGTATGATGGGCACAGACTACGTTTTTTTAGCTTCGGACTATGATTCCATCCAGTCGAAGGATATCAAAACATTTTTTATATTTTGAGAACACATATAGTAGTGTATGGCACATTGCTACTGAAACCGAAGCTGTCCTCTATCTACCAGTATTGCAATAAAATACAATACCAATACAAAAGTTAAATTAACAGAACATGAACCAGATTTTCTAAATTTAGCATGAGAGCGCAATTCCATAAAAGCGCTGATGGGAGTGGACAGATCTGCGCATGATCTACTGACGATGCACAAATTTCCAAAATGCAAATTTCCATAATGACCAGCGCAATCTACCCGTTAGCATCTGGTTTAAGACGTGCTTTTTAATGGCGCAAACACCAGTAAATTGACCAGCGCAAATCTTAGTAAATCACCTTGCGTGATTCATTTAAATACTCTCCTCCCATAAATACTGCGTCTGAAAGAGAAACTCCTACAAATGCATATGCAATAAGATCAGCTGCAACAATAACCCTGTCCACGCCTTTCCAGCGCTTATTCTTCACTGCGTGTCTTTAGTAAATCCTGACAGTAGTTTTTAACGGCAAAAGAGGGTTTGCGCTGGAGAAAGCTGTTGGTAAATCTGGCCCCATGTGTGACACATTAGCCTCAATATTTGACTCTTCAGCACTGACCGCGTTCACCCACCCAAGACCACATCCAAATGCACTTGGCTCTTCTTTTCTTTTGCGACGCTGCAACAACTACTGCGCTCATCTCCTGCACATCCATGTTCGTTTCAACCATAGATATATATACACGCCTCATTGGCAGCTGTTTCAATGGGCCGCTATGCACAAGCCGTCCGCCATATTGGAACAGTCAAAAAAACACAGTTGGGTCTGCAATCATAGTTGTATGCATGTATGAATATCTATATCTGCAATAGGCTTCAGCAGATGAAAGACAAGACGAAGCCGTTAGCTAACACAACATTAAAAAGTCACCATAGTTTAAAAACCTGTAATATTGAGTTAAAGAGACACTGTCGGTAACCAAACAGTTGATTGGCACCATAGTATGGAAAAAAAATGGAAGTCTATGGGGTCCATTAACTGTTTGGTTACAGACATTCTTCAAAATATCTTCTTTTGTGTTCAGCAGAAGACAGAAACTCATACAGGTTTGGAACTACTTGAGGGTGAGAAAATGATGACTGGATTTAAATTTTTGGGTGAACTATCCCTTTAATACATATACATATACGGTTTTTACAAACAGGCTGCACAATGTTGTGGCGTCTTGGAAAACTCATTGATCTTTACTGTGAGTGACGACAGCATCTAAAATGTTGACTGTTCCAAGATGGCGGACGAGTTGACGTGTCTGGAGCGCTCGAATGTTGCATCTACATATGCATATCTACGGTTTCAACTATCATGCATCCTTGCAATGAGGCACGTGTTTCTGTGTGAGTTTGTTGTGTTCGAAATGATTTGAAAGTCGGCAAGTAAATGATGCCTAGTGTTTTTAAATCTGTTCAGATTTTCTGTTCAGTCGTGTAGCGTATTCCAGCCTTTAATCAAAAGTCGTAAAGACCTAGATTTGACAAGAAAATACAATTTCAGTCTTTCTACTTCAAAATGTTTTATTTAATTTCACATTGTAATGTATGGAAGCTTGTTTCCGCCACAGAATAAAACATTTTAAAAGATAATTGCGACTTTTTATCTCACTATTCTGACTTTAAATCTCGCAATTGCGTGTTATAAAGTAAGAATTGCGTGACATGAAGTGAGATGAAAAAGTCAAATGAGATAAGTCAGAATTGTGAGATAAAAAGTCACAATTACCTTTTTTATTTTTTATTCTGTGGTGGAAACCAGCTTCCATAGTAATGTGTCTAGCAATTTCTGAGTGAACATTTTTTTTTTCAGTGCACCTAAATAACAATACAATACAATTTGAAGGTCATACCTTGAAAACTGAGGTACTAAGCATAAACAATGAAACTGAGAGCTTGCAATGCATTGGCTGTGCATTTCCTTCAGTGTTTGCGCTCTTGCAAAGAGTTTGTTTCAGGCTTTAGCCTTTAATACCCTCCATGCATTCTTTATCTCATTGCGCCTACTGGCTAATTATTAACTATTTCGTTATCGCAATGCTACACGCCCCTTCCATTTTACTTCTCAAAAGCTAGACGTAGCCTTTTACTTGTGCCGTGTTGGGCTGCGTTCAATCATCTGGCCTGGTTTTCCAGCACTACCTCAGATAACCAATCAGAAAAGGCCTGTTAGCGAGACGGTACTTCAAAGGTACGTGTGCGTCCGGCGACCTCTCGTTACCTCTGACAGATATTAACTCAGAGGAGTGACAGGGAGCTTCACTTCATACCATCTGCATTTCATTGAGGTTTCAGGGTCTCGGTTTTGTTAATTCAAAAATGGCAGCTGTTATTTACAAACGTTTGTGTCTTCATTTATTAATTTTGCTTGTCAACTAAATGAATTGACTGAATATATTTGGGGAAAGTTGTGAAGATTTTTCTGTTTTGCTTCATTTATTTTGATCTGTGTTTGGGCTGAGAAGGACTACATTTCCCAGAATGCTTTGCTTTCACCTGTTATGACTCATAGTCCCTTAAAGGGACACTCACATTTCACAGAAAGTAACCAGCATACAAGCTTACCAAAAGTGCCTCTGTATCCCATGAAATGAACACTTCATGAAGTTTACTCATACTCATAATGTAGCCTGCTGTCATGTTCAATGATGTATCAACACTTATCTTTAATCTGTTACCCTAAAATCTCTGTTGTCATATAGTTTAAAAGCAACCCTTTAAAGGAATTGTCCGGGTTCAAAACGAGTTAAAACTAGCGATAGTATCCTTGACGTGCTGGAAATATACGTCACAAAATATCGGGTTTTGAACCTGAAACATTCTTTTAAGTAAAGAAAAGGAAACACTGGAAATCTTGCCATGACAAACGCCTGAATGTTTTTTATTTTTTTGTCAGTAAATGGTCACTTTGCTCGAAGGTCTTGATCCTTTGAACCACGAACACCCATGTCTCTCACATCCCTCGAGTCTTTTTGTTTTGCTTTTCATCAAAATGAGGCTGAATCCAAATTAAAAATATATATAAGACAAAATCTAGTAAATCCCAGTATATAGGGTTCTCACACCTTATGACCAATGAGTTTCAATGATTTTTCCAGTTGTTTGTGATTACTGGAGAAAGTTTTTTAAATAATTTTATAGAGATTATTACACTCTTAAAGAGTCATTTATTGACCTGTTAAATGTCAGCATCCTTTTTAGCAAAGATCTGAACTTAAATAGTTGTAATTTATGAATCTCTTTTTAAAGAAGACACTCAGCAGATTATTGCAGAAACCATTTCAACCCTGAAGACTGAACAACATTTTTTTTTTTTACAAAATAATTTGGATGTTAAAATTGCTATAAAATCAAAGCCATATATCTAACCAAGTTGTGTTCCAAATTTGAAGATGATATCACAAAAAGGTTTTAAAGAACTGTAACGCAATGTCCAGTTTCAAAACTTGGAAATTTGAGTGTTTAAGCCTTGGTTTCCGCCACAGAATAAAAAATAAAAAGGTAATTGCGAATTCTACGATTTCTGTGATACAAACTTGCATTTGTAAATTATAAAGTCAGAATTCCGTGATACAAAGTCGCAAGTTATAAAGTCAGAATTCCCAATTTCGTGATACAAAGTCGCAATTTTGAGTTATAAAGTCAGAATTCCCAATTTCGTGATACAAAGTCGCAATTTTGAGTTATAAAGTCAGAATTCCCAATTTCGTGATACAAAGTCGCAATTTTGAGTTATAAAGTCAGAATTTCGTGATAGAAAGTCGCAATTTTGAGTTATAAAGTCAGAATTTCGTGATACAAAGTCGCAATTTTGAGTTATAAAGTCAGAATTCCATGATACAAAGTCGCAATTTTGAGTTATAAAGTCAGAATTCCCAATTTCGGGATACAAAGTCGCAGTTTTGAGTTATAAAGTCAGAATTCCTTGATACAAAGTCGCAATTGCGAGTTATAAAGTCAGAATTCCCAATTTCGTGATACAAAGTCGCAATTTTGAGTTATAAAGTCAGAATTTCGTGATAGAAAGTCGCAATTTTGAGTTATAAAGTCAGAATTCCGTGATACAAAGTCGCAATTTTGAGTTATAAAGTCAGAATTCCCAATTTTGTGATACAAAGTCGCAATTGCGAGTTATAAAGTCAGAATTCCCAATTTCGGGATACAAAGTCGCAATTTTGAGTTATAAAGTCAAAATTTTGTGATACAAAGTCGCAATTGCGAATTATAAAGTCAGAATTCCCAATTTCGGGATACAAAGTCGCAATTTTGAGTTATAAAGTCAGAATTCCTTGATACAAAGTCGCAATTGCGAGTTATAAAGTCAGAATTCCCAATTTCGTGATACAAAGTCGCAATTTTGAGTTATAAAGTCAGAATTCCGTGATAGAAAGTCGCAATTTTGAGTTATAAAGTCAGAATTCCGTGATACAAAGTCGCAATTTTGAGTTATAAAGTCAGAATTCCCAATTTCGTGATACAAAGTCGCAATTTTGAGTTATAAAGTCAGAATTTCGTGATAGAAAGTCGCAATTTTGAGTTATAAAGTCAGAATTCCCAATTTCGTGATACAAAGTCGCAATTTTGAGTTATAAAGTCAGAATTCCCAATTTCGTGATACAAAGTCGCAATTTTGAGTTATAAAGTCAGAATTCCTTGATACAAAGTCGCAATTGCGAATTATAAAGTCAGAATTCCCAATTTCGGGATACAAAGTCGCAATTGCGAGTTATAAAGTCAGAATTCCCAATTTCGTGATACAAAGTCGCAATTTTGAGTTATAAAGTCAGAATTTCGTGATAC
This sequence comes from Rhinogobio ventralis, assembly GCA_039654625.1. Taxonomy (NCBI): domain Eukaryota; kingdom Metazoa; phylum Chordata; class Actinopteri; order Cypriniformes; family Gobionidae; genus Rhinogobio; species Rhinogobio ventralis. The sequence continues at coordinate 2,840,177 of CM077194.1, forward strand.
AAAGTCGCAATTTTGAGTTATAAAGTCAGAATTCCATGATACAAAGTCGCAATTTTGAGTTATAAAGTCAGAATTCCATGATACAAAGTCGCAATTTTGAGTTATAAAGTCAGAATTCCCAATTTCGGGATACAAAGTCGCAGTTTTGAGTTATAAAGTCAGAATTCCTTGATACAAAGTCGCAATTGCGAGTTATAAAGTCAGAATTCCCAATTTCGTGATACAAAGTCGCAATTTTGAGTTATAAAGTCAGAATTTCGTGATAGAAAGTCGCAATTTTGAGTTATAAAGTCAGAATTTCGTGATACAAAGTCGCAATTTTGAGTTATAAAGTCAGAATTCCATGATACAAAGTCGCAATTTTGAGTTATAAAGTCAGAATTCCCAATTTCGGGATACAAAGTCGCAGTTTTGAGTTATAAAGTCAGAATTCCTTGATACAAAGTCGCAATTGCGAGTTATAAAGTCAGAATTCCCAATTTCGTGATACAAAGTCGCAATTTTGAGTTATAAAGTCAGAATTTCGTGATAGAAAGTCGCAATTTTGAGTTATAAAGTCAGAATTCCGTGATACAAAGTCGCAATTTTGAGTTATAAAGTCAGAATTCCCAATTTTGTGATACAAAGTCGCAATTGCGAGTTATAAAGTCAGAATTCCCAATTTCGGGATACAAAGTCGCAATTTTGAGTTATAAAGTCAAAATTTTGTGATACAAAGTCGCAATTGCGAATTATAAAGTCAGAATTCCCAATTTCGTGATACAAAGTCGCAATTGCGAGTTATAAAGTCAGAATTCCCAATTTCGTGATACAAAGTCGCAATTTTGAGTTATAAAGTCAGAATTCCGTGATAGAAAGTCGCAATTTTGAGTTATAAAGTCAGAATTCCGTGATACAAAGTCGCAATTTTGAGTTATAAAGTCAGAATTCCCAATTTCGTGATACAAAGTCGCAATTTTGAGTTATAAAGTCAGAATTTCGTGATAGAAAGTCGCAATTTTGAGTTATAAAGTCAGAATTCCGTGATACAAAGTCGCAATTTTGAGTTATAAAGTCAGAATTCCCAATTTCGTGATACAATGTCGCAATTTTGAGTTATAAAGTCAGAATTCCCAATTTCGTGATACAAAGTCGCAATTTTGAGTTATAAAGTCAGAATTCCTTGATACAAAGTCGCAATTGCGAATTATAAAGTCAGAATTCCCAATTTCGGGATACAAAGTCGCAATTGCGAGTTATAAAGTCAGAATTCCCAATTTCGTGATACAAAGTCGCAATTTTGAGTTATAAAGTCAGAATTTCGTGATAGAAAGTCGCAATTTTGAGTTATAAAGTCAGAATTTTGTGATACAAAGTCGCAATTTTGAGTTATAAAGTCAGAATTCCGTGATACAAAGTCGCAATTTTGAGTTATAAAGTCAGAATTCCTTGATACAAAGTCGCAATTGCGAATTATAAAGTCAGAATTCCCAATTTCGGGATACAAAGTCGCAATTTTGAGTTATAAAGTCAGAATTCCTTGATACAAAGTCGCAATTGCGAATTATAAAGTCAGAATTCCCAATTTCGTGATACAAAGTCGCAATTTTGAGTTATAAAGTCAGAATTTCGTGATAGAAAGTCGCAATTTTGAGTTATAAAGTCAGAATTTCGTGATACAAAGTCGCAATTTTGAGTTATAAAGTCAGAATTCCCAATTTCGTGATACAAAGTCGCAATTTTGAGTTATAAAGTCAGAATTTCGTGATAGAAAGTCGCAATTTTGAGTTATAAAGTCAGAATTTCGTGATACAAAGTCGCAATTTTGAGTTATAAAGTCAGAATTCCCAATTTCGTGATACAAAGTCGCAATTTTGAGTTATAAAGTCAGAATTCCCAATTTCGTGATACAAAGTCGCAATTGCGAGTTATAAAGTCAGAATTCCCAATTTCTGGATACAAAGTCGCAATTTTGAGTTATAAAGTCAGAATTCCCAATTTCGTGATACAAAGTCGCAATTTTGAGTTATAAAGTCAGAATTTCGTGATACAAAGTCGCAATTTTGAGTTATAAAGTCAGAATTCCCAATTTCGTGATACAAAGTCGCAATTTTGAGTTATAAAGTCAGAATTCCCAATTTTGTGATACAAAGTCGCAATTGCGAGTTATAAAGTCAGAATTCCCAATTTCGTGATACAAAGTCGCAATTTTGAGTTATAAAGTCAAAATTTTGTGATACAAAGTCGCAATTGCGAATTATAAAGTCAGAATTCCCAATTTCGGGATACAAAGTCGCAATTTTGAGTTATAAAGTCAGAATTCCTTGATACAAAGTCGCAATTGCGAGTTATAAAGTCAGAATTCCCAATTTCGTGATACAAAGTCGCAATTTTGAGTTATAAAGTCAGAATTTCGTGATAGAAAGTCGCAATTTTGAGTTATAAAGTCAGAATTCCGTGATACAAAGTCGCAATTTTGAGTTATAAAGTCAGAATTCCCAATTTCGTGATACAAAGTCGCAATTTTGAGTTATAAAGTCAGAATTCCCAATTTCGTGATACAAAGTCGCAATTTTGAGTTATAAAGTCAGAATTCCTTGATACAAAGTCGCAATTGCGAATTATAAAGTCAGAATTCCCAATTTCGGGATACAAAGTCGCAATTGCGAGTTATAAAGTCAGAATTCCCAATTTCGTGATACAAAGTCGCAATTTTGAGTTATAAAGTCAGAATTTCGTGATAGAAAGTCGCAATTTTGAGTTATAAAGTCAGAATTCCGTGATACAAAGTCGCAATTTTGAGTTATAAAGTCAGAATTCCCAATTTCGTGATAGAAAGTCGCAATTTTGAGTTATAAAGTCAGAATTTCGTGATACAAAGTCGCAATTTTGAGTTATAAAGTCAGAATTCCGTGATACAAAGTCGCAATTTTGAGTTATAAAGTCAGAATTCCCAATTTCGTGATACAAAGTCGCAATTTTGAGTTATAAAGTCAGAATTCCCAATTTCGTGATACAAAGTCGCAATTTTGAGTTATAAAGTCAGAATTCCCAATTTCGTGATACAAAGTCGCAATTGCGAGTTATAAAGTCAGAATTCCCAATTTCTGGATACAAAGTCGCAATTTTGAGTTATAAAGTCAGAACTTTGTGATACAAAGTCGCAATTGCGAATTATAAAGTCAGAATTCCCAATTTCGGAATACAAAGTCGCAATTTTGAGTTATAAAGTCAGAATTCCTTGATACAAAGTCGCAATTGCGAGTTATAAAGTCAGAATTCCCAATTTCGTGATACAAAGTCGCAATTTTGAGTTATAAAGTCAGAATTTCGTGATAGAAAGTCGCAATTTTGAGTTATAAAGTCAGAATTTCGTGATACAAAGTCGCAATTTTGAGTTATAAAGTCAGAATTCCCAATTTCGTGATACAAAGTCGCAATTTTGAGTTATAAAGTCAGAATTTTGTGATACAAAGTCGCAATTGCGAATTATAAAGTCAGAATTCCCAATTTCGGGATACAAAGTCGCAATTTTGAGTTATAAAGTCAGAATTCCCAATTTCGTGATACAAAGTCGCAATTTTGAGTTATAAAGTCAGAATTCCCAATTTCGTGATACAAAGTCGCAATTTTGAGTTATAAAGTCAGAATTTCGTGATAGAAAGTCGCAATTTTGAGTTATAAAGTCAGAATTCCGTGATACAAAGTCGCAATTTTGAGTTATAAAGTCAGAATTCCCAATTTCGTGATACAAAGTCGCAATTTTGAGTTATAAAGTCAGAATTCCCAATTTCGTGATACAAAGTCGCAATTTTGAGTTATAAAGTCAGAATTCCTTGATACAAAGTCGCAATTGCGAATTATAAAGTCAGAATTCCCAATTTCGGGATACAAAGTCGCAATTGCGAGTTATAAAGTCAGAATTCCCAATTTCGTGATACAAAGTCGCAATTTTGAGTTATAAAGTCAGAATTTCGTGATAGAAAGTCGCAATTTTGAGTTATAAAGTCAGAATTCCGTGATACAAAGTCGCAATTTTGAGTTATAAAGTCAGAATTCCCAATTTCGTGATAGAAAGTCGCAATTTTGAGTTATAAAGTCAGAATTTCGTGATACAAAGTCGCAATTTTGAGTTATAAAGTCAGAATTCCGTGATACAAAGTCGCAATTTTGAGTTATAAAGTCAGAATTCCCAATTTCGTGATACAAAGTCGCAATTTTGAGTTATAAAGTCAGAATTCCCAATTTCGTGATACAAAGTCGCAATTTTGAGTTATAAAGTCAGAATTCCCAATTTCGTGATACAAAGTCGCAATTGCGAGTTATAAAGTCAGAATTCCCAATTTCTGGATACAAAGTCGCAATTTTGAGTTATAAAGTCAGAACTTTGTGATACAAAGTCGCAATTGCGAATTATAAAGTCAGAATTCCCAATTTCGGAATACAAAGTCGCAATTTTGAGTTATAAAGTCAGAATTCCTTGATACAAAGTCGCAATTGCGAGTTATAAAGTCAGAATTCCCAATTTCGTGATACAAAGTCGCAATTTTGAGTTATAAAGTCAGAATTTCGTGATAGAAAGTCGCAATTTTGAGTTATAAAGTCAGAATTTCGTGATACAAAGTCGCAATTTTGAGTTATAAAGTCAGAATTCCCAATTTCGTGATACAAAGTCGCAATTTTGAGTTATAAAGTCAGAATTTTGTGATACAAAGTCGCAATTGCGAATTATAAAGTCAGAATTCCCAATTTCGGGATACAAAGTCGCAATTTTGAGTTATAAAGTCAGAATTCCCAATTTCGTGATACAAAGTCGCAATTTTGAGTTATAAAGTCAGAATTCCCAATTTCGTGATACAAAGTCGCAATTTTGAGTTATAAAGTCAGAATTTTGTGATACAAAGTCGCAATTGCGAATTATAAAGTCAGAATTCCCAATTTCGGGATACAAAGTCGCAATTTTGAGTTATAAAGTCAGAATTTTGTGATACAAAGTCGCAATTGCGAATTATAAAGTCAGAATTCCCAATTTCGGGATACAAAGTCGTAATTTTGAGTTATAAAGTCAGAATTCCTTGATACAAAGTCGCAATTGCGAGTTATAAAGTCAGAATTCCCAATTTCGTGATACAAAGTCGCAATTTTGAGTTATAAAGTCAGAATTTCGTGATAGAAAGTCGCAATTTTGAGTTATAAAGTCAGAATTTCGTGATACAAAGTCGCAATTTTGAGTTATAAAGTCAGAATTCCCAATTTCGTGATACAAAGTCGCAATTTTGAGTTATAAAGTCAGAATTCCCAATTTTGTGATACAAAGTCGCAATTGCGAGTTATAAAGTCAGAATTCCCAATTTCGGGATACAAAGTCGTAATTTTGAGTTATAAAGTCAGAATTCCTTGATACAAAGTCGCAATTGCGAGTTATAAAGTCAGAATTCCCAATTTCGTGATACAAAGTCGCAATTTTGAGTTATAAAGTCAGAATTTCGTGATACAAAGTCGCAATTTTGAGTTATAAAGTCAGAATTCCGTGATACAAAGTCGCAATTTTGAGTTATAAAGTCAGAATTTCGTGATACAAAGTCGCAATTTTGAGTTATAAAGTCAGAATTCCCAATTTCGTGATACAAAGTCGCAATTTTGAGTTATAAAGTCAGAATTTCGTGATACAAAGTCGCAATTTTGAGTTATAAAGTCAGAATTCCGTGATACAAAGTCGCAATTTTGAGTTATAAAGTCAGAATTTCGTGATACAAAGTCGCAATTTTGAGTTATAAAGTCAGAATTCCGTGATACAAAGTCGCAATTTTGAGTTATAAAGTCAGAATTCCCAATTTCGTGATACAAAGTCGCAATTTTGAGTTATAAAGTCAGAATTCCCAATTTCGTGATAGAAAGTCGCAATTTTGAGTTATAAAGTCAGAATTTCGTGATACAAAGTCGCAATTTTGAGTTATAAAGTCAGAATTCCCAATTTCGTGATACAAAGTCGCAATTTTGAGTTATAAAGTCAGAATTTTGTGATACAAAGTCGCAATTGCAAATTATAAAGTCAGAATTCCCAATTTCGGGAATTATAAAGTCAGAATTTCGTGATAGAAAGTCGCAATTTTGAGTTATAAAGTCAGAATTTCGTGATACAAAGTCGCAATTTTGAGTAATAAAGTCAGAATTCCGTGATACAAAGTCGCAATTTTGAGTTATAAAGTCAGAATTCCTTGATACAAAGTCGCAATTGCGAGTTATAAAGTCAGAATTCCCAATTTCGTGATACAAAGTCGCAATTTTGAGTTATAAAGTCAGAATTTCGTGATAGAAAGTCGCAATTTTGAGTTATAAAGTCAGAATTTCGTGATACAAAGTCGCAATTTTGAGTAATAAAGTCAGAATTCCGTGATACAAAGTCGCAATTTTGAGTTATAAAGTCAGAATTCCCAATTTTGTGATACAAAGTCGCAATTTTGAGTTATAAAGTCAGAATTCCCAATTTCGTGATACAAAGTCGCAATTTTGAGTTATAAAGTCAGAATTCCTTGATACAAAGTCGCAATTTTGAGTTATAAAGTCAGAATTCCTTGATACAAAGTCGCAATTTTGAGTTATAAAGTCAGAATTTCGTGATACAAAGTCGCAATTTTGAGTTATAAAGTCAGAATTTCGTGATACAAAGTCGCAATTTTGAGTTATAAAGTCAGAATTCCCAATTTCGTGATACAAAGTCGCAATTTTGAGTTATAAAGTCAGAATTCCGTGATACAAAGTCGCAATTTTGAGTTATAAAGTCAGAATTTTGTGATACAAAGTCGCAATTTTGAGTTATAAAGTCAGAATTCCCAATTTCGTGATACAAAGTCGCAATTTTGAGTTATAAAGTCAGAATTCCGTGATATAAAGTCGCAATTTTGAGTTATAAAGTCAGAATTCCGTGATACAAAGTCGCAATTTTGAGTTATAAAGTCAGAATTCCCAATTTTCGTGATACAAAGTCGCAATTTTGAGTTATAAAGTCAGAATTCCCAATTTCGTGATACAAAGTCGCAATTTTGAGTTATAAAGTCAGAATTCCCAATTTCGTGATACAAAGTCGCAATTTTGAGTTATAAAGTCAGAATTCCCAATTTCGGGATACAAAGTCGCAATTTTGAGTTATAAAGTCAGAATTCCCAATTTCGGGATACAAAGTCGCAATTTTGAGTTATAAAGTCAGAATTCCCAATTTTGTGATACAAAGTCGCAATTGCGAATTATAAAGTCAGAATTCCCAATTTCGGGATACAAAGTCGCAATTTTGAGTTATAAAGTCAGAATTCCGTGATACAAAGTCGCAATTGCGAGTTATAAAGTCAGAATTCCCAATTTTGTGATACAAAGTCGCAATTTTGAGTTATAAAGTCAGAATTCCGTGATACAAAGTCGCAATTGCGAGTTATAAAGTCAGAATTCCGTGATACAAAGTCGCAATTTTGAGTTATAAAGTCAGAATTCCCAATTTTGTGATACAAAGTCGCAATTTTGAGTTATAAAGTCAGAATTCCGTGATACAAAGTCGCAATTTTGAGTTATAAAGTCAGAATTCCGTGATACAAAGTCGCAATTTTGAGTTATAAAGTCAGAATTCCCAATTTTGTGATACAAAGTCGCAATTTTGAGTTATAAAGTCAGAATTCCCAATTTCGTGATACAAAGTAGCAATTTTGAGTTATAAAGTCAGAATTCCGTGATACAAAGTAGCAATTTTGAGTTATAAAGTCAGAATTCCCAATTTCGTGATACAAAGTCGCAATTTTGAGTTATAAAGTCAGAATTCCCAATTTCGTGATACAAAGTCGCAATTTTGAGTTATAAAGTCAGAATTCCCAATTTCGGGATACAAAGTCGCAATTTTGAGTTATAAAGTCAGAATTTCGTGATACAAAGTCGCAATTTTGAGTTATAAAGTCAGAATTCCCAATTTTGTGATACAAAGTCGCAATTTTGAGTTATAAAGTCAGAATTCCCAATTTCGGGATACAAAGTCGCAATTTTGAGTTATAAAGTCAGAATTCTGTGATACAAAGTCGCAATTTTGAGTTATAAAGTCAGAATTTCGTGATACAAAGTCACAATTTTGAGTTATAAAGTCAGAATTCCGTGATACAAAGTTGCAATTGCGAGTTATAAAGTCAGAATTCTGTGATACAAAGTCGCAATTTTGAGTTATAAAGTCAGAATTTCGTGATACAAAGTCGCAATTTTGAGTTATAAAGTCAGAATTTCGTGATACAAAGTCGCAATTTTGAGTTATAAAGTCAGAATTCCGTGATACAAAGTCGCAATTTTGAGTTATGAAGTCAGAATTCCCAATTTCGTGATACAAAGTCGCAATTTTGAGTTATAAAGTCAGAATTCCGTGATACAAAGTCGCAATTGCGAATTATAAAGTCAGAATTCCGTGATACAAAGTCGCAATTTTGAGTTATAAAGTCAGAATTCCGTGATACAAAGTCGCAATTGCGAGTTATAAAGTCAGAATTCTGTGATACAAAGTCGCAATTTTGAGTTATAAAGTCAGAATTCTGTGATACAAAGTCGCAATTTTGAGTTATAAAGTCAGAATTCCCAATTTCGTGATACAGTCGCAATTGCGAGTTATAAAGTCAGAATTCCCAATTTCGTGATACAAAGTCGCAATTTTGAGTTATAAAGTCAGAATTCTGTGATACAAAGTCGCAATTTTGAGTTATAAAGTCAGAATTCCGTGATACAAAGTCGCAATTTTGAGTTATAAAGTCAGAATTCCCAATTTTGTGATACAAAGTCGCAATTTTGAGTTATAAAGTCAGAATTCCCAATTTTGTGATACAAAGTCGCAATTTTGAGTTATAAAGTCAGAATTCCCAATTTCGTGATACAAAGTAGCAATTTTGAGTTATAAAGTCAGAATTCCGTGATACAAAGTAGCAATTTTGAGTTATAAAGTCAGAATTCCCAATTTCGTGATACAAAGTCGCAATTTTGAGTTATAAAGTCAGAATTCCCAATTTCGTGATACAAAGTCGCAATTTTGAGTTATAAAGTCAGAATTCCCAATTTCGGGATACAAAGTCGCAATTTTGAGTTATAAAGTCAGAATTTCGTGATACAAAGTCGCAATTTTGAGTTATAAAGTCAGAATTCCCAATTTTGTGATACAAAGTCGCAATTTTGAGTTATAAAGTCAGAATTCCCAATTTCGGGATACAAAGTCGCAATTTTGAGTTATAAAGTCAGAATTCTGTGATACAAAGTCGCAATTTTGAGTTATAAAGTCAGAATTTCGTGATACAAAGTCACAATTTTGAGTTATAAAGTCAGAATTCCGTGATACAAAGTTGCAATTGCGAGTTATAAAGTCAGAATTCTGTGATACAAAGTCGCAATTTTGAGTTATAAAGTCAGAATTTCGTGATACAAAGTCGCAATTTTGAGTTATAAAGTCAGAATTTCGTGATACAAAGTCGCAATTTTGAGTTATAAAGTCAGAATTCCGTGATACAAAGTCGCAATTTTGAGTTATGAAGTCAGAATTCCCAATTTCGTGATACAAAGTCGCAATTTTGAGTTATAAAGTCAGAATTCCGTGATACAAAGTCGCAATTGCGAATTATAAAGTCAGAATTCCGTGATACAAAGTCGCAATTTTGAGTTATAAAGTCAGAATTCCGTGATACAAAGTCGCAATTGCGAGTTATAAAGTCAGAATTCTGTGATACAAAGTCGCAATTTTGAGTTATAAAGTCAGAATTCTGTGATACAAAGTCGCAATTTTGAGTTATAAAGTCAGAATTCCCAATTTCGTGATACAGTCGCAATTGCGAGTTATAAAGTCAGAATTCCCAATTTCGTGATACAAAGTCGCAATTTTGAGTTATAAAGTCAGAATTCTGTGATACAAAGTCGCAATTGCGAGTTATAAAGTCAGAATTCCCAATTTTGTGATACAAAGTCACAATTGCGAGTTATAAAGTCAGAATTTCGTGATACAAAGTCACAATTTTGAGTTATAAAGTCAGAATTCTGTGATACAAAGTCGCAATTTTGAGTTATAAAGTCAGAATTTCGTGATACAAAGTCGCAATTTTGAGTTATAAAGTCAGAATTTCGTGATACAAAGTCGCAATTTTGAGTTATAAAGTCAGAATTCCGTGATACAAAGTCGCAATTTTGAGTTATGAAGTCAGAATTCCCAATTTCGTGATACAAAGTCGCAATTTTGAGTTATAAAGTCAGAATTCCGTGATACAAAGTCGCAATTGCGAATTATAAAGTCAGAATTCCGTGATACAAAGTCGCAATTTTGAGTTATAAAGTCAGAATTCCGTGATACAAAGTCGCAATTGCGAGTTATAAAGTCAGAATTCTGTGATACAAAGTCGCAATTTTGAGTTATAAAGTCAGAATTCTGTGATACAAAGTCGCAATTTTGAGTTATAAAGTCAGAATTCCCAATTTCGTGATACAGTCGCAATTGCGAGTTATAAAGTCAGAATTCCCAATTTCGTGATACAAAGTCGCAATTTTGAGTTATAAAGTCAGAATTCTGTGATACAAAGTCGCAATTGCGAGTTATAAAGTCAGAATTCCCAATTTTGTGATACAAAGTCACAATTGCGAGTTATAAAGTCAGAATTCCGTGATACAAAGTCGCAATTTTGAGTTATAAAGTCAGAATTCCCAATTTCGTGATACAGTCGCAATTGCGAGTTATAAAGTCAGAATTCCCAATTTTGTGATACAAAGTCACAATTGCGAGTTATAAAGTCAGAATTCTGTGATACAAAGTCGCAATTGCGAGTTATAAAGTCAGAATTCCCAATTTCGTGATACAAAGTCGCAATTGCGAGTTATAAAGTCAGAATTCTGTGATACAAAGTCGCAATTGCGAGTTATAAAGTCAGAATTCCCAATTTCGTGATACAAAGTCACAATTGCGAGTTATAAAGTCAGAATTCCCAATTTCGTGATACAAAGTCGCAATTGCGAGTTATAAAGTCGGAATTCTGGATACAAAGTCGCAATTTTGAGTTATAAAGTCAGAATTCCCAATTTCGTGATACAAAGTCACAATTGCGAGTTATAAAGTCAGAATTACCAATTTTGTGATACAAAGTCACAATTGCGAGTTATAAAGTCAGAATTCTGTGATACAAAGTCGCAATTGCGAGTTATAAAGTCAGAATTCCCAATTTCGTGATACAAAGTCACAATTGCGAGTTATAAAGTCAGAATTCCCAATTTCGTGATACAAAGTCGCAATTGCGAGTTATAAAGTAAGAATCTGTGATACAAAGTCGCAATTGCGAGTTATAAAGTCAGAATTCCCAATTTCGTGATACAAAGTCGCAATTGCGAGTTATAAAGTCGGAATTCTGGATACAAAGTCGCAATTTTGAGTTATAAAGTCAGAATTCCCAATTTCGTGATACAAAGTCACAATTGCGAGTTATAAAGTCAGAATTACCAATTTTGTGATACAAAGTCACAATTGCGAGTTATAAAGTCAGAATTCCCAATTTCGTGATACAAAGTCGCAATTGCGAGTTATAAAGTCAGAATTCTGTGATACAAAGTCGCAATTGCGAGTTATAAAGTCAGAATTCCCAATTTCGTGATACAAAGTCGCAATTGCGAGTTATAAAGTCAGAATTCTGTGATACAAAGTCACAATTGCGAGTTATAAAGTCAGAATTCTGTGATACAAAGTTATTTGTAAAAAAAATTGAGTTAAGTCAGTCTTTCTTTTCCTCAGAATTGGATTTTATAATTCGCAATTGCGACTTTACATCACATAATTCTGATATGATAAAAAGTCGCAATTATCGTTTAAATAGTTTTATTCCATGGCGGAAACAAGATTCCATAAATTTATGATGATGCGATAGAGGAAAAATGCTATTATAACGCAGTGGGACGCTGACAGTTAACAGGCTAAACATTTAGCTTTTCCAGCAATGAAAATCATTATTTTAAAATGACCACCTTTTCTATAAGTAGTTGCAACCCGGTTGAGTTAGACAGCTTTATCAACCAAAGATAAGAATGAACCAATATTTTTATTAAGTGGCAGTGAATTTTGTAAGTAATTTTAGTTCAACACAAACCATGTAAGATGATGTCAGTCTGTACACACACACTACAGCCTCCTGATTTTCTTTTGACTCAATGTAGTGAGTAAACGCAACTATTGCCACCAACTGCCACAGATTACAGATACGCATCGGTCTCACACAGATTAACACGTAAAGCTCTTGGTTTTATCTAAAGGATACAAACAGCACTTTGCCTTGGGAAGAAAATCTGCATGTGATTCGAAGCGAAACAATCAAAGCACTATGTATCTAGAAAATCCATGAAATGTCACTAAACGTATGTTTTTTTGTTGTTTTTTTCCTCAACCTTTGTTCCATTGTGTTGGTTGTCTGTATTGTTCATACGCTCTCTTTTCCACAGAGAATCAATGAAAACTGCCTTTTTGTAACAGAGCTAAATCCCTTTAGAAATCAAGGGATATGCCAGTATATGTTCAATATTTTGTGTAAAAAAAAAAAAGAAAAAAAGACAAAACAGTTATAAGATAAAGTGTTGTATTTTATATATAATAGAACATTTCAATGGTATGTCACTAATATATTTATTTACTAATATATTTATCCATTTTTTTGTCCAGGTCTGAGAAAATGTTTAAAATGTTATTTTCTCACTTTTGGAATGATATTCTTTATGAAACGTACAGCTGCCATCATAGATGTATAAACCTGGCATCATTCCGATTATATACAAATAAATTATTTTGAAATAAAAATACAGAGAATGTGGTGTTTGTTTTATTTTTTTTTTTATGTTTTGTGGGGGTAATGATGAAGTTTTAATAGAAATTTTATTGTTAATAGTGATGGGCTGTTGGAAATTTTGCCGAACCAACACACTTGTATTTGAATCATGCTAGTAACATGCTGCTAGCATGAATTTGCATTTTGCTAGCATGTTTTAGAATGAATTAGCATGTTGTCAAATCATGCTAGTAAGGTAGCTAGCATGTTTTAGCACTGCTAGTATGAATTAGCATTTTGCTATCATGAATTATTTTGTTAACATTTTTAAACATGTTGCTAGCATGATTTAACATTTTGCTAGCATGTTTTAGAATGAATTAGCATGTTAACATTTTTAAACATGTTGCTAGCATGATTTAACATTTTGCTAACATGTTTTAGCATTAATTAGCATGTTTGCTAAATCATGCTAGTAAGGTAGCTAGCATGTTTTAGTACACTGCTAGTATACATTTGCATTTTGCTACCAAGAATTATCATTTTGTTAACATGTTTCAACATGTTGCTAGCATGTTTTGACATTAATTAACATGTTGCTAGCATTATTTAACATTTTGTTAACATGTTTTAACATGCTGTTACCATTGAACTAGCATGTTGCTACAATGTTTTAACACATTGTTAGCATTAATAAGCATGTTGCTAGCATGATTTATCATTTTGCTCACGTTCTAACATGAATAATTATGTTGCTAGCATGTTTTAACATGTTACTATGAATTAACATGTTATTAACGTTTTAGCACATTGTTAACATAATTTAGAATGTTAACATTATTTAACATGTTGCTAACATGTAATAAGCATGTTGTTAGCATTTTGTTGACATGACTTAGCATGTTGCTAACATTATTTAACATGTTGCTAGCATGACTTAACATGTTGCTAACATGTTGTTAGCATTACTTAATGTTGTTAACATTGAATTAGTATGTTTTAGCATTAATTAGCATGTTTGCTAAGCAAAGACTATTTTCACATTTCTAAGGGTGAATATAAGTGTTTTGAGTTTGTAGAGGTTTGTGTTTGTGGTGATCAAGCATCACTAGTTCTATTGCTTACAGTGATCTGAGTGATGTGTGTTGTTGAGGACAGCTGTGCCGTTTCAGATGCAGGATTATCAATAAAACAGGTAAAAAAAATCCCACAGAGACACACTGAAGGAGGGACTCGAGCCGAAGAACATTAAGAAGATGATACAGATACATTATACGTTACATTCTTTATTGTTTCCCTGGACGTTCAGTGTTAATTGATGGTCTCATATTACAAGGGCTTGTGAGTAAACCATGTTTATGCAGATGTGTTTGTGTGTTAGTTAAACGTCTTCAGGATGTCCTGGCTCTCCGGTGTGAGCACCGTGAGGTTTCCTCTGGCGTCCTGGTCCTTCTCAATGGCTTCAAACAGAGATTTGAAGTTTCCAGCTCCAAAACCCTTGAGGATAAGAAGACATGGTGGAATCACAGGTTTAACTGCATGCGTTCTTATGATATGAGAATTAGATAAAATATGTAATCAGCTGTGTGACTAGAGTACACTTAAAACTAGATGAGTAAAGTTTGATGACACTTTAAAGTAGGCTTGAGAAAGCCAGACCAGAAAGTTTGAAAAAGTTTGAAAAGCTTGAAGTTTGAAGGTTTTTACGTTGGAAGTAGTTTAAAGTTTGAATGTTTTGAAGGCAGTAGTCTTATCAAATAGATAGATAATTTAACATGTTGCTATCATGTTTTAATATGTTGCTAGCACAAATTAGCATGCTGCTAGCATTTTTTAAACACATTTCTAGTATAAATTAGCATGTTTTAGCATGAATTTGCATGATTTAACATGGCTAGCATGTTTTAACACACTGCTAGCATTAATTTGCATTTTGCTAGAATTAGTTATCATTTTGTTAACATGTTATAACATGTTGCTAGAATTATTTAAAATTTTGCTAGCATGTTGTAGCATTAATCAGCATGTTGCTAATGTTTTATCATTCTGTTAGCATTAACTAGCATGTTGCTACCTTGTTTTAACATTGTTAACATTATTTAACATGTTACTAACATGTTTTAACATGAATTAGCATTTTGCTAGCATGATTTATCGTGTTGTTAACATGTTTTAACATGAATAAGCATGTTGCTAAAATGTTTTATCATGCTGTTAGAATTAAATATAATTTTGCTACCTTGTTTTAACACATTGTTAACATTATTTAACATGTTACTAACATGTTTTAACATGTTAACTTGAATTATCATTTTGCTAGCATTATTTAGCATGTTAATAACGTTTTATCATGCTGTTAAGATGAACTAGCATGTTGCTACCTTGTTTTAACATTGTTAGCATTTAATATGTTAATAACATGTTTTAACATAAATTAGCATTTTGTTAGCATGATTTAACATGTTGTTAACATGTTTTAGCATTAATAAGCATGTTGCTAGCGTGTTTTAACGTGATAGTTTGATTTAATATGTTTTAACATTTGTTGTTAGCATTAATTAGCATGTTGTTAGCATGATTTAACATGTTGCTAATTTTAACATTTAATTAGCATTTTTTAGCACATTGTTCATGGCTAGCTGTGCATTAAACTGTTTTAAGGCACGATGTGGAGACAAAGAACCGCCTGACAGAGGGTGGTTGCCTCCGCAAAATGCGTTAAAATGGTTTAATCCACAGCTAGCCGTGGATTATCCTGTTTATACCATGGTCATTTTCCTAGCATTGACAACTTAAGGCTGTTATTGATGTTTGCAGTGCAATATTTGACTGGAAGGGTAAAACTGGCGGTTATTTTGTCAGTTGCGGCTCATTAGATCTAGCATCAGAGATAAAGTAGTGCGTAAGATTACATTTATTTGAATGAATGAATTAAAGCATTTATTTTAATTAATTATCGAGAAAGGGAGAGAGAGATAGAGAGAGAGAGCTGTGTACCTGTGTCTGTTCAGCGTCTCTCTCTATTAACATTAAAGCTACACTAGATTAATTCAAAGTAATGATGTAGGCTAACCCCCTCGTTGCTCAGAACTATTAATGTAGTGATTCAGTAGCAAAGCTATTTTATTACTAAAAGTTGCGGGTCAGCGTTGATAACAAGTTTCTGTACTCCTGAATGTTTGTGTGTGTGCGCAGCGCAATCTTGGCTCTCTGTGTGCGAGTGACGTGTGTGTGTGTGTGTGTGCGCTTAAATGAAAACAACGAATTAATATAGAACGGTGATTCAACTGACTTGGAACTACCTTTGCATTAAACGGTTTTATTGCACACATTCCAGCCAATCACAATTGAGTATTCAGACAGACCATGGTATAAGCTAAAAGGGATAGTTCACCCAAAAATTTGCCCATAATTTACTCACCCTCAAGCCATCCTAGGTGTATATGACTTTCTTCTTTCAGACGAATACAATCAGAGTTATATTAAAAAATGTCCTGGCTCTTCCAAGCTTTATAATGGCAGTGAAAGGCAGTTTCTATTTTAAAGTCCATAAAAGTGCATCTATCCATTATAAAATAAAAGTGCTCCACACAGCTCCGGGGGGTTAATAAAGGCCTTCTGAAGCGAATCAATGCGTTTGTGTGAGAAAAATATCCATATTTTAAACTTAATAAACTGTAATCTCTAACTTCGCTAACTGTCGTACGCACGTTCACGAGAGACTGGCGCTCGAGCGTATGACGAACGCTCCGGTGAAAATATGCTAGTTCTCGCGAGAACCAAGTTTTGTTTTGCTCTATCCTCCGCGCTTCCATGTTTGTCACTGGATCTTACGCTACGCCTGCGTCCTACGTCATAGGAACGCCAGTCTCTCGTGAACGCGCTGACGACAGTTAGAGATTACAGTATATAAAGTTTAAAATATGGATATTTTTCTTACACAAACGCATCGCTTCGCTTCAGAAGGCCTTTATTAACTCCCCGGAGCCGTGTGAAGCACTTTTATGATGGATAGATGCACTTTTATGATGGACAGATGCACTTTTATGATGGATACTGGATATAGATGCACTTTTGTGATGGACAGATGCACTTTTATGATGGATAGATGCACTTTTATGATGGACAGATGCACTTTTATGATGGATACATGCACTTTTATGATGGACAGATGCACTTTTATGATGGACAGATGCACTTTTATGATGGATAGATGCACTTTTATGATGGATGGATGCACTTTCATGATGGATGGATGCACTTTTATGATGGATAGATGCACTTTTATGGACTTCAAAACAAAACAAAAAAACATTCACTGCCTTTATAAAGCTTGGAAGAGCCAGGACATTTTTTAATATAACTCTGATTGTGTTTGTCTGAAAGAAGAAAGTCATATACAGCTAGGATGACTAGAGGGTGAGTAAATTATGGGATAATTTTCATTTTTGGGTGAACTATCCCTTTAAATACTCTATTAGAGTTATTGTATAAAAGTTTTGACCCCTCCGAATGAAAAGTGTATGGGATTTTTAACCTTACTTTTAAGGAAACCCATAAGTCTGATCAGTTTGAAAAAAATACAGCAACCAGAGTCAGAACAGTCTGAAGGTCTGAGCCGAGTTTAAAGCTCTAGGAGGAGATGCTGTTTAAATTCTCAGAAGAAGAAGTAGTTTAAATAGTAGATCAGTAAGTTGACTTTCTCAAGCCAACTTAACATTTGGTGTAGCATTTACATTGAACCAGTTTTTACTCAGAAATTCCTAGTCAAAGTCACACATTTAACAACAGTGTTTTGATTCTAACTGTTGGCCAGGGTTTTCAGGTCTGTGCAACAAAAGGAGCCCAAAAATAGCCCAATGCAATTTTCTCCATCGGGCGGACGAATTCTCCACTGAATTTGTACGTCTGGGGGGTGTTTTGGGGGTGTTGGAGCGCAGACTTGGCAACACTGCTGTTGGTGTCATTGGGTTCATGTTCTTGCTCTGTTTGAACTTTTAAAGCACCACAGAAGACAGTAAAGCCCCTTTAGTGTGGTTTAGATAGAAATGTCTTATCTTTAGGCAATTCCTTCACTTCACAAGCTTTAAAAATGCCCCTAATAAAACTATGGGCCTGTTCAGACAAGCTGTCAAACTCAATAATGTAACTGTGTTTACTGTACCTCCAACACATTTGTTCTCATTCAGTATATAATGACACATGATGAACTGCACTGCACGTCAAAACTTTCCTAAACGTTCACGTTCACTGTTCCCAAAAGCACTTTTTAAGAGCATTTAACTGCTCTTAATAAGATCAATATCAAAATACATACTATACTTTAACTATTTCTTCTTATTTTCCCCCCTGTTCTAACCTGTACTCTTCTAGACGATCTTTGAAACTTTGTATTTTTACCACTTCTTATGTTGTTGCCTCCTTATAAGATGAGTCGCTTTGGATTAAAGCATCTCCTATGTGGTATTCATATGTCATGTGGATATTTGCAATATTGATTTGTATGTTATTTGTTGTGGTTTATTGTTGTTTCTGTGTTTTTAAAGGGATAGTTCACCCAAAAATTCTGTCATTAATTACTTAACCTTCCCCGACTTCCTAGGTTGTCCGTGAAAGCCTGTCGACTGGCATGACTGTAGACTTTTATGTGAAGGACTTGGGACATTTTTACCAGGAAAATCAAAAAGATGTGCCGTTTACACGCGCTCCCGAGAGCCTCTCTTCTGTTCAGTGACACGTACATTGTGGTATTTACAACTTCTTTTTACTTCTCAGTGAAGAATGAAAAAGACATTCGCCGTGAGTATATTGGGTCTTGAATCCCGTTCAGTCTCGTGTGTGTTACGTGTGCACGAGTGTGAGTGCGAGCTATAAGAGCTGCTGCAGTTCACTGAACGGCCACCGGTGTCGCTAATAACAAGGGTTTCTGATTCTACATACGTGACCCTGGACCACAAAACCATTTTTTGAAGTTAAGATTTATACATAAGCTGAATAAATAAGCTTTCCATTGGTGTATGGTTTGTTAGGATTTAGGATAGGACAATATTTGGTCGAGATGCAACTTTGAAAATCTGGAACCTGAGGGTGCAAAAAAATCCAAATATTGAGAAAATCGCCTTTAAAGTTGTACAAATGAAGTCCTTAGCAATGCATATTACTACTAATAATAAATGTTTGATATATTTACGGTAGGAAATGTACAAAATATCTTCATGGAACATGATCTCATGATCTTAATATCCTAATGATTTTTGGCATAAAAGAAAAATGGATAATTTTGACCCATACAATGTGTTGTTAAATATACCCGTGAGACGCAGGACTGGTTTTGTGCTCCAGGGTCACATATAGCACCTTTAATTTAGGCTTTTATTCACATATAAACATTGAACCAATGAGGTTCATTTTCGCGTGTCATACAGGTTGAGCTCCAGTTTATGTGTGAATAAAAGCATAAATTAAATCTGTTCATCATATAACGCGACCACACGTCTCTTCAGAAGACTTGAATTAAACCGCTCCATTCATATGGAGTTATTTTATGATTTTTTTATAAACGTTTTGAAGCGTCAAAGTTTCAGGTGAATAAGGACAGAAAAATATGATTTCTGGTTTGGAACGACATGAGGGTGATTTTATCTGCTGAATAAATAAATGTAACTGTAAATGCTTGTTAATCTCAGACTCACAAAGTGGTTGTTCCTCTGGATGACCTCCAGGAAGAGCGTCGGTCTGTCCTGCACGGGTTTGGTGAAGATCTGGAGCAGGTAACCCTTATCGTCAAAGTCTACTAAGATTTTCAACTCCTGCATTGGATGAAAAAAACAAAAGATTTGAATATGTGTTTGAAAAAAACATTTATTGAACCAAACACAGCATCATCAAACGGGAATCTTGGTTTCTCTGACCTGCAGTGTTTTGAGGTCCTCCTTCACCTTGATCTTGGCCGTCTTGAGTTTCTGCCGCAGGATTTCGTAGTAGTTATCAGGTGCAGAGAGGAACTCCATCCCTCGAGCTCGAAGGTTCACAATCTGATTCATAAGGAGAGAGTTGCATGCTTTGTATTTTACTTTATTTTGATCTAACAGGAATGAAGTGATATTGGGAGGAGCCGTACAGCTTGGATGATGTTGGACGTGTTCAGGGCTATATGCTGCACTCCGGGTCCTCCGTTGTAGTCAATATACTCCTTCACAAATGAAAAAAGGCAATTATAGCAGTAATATGGACACTTATTATAGATTTCAAAATTGTGCAAATAGTCTGTCTTGTTGGCAGAGGCTATTTACACTAACTCCGCCCACTGATGTCTGATTGGGCCTGACAAAATGATGGAAGATGCTGGATTGTCAACAGTAGCAATAGTGTAGGGGTAAAGTGCTTGACAGAAAGTTTTGACGCAAAACGACCCTAGTTAGAATCTGCCTTTTGCCGAACTGACTCTACTCCCTTTTCCCATCACATATTAGTAAGAAAATATTAGAAAAGTGGAAATAAAGTGTCTAACGTGTGTTTAATAATAAAGTGTTTATCAGTCAGGGTTAGGTGTAGGGAGGGCTTTATTGTCCAAATAAGGCAGCATCCATTTAATAATTTTAATAAATATAATCATTTACACTGTTATTATTACATACCGTTTAATGTACAAAAACACTGAGGTGCAAATAGTATCTGTCACTATTTATAAACATAAATGGCATCTAACTACTATTTACACTTATTGCAAAGAAAATACTGCTATTTTCACTTATAACTAACTGCCTTTAGTTAAAGGTGACGTGTGTACCACTAGTGGTAGCAAGCAGAATTGCACAAATAATGATTATTGTGGCACTTCGCTAGAGTGGAATTAACAAAAGCTATGTTTCCATCCAAAGTTGCAAATTTAACTTATGCGCAGAATTGGAATATTGCATAAAACATTTGCAAATAAAGCACTGTTTCCATTCCAGTGAGTCGAAGAGAACAAAATCACTTCCAGATAAAATATCAGGAAAAAATAGAAAAATAGACGTTGCTGCAGTAGGAGAAGCCACGGTATATAATAAATGAAACGCAATAAACACAATCATGTTATCTTGCTTCCGGATGCATGGTGTTTGGGAATGCAGTTGTGTAAGACAGTTCTCTTTGATGACAGACTTTGCTCAGGCATTTCAGAATGACCAAAACAGCATTTCAGATGCTGTGCAAAGTCACATGACTTTTTTTATGCGCATCAATTAATTTATTCGGTAAATTGTGTTACCATCAGTTTATGCATGTTTTCTTATCAGATAAAAAATGTATTCGACTCAATTGAGCGCATACATTTTTTATGCACATTTTTAGAATTTATGCTCATCTTGGCATTTCCATCCAACATTTTTATGTAATATGCCAAAATGCGCATTAAAATAGGTGGATGGAAACATAGCTAAAAAATAATCTGATTAAAACAAGTGGTGTTGGATGCTGCACTGTTTACAATCAGATTCCCCAAATATTGTCTCTGTATTAAAGTCCCCCTGTGGTGAAAATCAAGTTTTTAATGTTGTTTATATGTCTATGTGGGGTTTTTAATATGCTTATATAGACAAAGTCATAAGTCAACACCATTGCTGAGTATTTTCTCCTTAAATCTGCAGTGAATCAAAGACAGTCTCAAAAAACGCGGTTTGAAATCGCTGGTGTTTCTGACGTCACAAACTACCTTGTAACCAATCACGTCAACACGTGGGCGGGGCTTTAGCATATCATTAACTATTCTCTGAAGCAGGGGAGTCCCAAGAGAAGCAGGTTACCCTGGTATATTTTTCTGTTGATATGAAAAATTGTGTACATTTAGCAATATAGCTGGTGAATTATGTATATGATGTATATTACAATGTTATGATGAACTATATGCCTTTCTCCACTGACTCTCTATGATGTTCAAAGCGTTTCTAAGGATGTTGATTGTTAGAAGCTAGACTGTAATGGCGAACGGGAACATGGTTTGTGTAACATTAGCAACACATTATTAGCTGTTTGATAATGTAGTCAAGCCAAAGGCTAATTATATTATAGTTATGTGTCCGACGTTGTAAAGAGCGATACCATTGTGCAGCGTTTACTACAGTGATTGTAAAGTTGAGCAAGTCGGTCTCTAAGCTGGTGTGAGCGAGTGGAGGCGGGGATAATTTGCATATTCATGAATCTGCGTATACTAAATGAAGCAAGGGTGTAGAGTTACAGTCAAGTTATTTTAAGGCACAGGAAAAAAACTTTAAATATGTAATTTTGGTGATCAAAGGTGAGTTTTAAGGGATAAAAAGATTGACTACAGGGGGACTTTAACATCCAAAAGTGATGAAATGAAACTAGAGCGAGCATGCCATGCCGATGGTCCTTTACATGCAATCGGCAAGCAATCACATCATTGCCACTGTCACAGAGACGAACTCCGCGATCCCCTCCACCGACCACCAGAGGGCCCCATCGCCCGAGTATTGACTTTCCATCTCCCTCACTACATTTCCCATCAGCCCCATACCCGGCACTGATCAGCCGCTCCAGCTGAAGCCTATTCTCTGGTCTATTTAACCTCTCCCTTTCCCCACTGCAAAGTTTTGTTTTGCCACGGTGAACACTACTGAGCATTATTACCCTGTCTTTGTCTGCCTGTTGTGACCCAGTTCGACTACAAACCTTTGCTGCCTGCCCTTTTGACGCTCTATTCTGTTTTTGGACCTGTGATTGTTATCTGCCTGCCTTGACCTACTGCCTGTCCTTTGACTACGGTTGTGTACCCTCCGTTTGCTGTGTTTGCTGGTTCTTGAACATTGCCTGTACGACCACATCTTCAATAAAGTTCGCACATGGATCCCACTTTGAGTGACGACTCGTTACAGCCGCATGGCACAAGCTGATTGGCCTCTGCTGATCCTGCTGAGCCAATGAGATTGCTTGCTCAACATTTAAATATTCTGGTTCAGTGTTTTCTGTAAGCTAGTTCCTCTGAACCCCTCCACCTCCCCAGCTCCACCTGCCTAGATCTGCTATGGGATTTATGTCATTTACAACAGTAATATATTTCTATTTTTCAGTATATAGTAATATAGTTCAGTTATATATTTTCATGGTTAGAATTACAACTAATCTGGTCAAGTTGTGCAGCCCTATATATAAATACTTTTTTTAAAAATAAAATAAAACATTTACTGAAAAAAACGATTAATCTGTTTACCTGCATTGCATTTGACCATTAAACAACATCAGATAACCATGAACATGTGAAATATTAACATAAAATCTCAGGGGGACTTGAAATAAATATTTTTACATATATAGGGGTTCGGCTGACAATCAAGTTTGGGAATCCCTGACTTAAATAATCTGCTGGAAGAACCTGGATTTGTGATTTCTTTTTCCCGATGGCTGGTTCATTAATGGGCATCTTGATGGTTTCCTCATAATTCGTAACTACGATGGATCTGAGAGCGCTGTACTCGGTGTGGATCTGCTTATCGTCGATGGACCAGAACCTGTGGAACAGCAGACACTTCTGATACCTGCAGATAAAATACAGAGAGAACGTGTTTTTTTGCCAATGACGTTTCCACGAATTTGCCTGATTGATTTGTTTGTTGGATTTGTGACCCTCACCAGTCCGATACTGGCACCATTTTATCATCTGGCTGGTTTCCCACAACGTGATCGATGAAGCGTAAATGTCCCGGTGGCCTGTTGCCAAAGAAAGAAAACCACAGGGATAAAACCGTTTGTGAGGAGTTTCATCGTTTTGAAGTTCTTATCAAGCACTTCTAGCTATTTAAGCACAGTTTCATACATGTTTGTGTTCTGAAATATGTCATGCATGTTTGCATAGAGTATGTTTCTGGCCTAAGAGACTTTATTTGCACTTAACTGTCACCGCTAGCGGGACGCTTGGCGCACTTTTTTATCGCATTTTTTTCATATCACATATTTTAGTAATCATCATAAATTAGGTATCATTCGAAAGCTTACGAATTCATTCAAAAAATTCAAAATTCATCCTGTGAAAACTTGAAACTGGACGTTGCGTTACTATGGAAACAGTACTTTACATTTTTTAGGGCTCCTCCCCTAGTGGTCAGGTTTCAAATTACAAAATTTATTTAAACTACTTTATAGTCAAAACCTTTTCTAATCTTGACAAAACACATATTGTCACCAGAGTCTCAAGGTTCCATATTTGGTGACTGTTTTGTGATAGAAATTATATTTGGACAGAAATGTATTAATTTGTGGAAGAATGTGGATGACACCCGGTGGATATTTTTGGTACAGCGCCTAAACAAAATCTCATAGAAACTTACATTTTTAATTCTAATTTGGAACACAACTTATTTAGACATATGGCTTTATTTGATAGTAATTTTAAAAGTAAAAATTATTTTGTCAAATATTTAGTACAGTACGTTTGATTTACAGTAAATTTAGTTCATTTTTTGATTGCTTTCCCTTCAGCAATAATCTGCAGAGTGTCTTCTTTAAAACAAGACCAACGTTAGGTCTATATTACAAAGCCTTCTTGAATTACAATCCATTTGAGTTTGGATAGTGCATTTTCGTCTTTTCTCAAAAAGGGGGGTGACAGTTAAGGGCATACGTGTACGCTCACATTATTTTACAAGCACGTATGTTCTAAGAACGTTTTGCTGACGTTCCAATTAAAGGGATAGTTCAATAGCATTTTTTTTCACTATGGAAGTCAATAGGGCAATTGTTTGGTTACCAACATTCTTCAAAATATCTTCTTTTGTGTTCAACAGAACAAAGTAACTCATACAGATTTAGAAGAAATCAGCAAATGATGACAGAATTTTTATTTTTGAGTGAACTATCCCTAAAAAAAATTCGAACGTTCAAAACGTTTATTTTTTATAAATGTTAAGGGAACATTCCATTTTGCAAACATCGTGGGAACGTTACTTTTAAATGTACTCTGAACATTCCGAAACTAGTAACATTTGAAAAAAGCAACCAAAACATTCAATTGAACATTCCATGAGCGTTGTATAAATAATGTTTTTGCACTAACGTTTTGAGAACATTATTAAAGACCAGAAAACTTTGAATGAACGTTTTATTAGCGTTACTGGAAGAATGTTTGTTCAGAACATTAGTTCTGAGAATGTCCCTGTCAGCTGTGTTCACTGTAAGATCACTCACAGTTTTGGTAACAGAGGGTCTCTGAACAGCGGCTCATGGTATCCTGGCAGAAACAGACCTTTATACGGCCCCATGTACTCAACAAACGTGTGTGTCGTGTCTCCATACTGCGAAACACAACATCAGATATATCATAAGTCTTTAAATTATATGTATGTCTGTCTGTGCAAAACACATGTTGTCTTTCTCTGTGACTTACAGTTTGAATTACAGTGTATTTGACTTTTCCGCCTGAATCCTGCTCCACCCACGGCTCTCTGACGATCACCGCTCCTCTCTCTTTGGCTTTCTGGAAAGGCAAACACACATTTATTCCAAAGTCCCTTAAAGGTAAATCGGTTCACTCCATGCAGTCCATGTTTTAGGTGGTGGTTGTGTTTAGAATGGAATACTGTTAACTGAATATACTGTGCAGAATACACTTTTTTTTTGCATTGCATTTTTCACATTTGACCCCATTTTAACCCTCAAAGTCTCATTATTGTAATGCAAAAAAAACAACAACAACAAATCCTCCTGTTAACCTTAAAATGTGGTTACTTGTAATGGAAATAATACTTACGTGCAATAGTATGCATTATGCAAGGAAAAATGTTTCATTCTGGAAATAAATTTTAACTTTTGAAAGTCTGATCAAAACAAAGATTTTAAAAATCAGTTGATATTACTTCTTGTTCATTTGTCTTTAATTGATCATGAGTTTATAGCTTTTTCCTGTGTTCTTTCAATCCTTTTAGTCTTTTATTAAATCCCTTTAAGGAAAGGCAGTTCCTTAATGACATCATCTAGAAGTGACATCACTTTGGAGGGAAAATAACCGCACAGTAAGTATTAACAATAGGTCTGATGAATTCACAGTTTTGATTATATACACTGAAGGAATAATAAGAGTGATATGTTAGTATGAGAACATAGACAAGCATACTAGTCTTGCGTTTTTTGAAATCTTTGATGATGACTGGACATCCTCACTGATTTAATTATGCAACATTATGAATATTATTATGTCAATAATGTAACAAATTTTTGCAACATCTACAGCCACTGTCCTGGAGGATAAAACAGCTGGCTTACCTTGACTAAAAAGTCAGTGTCCTCCACTTGAAATGCGACGTCTTTGACTCCGTCTCCATGTTTCACAAGATGCTCGCCCATTTCTGTGGAGGGAGAGGATAGTGAGCCCTTTTGGTGAATTTGTTAAATCAGGGTCATTTTAATCCTGAGTAACAGAATCCTTTATTATCTTTTCCCATGTGTGTATATTGTGATGATATTAAATCATTTTAACCCACAAATCATGATGCAAAATCATTTCAATTTCAAGTTTTTTTCATTATTTTTTACATGACATGGACAGATTTACTTCACAAGGGAATGTTTAAAAATAAATGAAATGGTTCATACCCTCATTTCCAGGATTCAGGGCAGACTCGAAGACGAATATTATCTGTGAAAAGAACAAATACTTTTGACTCTATGAGGTGCCAATGTGCAGTTTGGATTTTAAAACCCTATGGTGATCTACAGTCATTTTTGACTGAAAAATGTTACATTTTTTTTTTTTTTTAATTTTGTACTTTATTGGAATGGTATGAAACTTGGTAAAGGTTTTAGCGCTTGTTATGTGAACACAAAATAAGTTAAGTGGTGGTTGAGGAGATTCCCCTCCTTCTATATGTAAAGCACTTTGAGTGAATGTAACAAATTATTATTAAATGGTCCTGTAAAAAAATAGTCACACTTGTGCTTCTCGCAGTCAAAAATGAGCGCATTAGAAATGAATTTCATCTAGTGGAAGCATTTGGTACTGCACCCTGACAAAATCTTCCTGAAAGCTAATTTTTTGACATATCAACCTCAAATTTGGAACACAACTTGTTTAGATTAATGGCTTCAATTTTCTTGCAGTTTTTGAGTAAAACATACATACATACATAAGTTTTGGGACGCCTGCCTTTACATGCACATGAACTTTAATGACATCCCATTCTTAATCCGTAGGGTTTAATATGGAGTTGTCCCACCCTTTGCAGCTATAACAGCTTTAACTCTTCTGGGAAGGCTTTCCACAAGGTTTAGGAGTGTGTTTATGGGAATTTTTTACCATTCTTCTAGAAGTGCATTTGTGAGGTCAGGCACTGATGTTGGACGAGAAGGCCTGGCTCGCAGTCTCCGCTCTAATTCATCCCAAAGGTGTTCTATCGGGTTGAGGTCAAGTTCCTCCACACCAAACTCGCTCATCCATGTCTTTATGGACCGACGCTTTGTGCACTGGTGCGCAGTCATGTTGGAACAGGAAGGGGCCATCCCCAAACTGTTCCCACAAAGTTGGGAGCATCAAATTGTCCAAAATGTCTTGGTATGCTGAAGCATTAAGAGTTCCTTTCACTGGAACTAAGGGACCAAGCCCAACCCCTGAAAAACAACCCCACACCATAATCCCCCTTCCACCAAACTTTACACTTGGCACAATGCAGTCAGGCAAGTCCGGTTCTCCAGGCAAGCGCCAAACCCAGACTCGTCCATGGGATTGCCAGACAGAGAAGCGTGATTGGTCACTCCAGAGAACACGTCTCCACTGCTCTAGAGTCCAGTGGCGGCGTGCTTTACCCCACTGCATCCCACTCTTTGCATTGCACTTGGTGATGTAAGGCTTGGATGAGCTGCTCGGCCATGGAAACCCCGCTCTGTGATTTTACGTGGCCTACCACTTCATGGTTGAGTTGCTGTTGTTCTCAATTGCTTCCACTTTGTTATAATCCCATTAACAGTTGAGTGTGGAATATTTAGTAGTGAGGAAATTTCACGAATTGCACAGGTGGCAACCTATCACGGTAACAAATGAGACCAAACTGAAGTCTGGGCGCCAAAGCATTCAAGATTTATGACAGTTTAAGTTGGAAATTTTATTTTCAGGTTAAAAAGTGAATAGATTATAACTACTGCATAAATATCATTTAGTAGCATAAAATCCCCTAAAATACAAAATATTAAATAAAAAAACAGTGTCCTTGTTTCGTTACATGTAGTTTCTATAGTAATTACTATAAAATATGCATAAATACATGCAACTAACCCTAAACCAAACTTAATCTCAACCCTAACCCTATAGTAAGTACATGTTGTTAATTAATATTACTCAGTACTTAAATGTATAATTACACTGTAAGACAGACACCTTAAAATAAAGTGTAACCAAAAAACATTATCAAACTAAAATCCATTTTTTTCTAGTCATTTTAGGACGTGAAGTGAATGATTGTATGATGTGTGTGCAGTTGAGATCCTGTGTTGTGTCGTGTGTATTCATCCTCAACACACACACCTTGTCCTGTCTGATGGCATGAGACACCAGCTCCCTGCTGTCCGTCTCTAGACCCTTATACGCCAGCGGCTCGAAGCCAAACTTATCGCAGTAGAACGCTGCGGCCTAGATCAACAACAACAAGGACAGATGTGTGTTTAAAAGCCCATTGTAAGGGTATAACTGTCAACACATTTATATTTTGACATGTTTTTTATAATGAGATAAGAACTTCAAAATCTGTTAGAAAATAATATATAAAATGAATTCAGTCAAAACAAGCAGACAAATGTTCAGTGGAGTTCTAAATAGAATTCTAGGGTTCTTGACTAAGTTTTAAAGATTGCGTAATACTGTCATGTTTAACAGGTTATTTCAATTGGTTCTAGAGTGATGAAGTATGTTTATGAGCTATTTAAGTCATAAAATGTAATCAAAAAATAAAATGAAATGATCCCATGAATGAAGGTTCTACTCCGTACAGAACCCTATACGCTTCTATATAGAACCTTTTCTTCTATGAAATGTAACAAGACAAAATATATTAGTGGTACAAAATGAGCACGAACTATTGGTTAATATGTAAACCTATTTCACTGACAAGATCAAGATGAACTATTGCATCACTCTCAGATTCAGATCACATTATTGATTAGCGTTCGTCATCTGCATTATGACTTATTTCAGTTTGGAAGCTTCTCTGATTCTGTTCTCCATACAACAAATATTAGGTATATACAATATTATATCTTAGATGAATTTTAAGCCACTTTAAAACTAGTCAAAGCAACTTTATTACAATCAAATTGTGCCAGCAAATGTATATTAAGTGCCATAATCTTACAGAAACACTGTCATTTAAACCTTAAACTTTGCTTCAAAGCATTTTTACAAAGGTATCAATACAAAACTATAATTCCTGAAAAAAAAGTGCAAAAATGATCATGTTTTAATTTCAAATCACTGTAAACCATCAAAATGCAGTCATAACTGCTGTATTCAAACATATCAATGATATTTTGGTATCATTGAGATACTTTTTTGAATTAGGTTATATTTTTGTATTTTCCTATTTTATTAAGTGTTTTGTCATTTTATTCTTTTTTTTTATAATATGTCTATAGTTTTTATTAATTTTAGTAAATCAAGTCAAAGTAAACATTTATTTATGGGTTTTAGTTTTACAACTATATATGATTTTAATAACCCTGAAACAGATTCAGCTAAACTCACCTGTTTGGCGTTTCCCACCCAGAACTTCACATGGTGAAACCTTATAAATTTCCCTCTCTCTGGCTGCAACAGAAAAATTTAAAAACATAAAAATATGTTTACCAAAATAAGCAATTATACAGTTTTGTTATAGTTTAAAGTCAACCGTCATGTTACCTTCTCTCCTTTGTCAGTGTATGAAGTCTAAAGAGAGAACAGAGATCATTTAATATTTATAAATATGTTATCAAAAGATTATACATTCATACATTATACAAAACATTCTAAAATAGAACTTCCTCCAGACTGAAAGACATCTTTTGACTTTATACTGCCTGTATCTTAACTTAAAATAATAATAAAAAAAATATTTAGAAGACTAAAGTCTTTATGACAATGTGCATTTTTATAAAGAATCTTTAACATCAATAGAATCTTTCCATTGCACTAAAGCTTCTTTATAGCGGAAAATGATTCTTTGGATTTTTTTAACATTCTTAACACGAAGAAACAAAAATGGTTCTTTTAAGAATTGTTCACTGAAATGCTAATGTAACCGATAGCACACATTTCTGCATCACAATTTTATGACCATAAATGAATGAGAATATTGAATCTTACTCTGGATGGTCTAAATGTATGCTTGCAGTGCATTGAACTCACCATGTTGAAGTTCTCTGTGGGGTTTGGCGGTCAGAAGAGCTGTCGTGCGCAGAGACCTGCTGTTTTATGTGTGCTGGTGACTGGACCTCAGGTTCAACACCCCTTCAGTTTCATCCAGCCAAAAGAGCGTCTGCACACACACCCTCTCAGGGTCAGCAGCCGCCGCGCACGTCTGTAGCGCTTAAAGGAAGTGAATAATGTGATGTATTTTATCTGATATAGCGCAAACATATTGTGGCACTTTTATATTAATATCCAGTGATGCTCAGCTTCCCCTTACCTACTGTATACTGAAAAATAGCACTTATATATCATATATAGTGCTGAAAATAGCACTTATATTTTTATATATAGTACTGAAAATAGCACTATATATTATATATATATATATATATATATATATATATATATATATATATATATATATATATATATATTACTGAAAATAGCACTTTATATCATATATAGTACTGAAAATAGTATATATATTACTGAAAATAGCACTTTATATATCATATATAGTACTGAAAATAGCACTTTATATATCATATATAGTACTGTAAATAGCACTTTATATCATATATAGTACTGAAAATAACACTATATATCATATATAGTACAGAAAATAACACTATATATTATATATATTACTGAAAATAGCACTTTATATCATATATAGTACTGAAAATAGTATATATATTACTGAAAATAGCACTTTATATATCATATATAGTACTGTAAATAGCACTTTATATCATATATAGTACTGAAAATAACACTATATATCATATATAGTACAGAAAATAACACTATATATTATATATATTACTGAAAATAGCACTTTATATCATATATAGTACTGAAAATAGTATATATATTACTGAAAATAGCACTTTATATATCATATATAGTACTGAAAATAGCACTTTATATATCATATATAGTACTGTAAATAGCACTTTATATCATATATAGTACTGAAAATAACACTATATATCATATATAGTACAGAAAATAACACTATATATTATATATATTACTGAAAATAGCACTTTATATCATATATAGTACTGAAAATAGTATATATATTACTGAAAATAGCACTTTATATATCATATATAGTACTGTAAATAGCACTTTATATCATATATAGTACTGAAAATAACACTATATATCATATATAGTACAGAAAATAACACTATATATTATATATATTACTGAAAATAGCACTTTATATCATATATAGTACTGAAAATAGTATATATATTACTGAAAATAGCACTTTATATATCATATATAGTACTGAAAATAGCACTTTATATATCATATATAGTACTGTAAATAGCACTTTATATCATATATAGTACTGAAAATAACACTATATATCATATATAGTACAGAAAATAACACTATATATTATATATATTACTGAAAATAGCACTTTATACATCATATATAGTACTGAAAATAGTATATATATTACTGAAAATAGCACTTTATATATCATATATAGTACTGTAAATAGCACTTTGTATCATATATAGTACTGAAAATAACAATATATATTATATATATTACTAAAAATAGCACTTTATATATCATAGTACTGAAAATAGCACTTTATACATCATAGTACTGAAAATAGCACCTTATATCATATATAGTACTGAAAATAGCACGTATATATCACTGAAAATAGCACTTTATATATCATATATAGTACTGACAATAGCACGTATATATCACTGAAAATAGCACTTTATATATCATATATAGTACTGACAATAGCACTTATATATCACAGAAAATAGCACTTTATATATCATATATAGTACTAACAATAGCACGTATATATCACTGAAAATAGCACTTTATATATCATATATAGTACTGACAATAGCACTTATATATCACTGAAGATAGCACTTTATATATCATATATAGTACTGACAATAGCACTTATATATCACTGAAAATAGCACTTTATATATCATATATAGTACTGACAATAGCACGTATATATCACTGAAAATAGCACTTTATATATCATATATAGTACTGACAATAGCACGTATATATCACTGAAAATAGCACTTTATATATCATATATAGTACTGAAAATAACACTATATATCATATATAGTACTGAAAATAACACTATATATTATATATATTACTGAAAATAGCACTTTATACATCATATATACTACTGAAAATAGTATATATATTACTGAAAATAGCACTTTATATATCATATATAGTACTGAAAATAGCACTTTATATATCATATACTGAAAATAGCACTTTATACATCATAGTACTGAAAATAGCACCTTATATCATATATAGTACTGAAAATAGCACGTATATATCACTGAAAATAGCACTTTATATATCATATATAGTACTGACAATAGCACGTATATATCACTGAAAATAGCACTTTATATATCATATATAGTACTGACAATAGCACGTATATATCACTGAAAATAGCACTTTATATATCATATATAGTACTGAAAATGGCACTTATATATCACTGAAAATAGCACTTTATATATCATATATAGTACTGAAAATGGCACTTATATATCATATACAGCACTGAAAATAGCATCTTATATATCATATATAGTACTGAAAATAGCACCTTATATATCATATATAGTGCTGAAAATAGAACTTATATATCATATATAGTAATGAAAATAGCACTATATATTATATATAGTGCTGAAAATAGAACTTATATATCATATATAGTAATGAAAATAGCACTATATATTATATATATTACTGAAAATAGCACTTTATATCATATATAGTACTGAAAATAGCACTTTATATATCATATACTGAAAATAGCACTTATTTATCATATACAGCACTGAAAATAGCACTTTATACACCATATACTGAAAATAGCACTTATTTATCATATACAGCACTGAAAAAAGCACCTTATATCATATATAGTACTGAAAATAGCACCTTATATATAGTACTGAAAATAGCACTTTATATCATATATAGTACTGGAAATAGCACGTATATATCACTGAAAATAGCACTTTATATATCATATACTGAAAATAGCACTTATATATCATATATAGTACTGAAATGGCACTTATATATCATATACAGCACTGAAAATAGCACTTTTTATATATCTTATATAGTACTGAAAATAGCACCTTATATGTCATATATAGTACTGAAAATAGCACATATATCATATACAGTGCCGTTTTTCTTTGTTATTTCATAGACTATAGTTTCATTATGTATATAATGCATACATATTATGCATGTCCAAAAACATGGGTTTGCCTTTCTGCAATGTCATGCCTTTGCAAAATAACACAATTTTCCTCATCTCATATATTTTTCCTTCATCATGTCCCTTTCAGGGCTTTGTATGACACAGATAGGGCCTATATGAGCATAGTGGAAAATGTGGGTTGCATACAAGTAATATAAACTCCACTATAATTTACATATTGGTGAACAAATGGAACATTACTCTGGGATTGCCAAAGTACCTTTATTTGTACATTAGAGGGCGACATTGGATTATTACATGGTTCCCTGCGAAGAAGCTTCTAGAAATTTTAGACATCTGACATTTACATTTCGACAAAATTGCTCATTTTTGTCGTTGCCATTCTGATACGGATTTACACTGATTCCCTTTCCAGTTGCATTTGGTCATAAAAAAATCTAATTCATTAAAGCATGTTTCTTACTTTCCAAGGAAAGCATGTTCTTTAGTTATGATCATCTGACTGGATAGTAATAAATAACGGCAGATATCAAATGAAGAAACCTGAGCTCATCAAACAGAACATTCAGGGACTTTCTCATTGTTTAAATGTCTTGGTGACCAAAAAGGAAGTGTTATAGTGCCATAAATAATGATTGTGTTTGTTGAGGTGCAGGTGATGGTATGACAGTTTGCTTTAAGACAGACAGAGTAAGAAAGTGTTTTTGACCTCGTCTCTAAGGACACTGAAAGACTAAACTGCCTTGACCCAGTAAAGCGCACATTTCATCATCACGGCTCTGTATGAAAAAGGAGGTGAGAAGTCATATAACTGATAACAAGCCCAGAAATGTTGAAGTAGTTGGGGGCAGGACTCTGCTCTGCCAATCACCGACCAGCACTCTTTACTGCATTAATGACACAAGTTATGATACACTTGAATGAAATTATGCTTTTTACACGCTTAGAAGAAAAGGTTCTTAAAGGGTTCTGTCAAGCACTGCATATAGTTCCCATCATGGATTTACTTTTAATTAATTTCTTTTGTTTTAATTCATTTTTATTTTAATGAAATCTGAAGAACTGAATGAGTCTTGGTTTGTGTTGACTGGAGTCACTTGATGTCAGACAGCCAATCTGCGATTAAAGACGGAAGCCAGCGCAGAAATAGCCCAGAGCTCTAACTGCATAAACATATGGCAGCGTTGGTTAGGTTAGGTCAGGTAACATACATGATACTGCATCAAGCAAACTTCAAGTCTTGACAGTAACGAGACGGGTAATCTTTGAGCTCTTGTCTTCAAATGTGTTTCCTCACAGTTAATGATCAGCTGAATGTGTTTAAAGAACAGTTAACCAGACTTGCCAAGTTCAGCATCATATCAATGTATTTACATGTTTTATTCTTGCATTGCAAAGCCATTAAGATTAGCATCATTGATGTAGTCATATACATATATAAACTAAGTTAAGTAATAAGTATTAAAATAAGAGGGACAAAGAAACATTTAGCTCAATATTAGTTTAGTAAACGTAATGTTTTCATCTTTTGAAATGCCACAAAAATAGTATAGAAATAGATTTTATTAAATAGAAATAATAGAATAGGAAATAATAGAATAGAATAGAATAGAACATGAAAAAATAGAATAGAATAGGAAATAATAGAATAGAATAGGATAGGATAGGATAGAACAGAACAGAACAGAACAGAACAGAATAGAATACAATAGGATACGACACAATAGAATAGAATAGAATAGAATAGGGCAGGACAGGACAGGACAGGACAGGACAGGACAGGACAGGACAGAACAGAACAGAACAGAACAACAGAACAGAACAGAACAGAACAGAACAGAACAGAACAGAATAGAACAGAACAGAACAGAACAGAACAGAACAGAATAGAATAGAATAGAATAGAATAGAATAGGGCAGGACAGGACAGGACAGGACAGAATAGAATAGAATAGAACTGGATACGATAGGATAGGATGGGATGGGATGGGATGGGATGGGATGGGATAGGATAGGATAGGATTGGATGGAATAGAATAGAATAGAATAGAATAGAATAGAATAGAACAGAACACAATGCAATACGATACGACGGGGTGGGATGGGATAGGATGGGATGGAATGGAATGGAATGAAATGGAATAGAATAGAATATAACAGGATACAATAGAATAGGATAGGATAGGATAGGATAGGATAGGATACGATATGATACGATGGAATAGAACATGATACAATAGAATAGAATAGAATAGAACAGGATACGATATGATACTATACGATGTGATACGATGGGATGGGATGGGATGGGATGGGATGGGATGGGATGGGAATGGAATGGAATGGAATGGAATGGAATAGAATAGAATAGGACAGAATACAATACGATACGATGGGATGGGATGGGATAGGATAGGATAGGATAGGATAGGATAGGATAGGATAGGATGGGATGGGATGGGATGGGATGGAATGGAATGGAATAGAATAGAACAACAGGATATGATGGGATGGAATGGAATAGAATAGAATAGAATAGAATAGAATAGAATAGAATACAATACAATGGGATGGGATGGGATGGGAATGGAATAGAATAGAATAGAATAGGACAGAATACGATACGATACGATACGATATGATACGATGGGATGGGATGGGATGGGATGGGATGGGATGGGATGGGATGGGATGGGAATGGAATGGAATAGAATAGAACAACAGGATATGATGGGATGGGATGGGATGGGATGGGATGGGATGGGATGGAATAGAATAGAATAGAATAGAACAGGATACAATGCAATGCAATGGGATGGGAATGGAATAGAATAGAATAGGACAGAATACGATGGGATGGGATGGGATGGGATGGGATGGGATGGGATGGGATGGGATGGGATGGGATGGGATGGGATGGGAATGGAATGGAATGGAATGGAATAGAATAGAATAGAACAGAACAACAGGATATGATGGGATGGAATGGAATAGAATAGGACAGAATACGATACGATATGATTTGATGGGATGGGATGAAATGGGATGGGATGGGATGGGATGGGAATGAAATAGAATAGAATAGAATAGAATAGAACAACAGGATATAATGGGATGGGATGGAATAGAATAGAATAGAATAGAATAGAATAGAACAGGATACGATGCGATGCGATGGGATGGGATGGGATGGGAATGGAATAGAATAGAATAGGACAGAATACGATGGGATGGGGTGGGGTGGGATGGGATGGGATGGGATGGGATGGGAATAGAATAGAATAGAATAGAATAGAACAGAACAACAGGATGTGATGTGATGGGATGGGATGGGATGGGATGGGATGGAATTGAATGAAATGGAATAGGATGGGATAGGATGGGATGGGATGGGATGGGATGGGATGGGATAGAATAGAATAGGAAAGAATAGAATAGAATAGAATAGGAAAGAATAGGAAAGAATAGAATAGAAAAGAATAGAATAGAATAGAATAGAATAGAATAGAATAGAATAGAATAGAAAAGAAAAGAATAGAATAGAATAGAATAGAATAGAATAGAATCTTTATTGTCACATGACTGAGATGGTGAAAACATGTTGTAGGTACAACATGCATCCAAACATGAGACGTAATGGTGTGTGAATGTCCAATTATGCAAGCATCCATTATTGTGTGCCAATATGCAAGAATGAAACAATATAATAAATATAAACAATATAATACATGTACAGAAGGATGCATTGCATCTTCCACAGTTAGCTTACCTCTAATTTTCTCTGGCCTTAGTCTTGTGGCATTAATGATTATATTCTGTTCTATTCTAGTCTGTACCGAAATCAAGTGTTTATTCTATTGGTGAGATGGTGGGACATAAACCTGTTACGCTCTTGAAACCTCTTGAGCAGATCCA
The DNA here is from genome assembly GCA_039654625.1 of Rhinogobio ventralis. Classification (NCBI taxonomy): domain Eukaryota; kingdom Metazoa; phylum Chordata; class Actinopteri; order Cypriniformes; family Gobionidae; genus Rhinogobio; species Rhinogobio ventralis. The sequence goes on from CM077194.1 coordinate 2,877,507, forward strand.
TTAAATCCAGAGGCTTCAGGTGGACAAACAGAGCACTTCAGAGCTGAGGAGAGTCTGTCGAGTCAGTCTGCAGGAAATAATGCAGAAATAGAGTGAATTCAGGTTGAATGGGACATTCAGTCATCTCAATGGAAAAAGGTGTCCCAATCAACCCAAATTCACCCTACATGATGTCCCATTGTTTGTTAGACATGGTACAGGGGCAATGTTATCTTTTGGGGTCCTACCATGGTATTCTTTGTTGTATGTACACAAAAAATGCTGGGTTAAAAACAACTCAGGTTGGATTGAAAATGGACACACCCAGCAGTTGGGTTGTTTTAATCCAGCGGTTGGGTTAAATGTTTGCCCAACCTGCTGGGTAGTTTTATTTAACTCAACTATTGTTTAAAAATGACTGTATTGCTTCCTTAAAATGAACCCAAAGTATGTTGGAAATTAACATTTATTAATATGTTTAATAAATGAACTAATATGTTTAATGAATTAAGCAATAAACATTTATTAAATTGCTTATTAATAAATGCTTTTGATTATTATTGTTGCCTCTAGTAATTTTTATGCATTTTAAGGCAGCCATATAGTAATTTTTAAACAATAGTTTGGTTAAATTAAACTACCCAGCATGTCGGGCAAACATTTAACCCAGCTGGTGGGTTAAAACAACCCAATCGCATTTTCAAACCAACTTGGGTTGTTTTTAACCCAGCATTTCTAGAGTGTAGCTACAGTAGCCTATAAGTATGGTAATCTGTGCCATTGCAACTCCACTGCACATTCTTATAATGCTAATTCCGTTTGCTATAATATAATTTATACTACATCGATGTGATTTATGCCTATATTACACACGTGTACACATATGCATGCATTACTAAAGAGTTAAACATATTCTACGTCTCAAAACCTTTCTGTTCTATCCTGACCATTTAATTGTTACTTAAACACAAAATATGTTCATGTTTTAAACTTTCTTTGTTTGTCGCTCCGTCGCTTTAACAAGTCCTGCACGGACGCATTGAACCACGTGGTCCCCTAGTGCCGCGCTGTGATTTTCTATTGGCTCATACTTCACCCCTCCCCCCGCCTCAGGCTCGCCCTGATTGGTCCGTGTGTGGGTGTGTTCTCGGCATTCAGCCGTCCTGTTGTTTGAGCCGCTAGCCCTCCATTGGCTGTCGAGTGTCTAGTAGGCGACTGACTCCGCCGCGCCATTGGTCATCTGCACAGACATAGTCTATCGTGATTGGTTGACGCATAGGCGATCGCCAGTGAATGCGGAAGTAGTGCGCTCTACTGAGTCACCGTTGTGTCAGCTGATTCTTTCACTGTGAGTATCTTGATCATATTTCATTTTCTGTGTGTTTAACTTGATTGTTCTTTTATGTGTTCGCGGGTACGTTAGGCTGACTATTGTATAAACTAAATACGCGTGGTTTAGCGAGGTTTTTATGTGGGTTATGCCAGCCATGTGTTTGTATGTGAATGCATTGGCCAGCTGTGATGTTTTACAGGCAGTAAAATCCTCCACCCATACTAAACACACACAGACACATACACACACAGAGACAGAGTAAAGGCCACCAGCTGGGCTGAACTGATGGGAACTCCCATGTGAAGAGTATGTTGGTAAACTGTATTTCATTACTGATTATTTCAGTGTATATATGCATTGCACTTTTCCAACTAATGCACAAGCGTTGTGTAGCAAAATGCTTTTGAATGCAAGACTTTTCTGTAAAAAGCATTTGCATTACATTTTAATATTGGTATTGCAGAGCAATTATGCATGATTCTCTTAAAAAATGTCAAATATTGTATCAGTATTACATTTCTTCTTTTAAATGTTCTTGTAAAAAAAGTGAATTGTGTTAGAATTGCTTGCGTTTTATCGTTATTCACTATTCACCGTCTAACCTCAAGGTTTATATTAGTATTATGATTATTTGTGCCATTTAAGTGTGAATTTAGAAGTCACCTTTTCCAGCAGATGTCATTCTAAACTTCTTGCTTGACATCTATTGATCACAAAAGTCTTGAGCACTTTTTGGATCAGGGCGTCTGATAAATGCCTGCTGTGCCCTTTCACACTGCTTGTATTGGATGTATTTGTGGAAGCTTGTTTCCGCCACAGAATTAAACATTTCAAAAGATAAGTGTGACTTTTTACATCTTGCAATTCAGAGTTAGGAAAAAAATTCAGAATTAAGAGACCAAAAAAATCCGAATTACGAGTTATAAAGTCAGAACTGCAAGAAAAAAGTCGCAATGCGAGAGAAAATTCAGAATTATACATATGGAAGCTTGTTTCTGCCTCAGAATAAAAAATATAAAAGGTAATTGCGACTTTCTCTCGCAATTCTGACTTCCATATTGCGAGATATAAAGTCAGAATTATGAGTTTATATCTCGCAAATTTGACTTTATAACACACTCGCACAAATGCACACACTCTCTCACACACACACACTTTATATCTTGCAATTCTGATTTTATAATGTGCAATTCCGATTATGCATATGGAAGCATATGTTACATATGTTACATACATATGTTTCCGCCTCAGAATAAAAAATATAAAAGGTAATTGTGACTTTCTCTCACAATTCTGACTTTTTTCTCAGAATTATGTGTGATATAGTCACAATTGTGTTAAAAAGAAGTCACAAGTGCAAGATATAAAGTGTGTGTGTGTGTTATAAAGTCAGAATTGTCACTTTTTCTCGCAATTCTGACTTTATATCTCACGTTGCGACTTTATATCTTGCAATTCTCACTTCCATATCACGAGATATAAAGTCAGAATTAGTTTATATATTGCAAATCTGACTTTATAACACACACAAACACGCACACTCTCTCAGACACATACACTTTATATTGCAATTCCGACTTTTTTTCTCTCACAATTGTGAGTTGATATTGTGTAATTCTGAGAAAATATGGTCCGAATTGTGAGAGGAAGTCGCAATTACCTTTTATATATTTTTTTATTCTTATGCAGCTAATGGAATTATATATCGCTAATGAATAATGACTGTCCTGGTTCCATTTGTGTATAATCAGGGAATTCTCCCAGTGAGCTCCAGTGATTGGCAGCTCTTCAAACCCACTGTATCCGCTCACATTCCCAGGGCTCAGCGTTGCGTCTCGCTGCTTTAGGTGAAATGTCTAATTGATGGCTGTGCTCGTGTTACAGGTCAGACTGCTCTTTAAATAGCCCATGACTGCTCGTGCACCGCTCTGAATCCAGATCCTGTAGCCTGTGACCGTATGTTTATGATCTCGACGTTAATATAGTTCTCCTATAAGAAAGCTTGAAGTTTTAGCTACGAGTGACCAAGTGGCCGTAAGCTGGTTAAGTGTGTGCACTCACTCTATGGACAGAGATAGTGCTGATAAAGTGTGTTAACAGGCTATTCACAGATTCGTTTAAATCCCACAAATGGACATGAATGGACATTGTGAGGGCTTTGGTGTTGCAACTTTTAATAGCAGTGTCAAACATCACTGGACGTTTTTTTTTATTATTATTGTTACTTTTATCATTATTATTATGTATGTTTACTTGAACGATCCCATAACCCTATTTGTAATTAATGTCACACGTTTGTACACAAGCGTGAGCAAGTCCCAGATGCTTGTTTTATTGCTCTTTTATCGGATGTTTTGAGTGTTTTTACCTCTTGCACTTTGACATGTCGTGTTTGTGTGTAACTCCCTCATATCTCTAGAATGATAATGTGAACTAGATGATGATTGATGGAATTCTTTCAGCTTTGTGAACTTTGACATGTAGGGGATTAAATGGTTAAATGTAGTAGACAAGCTTGTTTATATCTTCTGTTTTTTTCCAATGTCGCGTTTTGGGTGAAACTCGGAACAAATTTCAGGAGAATATAGAAATGAAACTTTCTTTTCTTGGTATGGAGAAGTGATACTGAGGTCACAAGCAGAAGCATTTAAATTGAATTCTGCCTAGAAACAGAGACGCACGCTCTCTCTCTCTCTCGCGCTCGCTTGCTCGCTCGCTAGCTCTCTCGCTCTCTCTCTCTCGCTCTCTCTCTCTCGCTCTCGCTCCTTACCCATCACAACTTAGAGCTTAACCCTGACCCTGACCCTGAACCTACCCATGACCTCATTATAACCTGATCCCTAAAACCAGGTCTTGACCCTCAAACAGGCCATTAAAGGCTCTTAGAAAGTGAGGACAAGTGCACGCACGCACACACACACCACCACAGATGTGACAACATTGCTGTATTCTGCTGTCTGTCCGCTGTACGGATTCTTAACACGTTTATTGCAACTACACTTCAAATTATTTTGCGGACCCCCTGGCACTTTGCTGGTCTAAAGTTGCTGGTCTACACAGAAGAAAGCCCTGCCTAGGCTCTGCCCCGGTACGGGTTGTGTCGAGCCATTCGTTAGTCTGGTTGTTTGATGAGAAAAAGATGAAATGTAGTTGCAATAAACGCGCCAAGAATCCGTACAGCTGTAGCAGCGCAGGACTTTTATTCTGCCGTGCGGAACTGAGGAAGAACTGATGACGGAGAGTTTGATCTTCGGCTGACCAATCAGCAGAAAGGGGCGTATAATTCCCGCCCCCCGTGTAGAAATCGAATATTCAAACGGTTTATTCATTTTTCTACCTCTGAACGAAAAACTAAAAATCAAGGCGAAATCTCGTTTTTGGTTTTTCTGAGAAAAAAAAAAAAAAAACTAAAAACGAGCTGTTTTCTCATTTTTCTACTTTCAATATTAAATCAATTAACGAATGATACACTGATTCATGACGTCACTGTTTTCACAAATTCACGTTTTTGTAGTTGACACGCGGGCGATTTTCAAAAACTTGCACTTTGAAACCTGTTTGTTTTCAGGCCCACAAAATGCTGTTGTCATGTAAATGAAAGGCCTGAAGCGGGACGATCTTAGCTCCTGAGTTTAATACATAAGAGTTTTTAATGTATTTGCATTTGCCCTGCTGTGCTTCCCTCTCACCATAAGATCTGCAGTTTTCATCCGAAGGAAAATAAATTAGATCAGATTGTCGTCTATGCTAAACAAAGGCTCACGAAATTCAATTTTCCGTGACAGGTGATTTCAGTGCATTGAATTAGCTCAGCTGATGACGCCAGTGTCTGTATCTGTGTTTTGAACTGATATCCAGCTTGATAAAGTCTTGAGGTCAGCGAGGGTGTGTACGGGTCAACCTGTCCGTGAAGTGAGTCAGAGGTTAAATCCTTATCCCCCTTTACACACTAGTTTTGGCCGATCTGATTCTAGATTGTATCTACTGTTTTCATTAACACAAACGGGGCTTATGTTTGGCTCGCCGTGTGTGGAAGTTGGTGTAGTTTTCAGGGTTTGACCGCTGGATAAACGCATCAGCAGGAATAAAACGTCTTTGTTTTGTTGCCAAATGTTCTCAATGATTGAGCTAAAGCACAGGCTGTTCAGGTAAATATTTTTCACTTTGGCCGATTTTGATTTTGTTCTGAACTCGGCACGTCTAGTGCAGTAGTAAGTTATTTAACAAAATTATTATTATTACAGCCACAATCTGTTGCTGTATGTTTTAGGGATGCACAATATATCGGTATCTGCCAATATACACTCACCTAAAGGATTATTAGGAACACCATACTAATACTGTGTTTGACCCCCTTTCGCCTTCAGAACTGCCTTATATCTACGTGGCATTGATTCAACAAGGTGCTGAAAGCATTCTTTAGAAATGTTGGCCCATATTGATAGGATAGCATCTTGCAGTTGATGGAGATTTGTGGGATGCACATCCAGGGCACGAAGCTCCCGTTCCACCACATCCCAAAGATGCTCTATTGGGTTGAGATCTGGTGACTGTGGGGGCCATTTTAGTACAGTAAACTCATTGTCATGTTCAAGAAACCAATTTGAAATGATTCGAGCTTTGTGACACGGTGCATTATCGTGCTGGAAGTAGCCATCAGAGGATAGGTACATGGTGGTCATAAAGGGATGGACATGGTCAGAAACAATGCTCAGGTAGGCCGTGGCATTTAAACGATGCCCAATTGGCACTAAGGGGCCTAAAGTGTGCCAAGAAAACATCCCCCACACCATTACACCACCACCACCAGCCTGCACAGTGGTAACAAGGCATGATGGATCCATGTTCTCATTCTGTTTACGCCAAATTCTGACTCTACCATCTGAATGTCTCAACAGAAATCGAGACTCATCAGACCAGGCAACATTTTTCCAGTCTTCAACGGTCCAATTTTGGTGAGCTCGTGCAAATTGTAGCCTCTTTTTCCTATTTGTAGTGGAGATGAGTGGTACCCGGTGGGGTCTTCTGCTGTTGTAGCCCATCCGCCTCAAGGTTGTGCGTGTTGTGGCTTCACAAATGCTTTGCTGCATACCTCGGTTGTAACGAGTGGTTATTTCAGTCAAAGTTGCTCTTCTATCAGCTTGAATCAGTCGGCCCATTCTCCTCTGACCTCTAGCATCAACAAGGCATTTTGGCCCACAGGACTGCCGCATACTGGATGTTTTTCCCTTTTCACACCATTCTTTGTAAACTCTAGAAATGGTTGTGCGTGAAAATCCCAGTAACTGAGCAGATTGTGAAATACTCAGACCGGCCCGTCTGGCACCAACAACCATGCCACGCTCAAAATTGCTTAAATCACCTTTCTTTCCCATTCTGACATTCAGTTTGGAGTTCAGGAGATTGTCTTGACCAGGACCACACCCCTAAATGCATTGAAGCAACTGCCATGTGATTGGTTGATTAGATAATTGCATTAATGAGAAATTGAACAGGTGTTCCTAATAATCCTTTAGGTGAGTGTATGTTCATTTTTAATGTTATCATTTTTGGCCTGATAAGAAAATTTGGCCGATATATTAAAGCCGATAAATATTGCATTATTTCCTTCAGCTGAGACACTTCAGATGCGCACTGTTCACCATGATGGGTCTGAATTGCTTGAAATATGATTGAAATCACTTCAGAAAAGGAAAATACAGTTCAGTGCAACATGTGCAGCGCAAGTCTGTCATATCGGCTCATAGGTGTAAATCTGAGGGTTGTCCCCCCGCAAAAATATAATTTAAAAACCACATTGTGTATTGTAAATAATATACTGATTGTGTAAGTAGTAAAACAATAAAAACGCAAACGGGGCAAAAAATGCGTTTTAAGTTTAGAAACATTTTGAGTTCCCCCTCTCTTGCCGTACAGTGGTTTGGTCCAGCACGCACCTCACCTACAAGTCCGGTGGGAGAGTTCAAAGTTCAGTAGTTGTGGAACTCCAGTAAGTAGCTATTTTATTCACTTTAAACATCGGATGACGTGATTATTTTCTCGTTAATACAGACGTTGCTGAGTTATTAATAAATTAGCAATCTGTATTTTTACAGATTATTGTTTGGTAGCTTTATTGTAAGTCACCCACTACAACTAACACGCCGATAAGCCTAATGTTAGAACTGACATTAGGCTAATATTGTAGATTTACCGCTGTGTTGGGTTTTGCTCAGTACTATGTGGAAGAAGCAAGATAATTTAATAACTATATTACCATGCACACATCACTACACACCTATGATAACTCCTATTTAAACAACTATTGCTTTGTGTTGTTGGCCAGATAAAATGACAGAAAATAGAAAAACGGACTTAAGATAATTTTTCAGTCCTACACATATATTTACAACATATTAGTACCATTTTGGCTGTATTGTTTGTGTCCCCTTCAAAAATTGCCTTTGGGGTATTTTTTGTTTACTGCCCCCCCCCTCAACTGTTAGGTGAAATTTACGCCCATGTACATAATATTATAATGAGAACATTATAATTGTGTGATTGGGACATGGATTTAATGGTGACACTGTAATCGGGCTCTCAAAAATAATTTAGATTTATCGGCTTTCAAATATAAACAATTATCGGTATCGGCCAAAATGTTCATATCAGTGCATCCCTTGTACTTTAATTCAAACACCATTACACCCTGGTATTAAGATGCATTTTGGTCGACCGGATTGCTTTCGTAGTGTAAACGCTCATGTGGTCAATTGCACACGAACAGCCAGTAAAACACCCACTACTCTCCTCCTACTGACCTAACGCGTAAACGTGCGCTAGCCAGACAGGATTTAAACTTTGTCGGCTGAAGATCCAAGTTTGGTTTGAAGATGAAAAACGCAATCACAATGTTCTCTCAGCATTCCTGATTTCTAACACACACTCACAGCTGTTTAGTTTAGAAACTAAAGCTAATGCTCTCCGTATTTTTCTTTTTCTTTCTGTCGTTTCCGGGCGTATATATAATATAAATTGCGTGATCTTATTTAGGTAGACAGATCTGAAAAAGCCCATACATTTACCCGCCCATAGACGAAGAAATCAGGACAGAAGTGGTTGAAAGTGGACAAAAGAGAATTTTTATTATATTCATTAAAGCTGCTTTGGAACATTATAAAAAGTGTTATTCAATATATATTAATTTAATATTGTTTTTAAAAATATTTACAGCCTTCGTTTGGCTATAGTACGATAACAAAGAGCTGATTATTGGATTTGGAAACGGCATGTTGTCTTTATAGTATTGCATTTCATTTTTTTTCTCACACAAAATGGGTCTGTATTAAAATTGAATAGCTTCATATTTTGGGAGATTGGGGCTTTGTCACATTTGAGGGTCCATAGATGACCATAACGGCCCAGGTATTCAATTGCATTTGTCTATCAATCGATCACTTGAGTTGTTAGCTGATTTCTGAAATGCATTGAGTAATGGTAGGGTTTATAATTCCTTTGCTGTGTGTTGAACTCTGTGTAGTGTAAAGTCAGATAAGGGCTGGCGTGCTCGGACCCGTGTGCCTCCACAGTGGGTGCGGCTGTGGGAATGCGTATCTTTCCATCTACTCAAAGGCTTTGCTGTTCTGGAAGTGTTTGGCATCGACTCCGGTTCAGATGTTTGAGCTCGTGTGTTTATGTGATGGGAGGTTTTCGATTTAATTGCTTAATCAAGTGTAGAAAACACTCTGTTAGTGGGGAAACCTGTGAAATACTGGCACAAAATAATTGTTCCAAGTGCCGTGGAAACTTGTAGTCCCACACTTGTGGGAAGTTTTAGAGAATTTGCGATGGACGTAAACAGAGAAAATGGAAAATTCTCAAAGTTTCACTTTCCTTTCAGTTCCTCCGTCACAGGTGAGACGTCCGGTGTGAAGTGTTCGGTCACTGACTGCGGCGTGTTACTTCCATAAAAGGCGTTCGGTGCCGTGTTTAAAGGAGGCGTGTCTGGAGGCTTTGGAAAGTATGGGGAAGTAACACTGATAAACAAGTGCAATAAACGCTGAAATGGAACAATTATGCTCATATTATCACTAAGTCATAAATATATGTTAGTCTGTTACCGTTACATAAAGATTTCAACATTAACGCTTAGAAATGATTGAAATAACAACATAGTTTTTGACTTTTCCCAAGAGAAAAGTGCTTTTTAATTATTTATTTGGGTTTTTTTTATTAGCCAATTTGCATAATATAGAACTTTGTTTCCCATATTGATAACGTGTACATGCCTGCTGTAAATTAATACATTTTAATAAATCATAATCTGTTATGCTGGATACTCGAGTGCCAATATAATGGAGTTGATTTTCATTATGCAGTTTTTACATTATTTTATCAAGTCATAACAGCAAATTAATATTAATTTTTATAAAACATTATATACAGTACCGGTCAAAAGTTTGGAAACACAACTATTTTTAATGTTTTTTTTTTTTTTAAAGAAATGTCTCTTCTGCTCATCAAGGCTGCATTTATTTGATCAAAAATACAGTAAAAACTGTAAAACTTTGAAATAAAATAATGGTTTTCTATTTTAATATGCTTTAAAATGTAATTTATTCCCGGTGATGCAAAGCTGAATTGTCAGCATCATTACTCCAGTCTTCAGTATCACATGATCCTTCACAAATCATTCTAATAATCATAAATAATAACAGTGCTTTCATATTTTTTTATAACCTGTGATATTTTTTCAGGATTCATTGATGAATAAAAAGTTAAAAAAGGACAGCTTTTATATAAAATATAAATCTTTTGTAACAATAAACACAACCGTTCAAAAGTTTGGGGTCACTAATTTTTGTTTCTTTTTTGAAAGAAAGAAATGAATGCTTTTATTCAGTGAGGATGTTGCATAAAAAGTGATGGTAAAAATGTCTATTATGAATAAATGCTGTTCTTTTAATATATATGTTAAAAGAACTATATAAATCCTCATATCAGAATGATTTCACAGAAATGTATTTTAAAATAGAAAACCATTGTTTTATATATATATGTGTGTGTGTGTATGTGTGTATAAAATAATAATATATTTTTTTTTAATCAAATAATGCTCACTTCTTTCAAAAACATTACAACTATGTTTCCAAACTCTATATATATTTTAAAAAATCACATCTTTTTGGCCAGTTGTAATTTATTTTCTTTTCCAATTAAATGAATGGCTAAATGCGCATTTGCTGCTGGACTGTCGCCTATAGAAACACGGCAGTCATTAAACCGAGCTAAACTAAGTGACTCAACTTAAATGACTTCCTCTTCCAGTTTCAGCCAGTTCATTCCAGGACAGGAGCGGGGTCTCAGAAGGGCTCCGGGGACCCGGGGGGCGTTGCATGCAAACAAAACACAGAGCGCGCTTGTGGACGTGTGTTCTCGTATATGCGCGTGCAGCAGAACACACATGCCTTCAGAGTTTGTTTAGGGCACAGGGCGATGTGCTGAGATACGCACAACGCACAAGAACAGCGCTGTCACGTACTACACGCTCGAATCTCCGCCCAGTTCGCGCGCTTTGTGTGTGTGTGTGTGTGCGCGCGCGCGCGTGGATAGGCGTGATCGTGGCATGAAATCTTGTGTCCACGCGCTCAGGTAAGAGCTCAACTTCTTTTCTCTTGTCTCGAGCTTTTCATTCACGGACACGCGGCTGCGCGCGAGTGGAATGCTGCGCTTGTTTCAGTGTAGCGCGTTCTGAAGTTTAGAACGTTCAGCGACTGATACAATGTTTCAGTGTTCGGTGATACAGTGTCGCGCAGTTAAACCGTTTCTCTTCTCTTTTAAAACGCAATAAGATGAAGAAGTGTCAATGACGGGTCTCATAAAAGTTTGTGCTGAGTGTGTGTGTGTGTGTTTGCAGGAGTCTAGTGCTGCCTTTACGGGCTCTCGGAATTATCGAAAAACGACTTTCCTAGGTAAAAATTGCCCATGAACGCCCTCCCATTTCAAAATTTGAACGCGATGAGCTCGTAATCACGACTTCAGAAGTGGGAATTACTTCAAATTTCCGATAGCACGTGAAGGCGGCATAAATCGGAGGGTGTGTTTAAATGAATCTCTGCAGCATTGTGGGTAAAGGCTGCCCTCTTGCATTCAAGTAGAGCTGTCATGAAACTGTTAGTCAGAGCTTAAAGGAGTTTTTTTGGCTTTATGGGAGTCAAATTCTTTTCTTGCCCAGACAACTTTTCTACTAAGTGTACCCTGCCTCCCATGCATTTTTTTAGCAGTGCATACTGCCTATTTTCTTTACATGTTAAACGGTTAGTTCACCCAAAAATGAAGATAATGTAATTTATTACTCGCCCTCATGCCGTTCATATTTGGAACACAAACGAAGATATTTTTTTGCGCACAAAAACTATTCTCGTCGCTTCATAAAATTATTGTAGAACCACTGTAGTGAGATGGACTTTGTAACGACATCTTTAGTTCCTTTTATGGATCTTGAGAGAGGAAATGTCATTGCTGCCAATGGAGGCCTTTCTGAGCCATCGGATTTCAACGAAAATATCTTCATTTGTGTTCCAAAGATGAACGGAGGTCTTACGGGTCTGGAACGGCATGAGGAGGAGGAATTAATGACATTATTTTCCTTTTTGGGTGAACTAACCCTTTAAGTTGTCTTCACAAATAAATAAGAGTAGTTTTTCATTTGCAAAAATAGCTGGAAATTATACATGGCTATAATGCTACTCCATGACATCTATATTCATCAACTCAACATTTAAATGACTTTATTGGCATTTTTATTATTGTTTATTTTTAGTGGAATGGCTTTTTGGAAGGAAACATCACAGAATCCTTGTTTGCATGATCTATGTTTCCATGAGCTCTGGCACCTGTGGAGTTTTTACTTTCCTTTTCCTGTAAATCAAAGCTCATCCTATTAGTCTGCTTGTAGCCGGAGATCAAGGTTGTGTCAGCGGGTGAGCAACTCAACACAGCGTGTGTTCCCATGGGTGTGTACACGCGCACAGACACGCACACACTCACACAAACAGACACACTCACACTCACAAACACACACTCACACAAACGTGCGCACACTCAGACACTCACAGGCACACACTCTCACAAACACGCACACAAACACACTTGCACAAACACACACTTACAGACACACAAACACACACATCCAGAGACACACACTCACAGACACACTCACACCCACCCACCCACAGACACGAACACAAACTCACAAACACACACTTAGACAAGCATACGCACACTCACACTCACAGACACACTCACACAAACAGGCACACACTCAAACACATACACTCACTCACAGAAACCGACACACTTGCACAAACACACACAAACACACTTGCACAAACACACACATCCACAGAGACACACTCACACCCACCCACCCACAGACACGAACACAAACTCATAAACACACACTTAGACAAGCACACGCACACTCACAGACAGGCACACACTCAAACACATACACTCACTCAAACAAACAGACACACTTGCACAAACACACACACACACACAGACACACCCACAGAGACACACACTCGCAGACACACTCACACACATTGGCAGCTGCTGCTTTACTCTAGATGATTAAACTGTCTTTGCACACACGTGTGTGTGTGTGTGTGTGTGTGTGTGTGGATCGTTTAGAGCACATGACAGTGACAGACTGCAGAGTTTGCTGCACTGATAACCTGTGTGTTTCTTTTCCTATACGTGCATGTTCAGGCCTGTTTGCCGTTTGTCTTAGACTCGACATTTTTCTATCGAATTTTGCAAGTATTTGGACCCTGAGCAGGAAAAGGGCAAATGCTGAACATTCCTGAGAAAGGGTTGAGAGAGCCTTTCGGTCGGAGCGGAGCAGAACTGAACACTGATATTATTTATTATACAACACTGATTTAACCAAGAAATGAGATGCATGCACATAATACTAGAGATGCGCAAAACTACATATTTGCAAGCTCAGATTCTTTTTTAAATGTCGGTGTTATGTTAAATGTTATATTAAGTGTATAAACTTACCAGTTAAGTGGAAAAATTAAGATTTTTGAATCCTCATATTAAAATGATTTGTGAAGGATCATGTGACACTGAAGACTGGAGTAATGATGCTGAGAGTTCAGCTTTGATCACAGGAATCATTGAAGACCTGATTTGCACAAATCGGATCTGACCTCACTGATGCCCGTGTGTTGAGCGGGTCAGGGATCAGTGTCCACTTCATTTTGATGTGCTCCTTTTGACCCCTGACATCTGCTCTTCTGTCTTTCAGACCGTGTGTCTCGTGAGCTGTCGCTGTGAGGTGCGAGACCCGTCGTGGAGAGGAGAGCTGGCGGAAAGCAGTCAAGACTAAAGACAAGCACACCTGCTGAGAAAATGGTGAGTGGCGTGGGTCCATCATGACATTTTTGTGAGCTGTTGCAAATTTCCAAGGGTCACCTGATGATAAACCTATGATTTATTTGGATAGATGCGTTTTGTGTGTTTTAAATCCAATAATCCATCCTGAGTGTAGTGCATGCTTTGGGCGCTGTGGTCTCTGCAGATGGGAACGGTGCTCTTCGGCTCGATGCACACTAGAGAAATGCCCTCCGGCTGCAAAACATCTGTCACCTTTACGAAACAACCCTTCCTTTTATTGGCAGATCAGAGCGGAGTGAAGACTAATGCGTGTCTGGATGTAGTGATTTTCTGATTGTCTTTTAGGGCGTTTTTACACCTACCTTGTTTGGTCTGGACTTTTCAGTTTGTTCCGAATCAAAAATACAGGTGTGAAACATCCCTCGGACCACGGTCCGGACCAAACGAAATTTGGTCCGACGAAAAGAGGTAGTCTCGGTCCGCATCAAACTTAACAAAGGTTTGGTTCGTTGCTAGTGTGAAAGCATTGTCTGTATGGTTCGGACCATTTACAGGAAGTTCCAGTGTTTATAAATCACCCGTGACAACTCATCTTTTGAAATAGACGGCCAGTATTGAAACAAATTTCCACTCACCTTGGTCTCTCCACAAATGTAGGAGCCAGGGCTTGCAGGATTGCTTGCAGTCTTCTCCTCCTTTCCTGTCGGCGCCGATAAAATGTTCGCACAACGAGGACGTTCATTTGGCGAATTTGAACTAGCCTCGAATATAGTTGATGCTGCAGAGTAATGCCATAGCAATAACAGCATAGTGGCAACAATATGCGTCTGTTCATTCATCTTGTCAGAGTTACCCACCGAATTGACAACACGCTGCCGTCAGACGCACGTCCGCTAACAATCCAATCAATGTTAAGATGCAGCCCACATAACTGATGACGACAGGACGCAAGTACGTCATGTAAAGTTCTTTAGTGCGCTCGCATAATTGCAGTGTGAAACCAAACCAAAACGAACCGAATGTATAAAACTTTTTTGATTGCATGTTGACCCTGCGTTATTAACCACCATGATGCCTTGCATTCCGTTCTCTTCCTGTTTTTCACTTTCTGCTCTTCTAGAGTGGACTTTCCCCATAAACTACCATGCAGGAGTGAACAGATGTTGGGAAGGTCTTTGATGTTTCGTGTAAGAAACGTCGGGGAATACTGATACCTCAGCACATGTCCGCTCTTAAACACTGACTGGCGCTGCTGGTCGAAATTGTGTGGCGTTTTATTGGATAGCCTTTTGCTTGACTCCATGAGCAAGAGTTATTTGAGTCTTTTAGAGCTACTTTATGTATGATCATCTCAACCTAAACCGTTTCTTTGGGTCTTATATTCTTATTCGCCTTTCCACAAGTTAAGGCTTTAACCCTCATCCTTCCCTCACACTTTGTAACATCCCAAAGTGACCCGAAGCCCTAAAATTATACTTTTTAATGCAATTTTTTTGGGAGATTTTTTTTTATTTATTTTATTTAATAATAATAATTTAAGCACATTCTTGACATTCATTCAACTTAAATTCAAAATAACTTTGATTTCATGCATAACCTAAATTAAATTCAGCTCAAAATATCTTGCATTGGGTGTCTTTGCCGACCTCTTGTGGAAAAATAATAATATAACATGATATTTCATGATTCTTATATCTCTATATGGAGCGGATGAGCTGTTCCGCTGGGTCCTAAAGTCAGTTACTCTTCAGTATGCATTCAGACATTATAAAATAATTATTTTGGTTTTATAATGTTTAGTTTGAATTGAGCATTTTTAGGTTTTTCTATGTGTACTGAAGCATTCCTCACATTCCAATCATTCCTATGGGGGTCAAATTGACCCGTGAGGGACGGATTTGTTACTTTTGTTAACTCCTCGAATCCAGTCAATATTTTTTTTTTGTGTATTCGTGGATCAAGTGTGCCAAAAGTCTTAGGGTCTTGGACCACTCCGATGAACACTCAATTAAAAAAAAAAAAAAAAAAAAAAAGAAGATTTTCGGGTCAAAATGACCCGAGGGAAGGATGAGGAAAAGGGTCTTAAATCGGTAATGTTGCATGCGCAGCAAAAAATGTATATCTTCCTCTGTATTTTCTTGTTTTCCAGTACAAATATCTAAACATCCTTAAATCAAGATACATTTACTTGAGATGCAGTTTATGCTAAACAAAAGTTAAAAGAAAAAAGGTCAATGGGATATGAAGACTTTTTGAATTGTCTTTGAATTTTCCCGTTGATTTGGCAGGTAATTGACAAGACTGAGACGTTTTGCCGTCTTGATTTAACCATCTTTAGACTCTTTAGACTCAATAATTGTTACCAGAACAGAACATCATAAATCATTCGAGTAACTTTTAGGGAAAAAGTGTTTATGAATAATTTCTTGATTCATAACTCTAGTTTGGTTACAGACCAATGCTATTACTGTTATGATCGTTAACTAAAGCTAAAACAAAAGCCAGAAATAAAAAACATACAAAAATCTTAAACACATTGGTAACACTTTAGTATGGGAAACACATTCACTATTAACTACGACTTTTGCCTTAATAAACTCCTAATTACTGCTTATTAATAGTTAGTAAGGTTAAGTTTAGGTATTGGTAGGATGAAGGGATGTAGAATATGATCATGGCATTAATATGTGCTTTATAAGTATTAATAAACAGCCAATATAGTAGGAATATGCATGATAATAAGCAACTAGTTCATAGTGAGAATTTAACCCTAAAATAAAGTGTTAGCAACATATTTTATTTCAGCTTTATTTCAACATTTTCGTTTCTAAAATAACTCAAATTAAATGAACTAAAATGAATAAATAAAAATCGACTAAATAACATTGGTGCATATACGTTTCAAACATATCAGATCAGAATTTTTTCTGTTATAATATAGTTTTCCCTGATAATGCACATTGTCAGCAATTCAAACTTGTTGTGGATGTTTTTGTTGGGCTCCCGATTTGAACTCTATTCACAGTTTCAGTGAGTAGTGAAGTGTAAAGCCGTGGCTGTAGTGTGGTTTTCCATTACGATGTGGCGTCCCCTCGGCGCTCATTAAACACTTAGTGCGCTCCGTAAACAAAGCACGGCCTGTGCCTCATTTTCCTCAAGCCCTGTTGTAAAGCTCTATGTTTAAGAGTGCACTGCGGCCCGTCCAGAACAGAGCTCGTGCCAAGAGCTGCTCATAAACTCCTATAGAAACCAGGCTGTTGTCTCATTGCGACGCGACCAGAACCTGTCCAGTGCAGTTGGTGGGTGCGAGCGGATGGGGAAACCTGGGCCTGACGCCGGTTCTGTGTTCTGGTTGAGTGGAGACGGTCAATGGTTCTCACTGGCCCGTTGCGGCCTCAGTTTCCATTGTGTTGCGCTCTTTAATTGTGTTCCTGTGAAGATGTTCTGAATGTGATCATTTGGGCTGTTTTTCTTATTGCCTGTTCTCTTGAGACTCCGTTTGGTAAATTAGCTAATATTTTTTTTTTTGTTGTTGTTGTTTTTAGAGCAATTTGTACATAATTCTCATGAGCATTTTCTGTTGAGGAAATGGATTGCAGATAATATGGCTCACATGTTTCCATTCTTATCTGAGCTGGTAGTGATGAAGCCCTCATTGAGAGCTGAGCTGAGGTGTGTCTGTCTTCCTACACCTGAAAAACAATTGATTCACACTGTCTGTTCCTGTTGAAGTATGTCGTCTCCTTTCACTCACATTGAGCCATGCTTTGTTCTGTCGTGAAATAACACATCGGTATTGAGTTCATCCATGTCAGTTTGACCGGGGTTTTCTCCAGCAGGGTATTGTGTGGTGAGAGATGACAAAAAGGATCTTTTACCTTGTTTTTGTCCGTGTGAAGGTGGGGCTGAACACGCATGATGTCACCCTCTGAGCTCACCTGTGTGTGTCGCTCCTCCGTATGGAAACGTGCATGACCGCGTAGCTGGGTACAGTTTCAGTGGTCAAACACGGGCTGAGCTGTTTTATGGCCCCGGGAGCTTCAAACAAACACATTAAGTCTCTCTTCCAGCTCTTGAGTTCAAGTGAAACTCGTAAACATGGATGTGCATGAATCATTCGCTCTCTAGCCAGGTTTCAATTAAAATTTCCATTACAGTACTGTAGACTGATATCGGTCTGTCGCTCGTTCTATCTGTCTGTCATTCTACCCATGGGTCGTTCTATTGTTCTGTCTATCAAGCATTCTATCGTTTTAATCTATCTGTTGTTCTGTCGGTCGTTCCATGGATCTTTCGTCCTACCTATGGGTTGTGCTATCTACCTATGGGGTCGTTCTATTTTTCGTTCTAGCGGTATTTTAATCTATCGGTCGTTTGGTTGTTCTATCGCTCTGACGTTCTATCTGTTGTTCTCTCGGTTGGTTCTATCGGTCGTTCTATCTATCTGTCATTCTGTTAGTCGTTCTATCGCTCTGTCTGTCGGTTGTTCTATCGTTCGGATGTTCTATCAGCTGTCTATTGTTCAGTCGGTTGGTTGTTCTATCGGCTGTTCTTTTGGTCATTCTATCGCTCTGTCAGCTGTTGTTCTATCGGTCGTTCCATGTATCTTTGGTTCTGTCGGTCGTTCTATTTTTCGTTCTATCTGTAGTTTTAATCTATCTGTTGTTCTATTAGTCGTTCTATTGGTCATTCTATCGCTCTGTCGGCTGGTTGTTCTATCTATCTGTCGTTCTATTAGTCGTTCTATTGGTCATTCTATCGCTCTGTCGGCTGGTTGTTCTATCTATCTGTCGTTCTATTAGTCGTTCTATTGGTCATTCTATCGCTCTGTCGGCTGGTTGTTCTATCTATCTGTCGTTCTATTAGTCGTTCTGTTGGTCATTCTATCGCTTTGTCAGTTGTTGTATCATTCGGATGTTCTATCAGTCGTTCTGTTGTTCTATCGGCCGTTCTATTGGTCATTCTATCGCTCTGTCGGCTGGTTGTTCTATCGCTCGTTCCATGTATCTTTCTATCTATCGGTCATTCTATTGTTTTGTCGGTTGGTTGTTCTATCAGTCGTTTTATCTATCTGTTGTTCTGTCGGTCGTTTGTTTGTTTGTTCTATTGGTTGGTTGT
Organism: Rhinogobio ventralis; assembly: GCA_039654625.1. Lineage (NCBI taxonomy): Eukaryota > Metazoa > Chordata > Actinopteri > Cypriniformes > Gobionidae > Rhinogobio > Rhinogobio ventralis. The sequence goes on from CM077194.1 coordinate 2,896,324, forward strand.
TCTATCTGTTGTTTTTTTTCTGCCGTTCTATTGGTTGTTCTATTGTTAGGTCGTTTTATCTATCGGCCGTTCAATTGGTCATTCTATCGCTTTGTCGGTTGGTTGTTCTATCGTTCGGATGTTCTATTGTTCTGTCTATCAAGCAATCTATTGTTCTATCTATGGGTTGTTCTATTGTTCGGTCGTTCTGTTGGTCGTTTTATTGTTCGTTCTATCAGTAGTAGGGATGGGCAACAGTGGTCGAGTACTCGAGTACTTGAATGTGACAGCGACGATCGATCATGAAAACGATGATCGCCCTGACTTTAAAAAATATATTTGTCTATTTTTCTGATTGGTTGTTGCGGCATTTTTGGCGGTACCTGAGGTCTGATTGGTTAGCGTGAAACTGAAGCGCGCGCTGCAGTGATGCCTGGAATCATTGTGATCATGAAATACAGTGCAAGATGTGCAGCGCCAATCTGTCATATAGCTTTAGTTCCCCGTGTATCAGCTGTTAAAGGAAATCCACAACGAGAGTTACATCAGACTAGCGCGGTGAAGTTCAGGTGTGCATCCGTGTCCTTTTGTTCAGATGCAAGTTGTAAGATTACTTTTATGTTGTCTATATCTGATTAATCTCATATAGGACGTGTTTGGTTGAGTTTAATATCACCTGCCGTTACCAACTGGTGTTCATTTTTTTTAATTTTCGGCTCAAATGCAATGCCGACATTATCAACTCTGGGTTATTTCCGACGGTCATATTCTTTTGAGATGGGCTATTTCTTTTTCAAAATCATTGATGATATTAATAATGGATTTCGAAAATGCGCAGTGATGTCTGTAATCACTTTGATCATGAAAAATAAAATGTGCAGCGCCAATCTGTCATATAGCATTATAATGAGAACACGAGTGTAATAGTGATGTAAATTCTCTGTGCTTTAGTTGCCCGTGTATCAGCGTTGTTGTTGTTGTTGTTGTTGTTAAGGGAAGAGCGCATTCAAAATGAGTTTCCCTTTCAAACCATAGCCTGTAAATACTAGCACGGCCAAGTGCACGTGCGCATTCGCGTCCTTTTGGGCAGATGTAAATTGTAATAGGCATATATCTGCTTAATCTCATATAGGATGCGTTTGGTTGAGTTTATTAACTCGCTAGCAAAGCTCTGCAGGGTGGTGCTTATTCACAGTTTCAGTTCAAATACAATGCCCGATATTATTGACTGGGTTATTTGAGATGGTTATTTTATTTTTAGATGTTTCTTTTTCAATGACATTTATGCATCATAATCTAGCAGTTATTTTTTCTAGTCATGTGTTCATGTTTTCATAGACATGTCATGTTTGTATGTCAACATTAATTTTCGTAACAGTCTAAAAATAGTTTCATATCTCCATGACGGAGACGCCCCGCCCACGAGTACTCGAGTTCTCGTTTATTGAGACCTATCGATGATCGAAATGAGAAATTGACAAAAATTCCCATAACTAATCGGTAGTTTTAATCTATCTGTTGTTCTATCGGTCGTTCCATGTATCTTTCTATCTATCAGTCGTTCTATTGGTCGTTCTATCACTCTGTCAGTCAGTTGTTCTATCATTCGGATGTTTGTTTGTTTTTTGCTTGCTTGTTCGTTCTATTGTTCGATCGTTTGCTCTATTGGTCTGTCTAGTGTTCTGTCTGTCGTTCTATCTGTCATTCTGTTGTTCTATCTATCGGTTGTTTGTTCTATCAGTCGATCTATTGGTCGTTCTATCTGTCTATCTATAATTCTTCTAGTTGTTGTACATTTATGAATGATTATGACAGCGATTGTTTACTTCAGTCTAATGCTCTGATGGATTGTGCAATTGCGATTCAGTTGTTGGTGTTTTTGTAGATTTTTCCTTCATGTGCACGTCCGGTTACAGGGAAACGACGTGTGTTGTGCTGAAAGGTCAGTTTGTCAGTTGACGGTGTCCAACTTCCCTAAAAATAAGTGTCATGGAGTCAGAAGGCCATGTCGCAGTGATTCACACACTTATGCTCTTCCAGTTTTTTTATTTCTTTCGGTCGTTCTATCGGTCTTTCTATCTGTCTTATCTATTGGTCTATCTGTCATTCTATTCTTCTATCTGTAGTTTTATCATTCTATCTTTTGTTCTATCATTCTTTCTATCGCTAATCTGAATGGTTAGTGTTAATTGTGTATAATGGTGTTTTGATTTGTCTACTTGATTATCATGTATTACTCAAATGTTTAATGTTCACTAGTTTTCTTTTCTTTACGAGCCAGTTGTTGGTGTTTTTGTAGATTTTCCTTCAAGCCCCTCTGTCATGCGTGTGTTATGTGCACGTCAGGTTACAGGGTAACGACGTGTGTGTGAGAGACGTGCGGTATGTGTGTTGTGCGGAAAGGTCAGTTTGTTTGTGACGGGGTGTCCAACTTTCCTAAAATAAGTGTCATGGATTCAAAAGGCCACGTTCCACGATTCACACAAAATGTCTTGGTATGCTGAAGCATTAAGAGTTCATTTCTCTGGAACTAAGGGACCAAGCCCAACCCCTGAAAAACAACCCCACACCATAATCCCCCCTCCACAAAACTTTACACTTGGCACAATGCAGTCAGGCAAGTCCGGTTCTCCAGGCAAGCGCCAAACCCAGACTCGTCCATGGGATTGCAGACAGAGAAGCGTGATTGGTCACTCCAGAGAACACGTCTCCACTGCTCTAGAGTCCAGTGGCAACGTGCTTTACCCCACTGCATCCCACGCTTTGCATTGCACTTGGTGATGTAAGGTTTGGATGAGCTGCTCGGCCATGGAAACCCATTCCATGAAGCTCTCTACACACTGTTCTTCAGCTCATCTGAAGGCCAAATGAAGTTTGGAGGTCTGTAGCTATTGCCTCTGCAGAAAGTTGGCGACTTCTGTGCACTGTGACCCTCAGCACGCGCTGATCCTGCTCTGTGATTTTACGTGGCCTATCACTTTGTGGCTGAGTTGCTGTTGTTCCCAATTGTTCCACTTTGTTATAATACCACTAACAGTTGAATGTAGAGGAAATTTCATGAATGGACTTACCACGCTTGAGTTCACTGAGCTCCTGAGAGCGACCCATTCTTTCACTTAGTTTGTAGAAGCGTCTGCATGCCTAGTGCTTGATTTATACACCTGTGGCCATGAAGTGATTGGGACACCTGAACTCAATGATTTGGTGGGGCGTCCCAATACTTTTGGCAATGTTGTGTGTGTATATATGCGTGTTGCACAGGTAGATGGTCATGGTGTATCTGTAATTTTGTGTCGTGTGGTAGACTTGTGACTTTATATCTTAAAGAGCTTAAATCATTCATTGTCATGCGCTGGTGCTCTTCCTCTGTCACGACAGCAGAGATTCCCTGTGTTGAAGACTAGCTTTAAAAGTGGGATATTGATTTATAATTCACCTTATGTTGACTTAAAGTTTTAGTTAGAGTGTGAATTTAATATCATAGTAATTATTTTAATTATTAATTATTTTAATATTTTGTTTAAACTTATAGTTTTAATAAGAATTACAACTTTTCTGTTTACACGGCTCCTTTTAAGCAAACTTGCCATGTTTAGAAGTTTAAAAATGGGAACCTTTATGTTGTCTTGCTTGTTAGTTAGAAAAATAACTGATATGATTTGAAATTGTGAGTGTAATATTTTATTAAATAAAAAAGAGGTGGACCTAATGCAAGGTAGGAATGACCCTCGGGAACAGCACGTTGTGGCACGTTCGTCACGCTCTGAGCGTTTGGACTCTCTCTTAGAGACGGGACTGCATATCCTTTTAGTGCAGACAGCGATGCATGCTGGGAAATTGCAGAGCGAGTCTCCCTCAGCATGTTACAATGGAGACGGATGGTGTTCGGAGGGAGGGAGGGAGAGATGCTGAAGAATGCTGTGTCACTGGTGCTGCTGCGTATTCTCGCTCTCTCGCTCGCTCGCTCTCTCTCTCGCTCTCTCTCTCTCTCTCGCTCTCTCTCTCGCTCTCTCTCTCTCTCTCTCTCTCTCTCTCTCGCTCTCTCTCGCTCTCTCTCGCTCTCTCGCTCTCTCTCTCGCTCTCTCTCTCGTTCTCTCTCTCTCTCTCGCTCTCTCTCTCTCGCTCTCTCTCTCTCGCTCTCTCTCTCGCTCTCTCTCTCGCTCTCTCTCTCGCTCTCTCTCTCGCTCTCTCTCTCGCTCTCTCTCTGTGTGTGTGTTTGTGGGTGTCTCTCGCTCATCGTGACTGCTCGCTGATGCGTCCCCTCCCCTCCGCGCTGCAGCCATGCAGCGCAGCATCGCCGCGGATCAAGAGACAAAACTGACAATGAAGGATGAGTGAACTTGATGATCACGTGTTTTGTGTTGCTGGTGATGTTTTATTACGTGTATGCACTGTGTTTGTGTGCTAGGGTTGGGACTCTTAAAGTGACAGTTCACCTAAATGTACTCACTTCATTTACTCACCCTCTTGTTTTTCCAAACCTGTATGAGTTTCTTGAACACAAAAGAAGACAATTTAAAGATCAAAACAGTTGACGGTAGCTATTGACTTTCATAGTAGGACAAAAAAATACTATGGAAGTCAATGGCTACCAACATTCTTCAAAATATCATCTTTTGTGTTCAACAGAAGAAAGAAATGTATACAGGTTTGGAACAACATGAGAGTGAGTAAATGATGACCAAACGTAGTGGCAGCCAAATTTTTAAAATAAATTATTTTTAATATATAATTTAAATGCTAGCTTAAACTTTAAAAGCATGGCACTAGCAACGCCAAGGTCATGGGTTTGATTCTCAGGGAATTCATGAACTGATCAAAAGTCTCTTTGGATAAAAGCATCTGCAAAATGCATACATATAAAATTTTATATAATTTTTTATAAATTAAATAATACAAAATAAGATTAATACTAAAATTATTATAAAAAATTAAGGATAATATCAAAAAAGGAATATTAATTTTATATCCTAATTTAAAAATTAATATGGTCTTTTTTTTTTTTTTAAATGACATCAAAATATAATAATCCTGTTTAAAATTATATAATATATTATAAAAAAACATCTAAAATATGGCAAAAAAATTATTCAAACAACTATTTTTTTTACATTTTCGATTTGTTTCATCTCGTTAAGTGAGTCAAACATTATCCGGGTATTATTTGTGAGCACGAATGCACTAAGATCTGCTGCGCTGCCATCTTGCTGAGGTTGCACGCTGGCGCTGATGAGATCTCGGTGAAGGGTGAACACAGGAATAAAGAGGGAGAGAGAGAAAAGAGGTTGAGCGAGCGAGCGTGCACGTGAGGGGGATGCAGTGCACGAGGGCGGAGCTTAGCATCAGGCAATACCCTTTCTAATTCTCTCTCTCTCTTCATCTCTGATCTCGTCTGCACTGTGACGGCGGTGTACCGTCTCCTCTCCTGCCCTGCTTTTCACTAACAACTATTCTGGAATATTCTGATCAGCTGAGCAACCGGAACCTCTGGACTGTACGTGTGGAAATTGTGAATCTTCTGATCAGGGTGTGTGTGTGTGTGTGAGAGAGAGGTGGCGAAACACACGCTGATCTCCGCCGAGGGAAGGATGGTTTTGCCGGCTGGTCTTGCGCCGTTTCTCATCCGAGTGCGTGTCTCCCGGGCAACCGCGCCCTCCCTCCTCGCGCCATGAGCCGGACCAACCGCGTCTCCTGCTCAATGCTCAACTGCTTCGTAAGTGATGCTCTATGTGTGTGTGTGTGTGTGTGTGTGCGCGCACGCTGCAGCTGTGGTGAAGTGATTGACGGCACGTGACTGTCACACACAGATGTGTGTGAATTACAGATGTGCCGCTTCTACTGAGAAAACAAGTGAAGAGAGTGAGCGTGTTGCATTGTGTCATAGAGAGCATGAATGAGGCGATCGACTGGGAATAAGAGGAAGTGGACAGAGAGAGAGAGAGAAGTTCAGAAGAAACAACACTAGGAATATATGGACGCCTTTATCTTTATAGGTTCTCTTCATTCTAAATGTTTGAGAACTTTGGTATAACATTGAGAAATTATTATTATTATTATTATTATTATTATTATTATTATTATTATTATTAATAGTAGTAGTAGAACATTATAATGCAGTAGTAGTAAATTTAAAATATTATAAGTGTAATATACCAATTATGTTGTTGTTGTTGTTGTTGTTGTTTATTATTATTATTATTATTATTATTATTATTAATATCATCAACAACAACATAATTGGTATATTACACTTACAATATTTTAAATTTACTACTACTGCATTATAATGTTCTACTACTACTAATAATAATAATAATAATAATAATAATATAATATATTATAATATAATATATTTCTATTATTATTAATAAAAATAGTAATGGTGTTTATATTATTTTTTTATATTATATTTATATAATATAATATAAAATAATAATAATGATGATGATGATGATAAATTACAACAATAACAGTGGTATATTTATATTATTATATTATATTAATTATATTATATTATTTTTATGTAGTATAATAATAATAATAATAGACAATAAATGGTATAATCTTATTTAGTTTAATAATGAAGAGAATATCATCATTTACAGTTATTTAGTATAATAATAATTATATTACATTTTATTATATTATTTATATTATATTAAAGTTTTTTGTTTAATTCATTTCCCATGTGGTTTTCTGTGTCTTCTGTGGACTGTGGTATTTTGATTGTTTATCTTCAGTTTAAGAGCAAACGCCTGTAGAGTGTGTGTAAGGCAGATACAGATGGATCGATACGATGAGATGCTGAAGGTTGAGTCTCTCCTGCTCACTCAGCACTTCTGCGTCTCATTCTTGACATTAATGAGGACGTGTTAACTGAGTGTAGACGTGGATGGAGGGATGTTTTGATCATCAGAGGTCAGGAACAAGATGACCTGTAGGCAGATGATGTCAGGCGTTAGCATGGCACTGTACCAGCTTATTGATGGATTACAAAAATGAAAATCATCCTTTCTTATCCAGGGATTTCTTAAGAGTTGACAAGCCAATAAAAAGTAGTTTTTACAGATTTTGCAAATATGTAGTTTTGCATGCTTCTAAACATGAGGAAGACTGTATTGTATGTTTTATTTATATTTGAGAGAAACGTGGACATGACTGTTTGTTTGGCACAAAACAATTTAATTTACCCGAATATGTAAAATATGCATGTAGTATATTTTAAATGTCAGATTTCCAGCAAAAATAACCGTTATAAAATTATAATTTATAATATAAAATAACTACGAAATAACATAATGGGTATTTGGTACATAAAGCAGTTTATTAGTCCAATTTCCAGCAAAAGTGTTGATTTTATAAAATTACATTTTATAAACTAATATAAAATAACCATAAAAAAATTACATACATTTTCAAATAATATATGTAATGGGTATTTAGTATATAAATCATAATATTTGTCAGCTTTCCAGCAAAAATAACTATTATAAAATAATATTTTATAAACAAAATAACTATAAGATAACAAGTTATGAAAAAAAACATATGTAATCTGTCCAGCAAAATAGCAAAATTTTTTTATTATATTTAATAGACTTTATATATAGACTTTATTGCTGTAATCCAACAAAAATAACTGGTTAAAAACAACACATGTATTGGGTCTTTAGTATATAAAGCATTTTAGTAGTCGAATGTCTGGCAAAAAATAACTATTATAAAGTTATATTTTATAGACTAATATAAAATAACATAAATAATTATAAAAATAACACATGTATTGGGTATTTAGTATATAAAGCATGTTATTAGAGACATTTTTCAGCATAATAACTTTTATATTTCATAGACTAATATAAAATAACTATAAAAAATAACAAATAATTATAAAAATAACATGTATTGGGTATTTAGCATTTTAGTAGTCGAATTTCTGGCAAAAATAACTTTTATAAAGTTATATTTTATAGACCGATATAAAATAGCTCTGAAAAAAAAAACATGTATAATTATAAAAATAACACATGTATTGGGTATTTAAGCATTTTATTAGAGACAGAGTCACTCGTGTGATGTAGATGTTGGTCATATTGCATACACACACATCAGATTGAAGATTTTCCTGTATTAGTCCCTGATGTAAGTGTGTTTTCTCTCCGTGAGAGGCTGAGAGCAGTAAAAGGCTTTTATCAAATGAAGAAAGCTTGTGACGTCCTCTCAGTATTGATTAAGCAGTAATATGAGCTGTGTGTGTGTGTGTGTGTTCTCTATGTGCGTGTTTTGCATGTATTTCCCAGCATGCTCGGTCTATGTTTGGCATCCCGTATGAGAGCTCTGTCTGTCAGTCACACACACACACACGCTGGCAGCTGTGATGCCTCACACAGGGCGGCCCGCGGATGAGCTGCAGTAAACCCTGCGGGCAGATGGGGAGTCGTGACTAACACCCCTTCAATCTCAAAGCGTTTCCTCAACGTTATATCAAGGAAACCGTTTTGATGTAAATATCTCATACATTACTCTCAAACAGGGCATAGTCATAATTAACATTGCAAACTCATTAATTGTGCATACTCTATAATACGTTATATTTACATAGTGTTGTGTCGTATATGTTGAGCGCTCTGCTTTTTGTGTTTAGTGAGGTAATGAACAGAACTGTGGAAATTATGAAAGAGCGTGTAGGTTATATACATGTTCCTTCACTTATTATAAAATAAAAATAATAATTTAATAAGTGTGTATATATACATATACATATATACACACACCATATTTATATATACCTGCATTATTTTTATGCATTTAATACTTTTTAGAAATGAAGTGTATGTATATATATATATATATATATTTTTTTTATTTTAAAAAAATGTACATTTATTATATTTAAATCTATATAAACAGTACACACACACACACTTTATTTCTCAACTAAAACAAACATTTTCATTACTTGAAAGCCAAAATAAACTTGTTTTATTTGAGCTAGTTGCAACAGCTCATGATAAATGAAAACTATACAGACATTTATTTTAGAAAAACAATAACAATTACAAAAACACAACAAAAGTACTAAAACTTTAACTAAAATTAAAGTCAAAAATGAAAATATAAATATAAAGTCATATATATATATATATATATATATATATATATATATATATATACATACATACATACATACATACATACATACATACATACATACATACATACACACACACACACACACACACACACACACACACACACACACACACACACACACACACACACACACACACACACACACACACACACACACACACACACACACACACACACACACACATACACACACACATACACACACATACACATACACATACATACACATACACATACACACATACACATACACATACACACATACACATATACACATATAGAGCACAATATTCTTGGAGTAAAATATATAAGTATAAATCGCTGTTGTAAAATGCCACTAATTTAGGGCGTTTTTGTGGGCACACCGAGTGGATGGCAATATTATAAAGACTCTAAAGCTGTGTAAATGATTTGTAAATTGATTAATAATCACAATTTAACATTTCTTCTGCCATATAATATAGTTCATTAGTGCAGGCTGTTAGTGGTTGTCAGAAGGAGATTGTTGCATTAATTAAACTGATGTGTGTGTATATATGGGCTATATATAATATATGAGGGGCTGTAGTTTTTCTGTCCTGTGTTGAAGGACACTGCCGGTCACTGTAGGATCTCCTGAGGCGCGTCCGGCCCGTCTGTGCGTGGATGATGTTGGTTATTAGTCGAGCTCGTGCAGATATATTTGATTAAGATGAAACCGTGTGTGCGCGCCCCAGATATCTCTGCGTATCGCTGTGTTTCACGCGTGTTCTCGCTCCGCGCCGGGCCCTGGTACGCCTCTGATCTTCAAATATTCCTGCTCCTGAAATATTCAGTAGCAGCGGGAGAGACTGAACTCTTCCTCTCCGTTCCTCCTCGCTCCTCTTTTCTCCTCTGAGGTTTGATTGGTTCTCGGCGTTACTCTGATTGTAATTAGTGATGCACTGAAAATTTTTAGCAACCCAAAATAATTGTTTTTCCCAGTTTCGGACGAAACCGCTGCGGCTTTGACTGAATCTGTGACGTTTAATTTCGTGCAACAACGTGAATATTTAATAATCGCAAAAAGCTTTGTGGTGCATTGATGCTTTTGATATCAACCTCAGAAAGACGTCAATAAAACGACTTGTAAACAATGTCACATAACATTATTGCAATGACCATAAACTCATATTTTGTTAGAAAAATAACTGCATTTTAATAAATATATGCACTGTATTACATTATTCAATATATTTTTACTTAACCTGTTGTCTTCATTATTTAATGCATGTTTGAATAAATCTGACAAGTTATTACATCCACCATTTAAAGATATTTATATTTTAACAATTAATTGGAGTAGAAACATAATTGTATCATTATAGAGTTGATATATAAACTGCCGTATGTGCAATTTAAATGTTTAAATGGATTATTAAAAACTTCATTTTCAGGTTTTGGCTAAATTAATACTTTAAATTCGGTTTTGTTTAAAAAATCAGATCGGTGCATCACTAATTGCTCAACTTCAATATGAATTGTGGATGTTGTATCAAAGAGCTTCTAATTTATTTAATTGAATATATGCCTGTTGCATCTATTATGGATCTATTTCTGGCATCCCATTGGAAGAAAATTTAATTAAAGAAATGCACAATCAAATAAATATGACATTCCCATGCTCTCCATTTAAAAACAGTAGATACTGTACAGTTATATTATGAATATGAGTGACTCGTTCAATAATCTGTTAACCCAGACGAAGCACTTTATGAACTTCATACCTTTGTACATGGAAATATGGGAAATAAGACTCATTTATGGATAAATGCATGTCTGGAAGTGTTTTGAATGCGTTTTAATCTGAATATCTGTCCTGTAATAATCTCTGAAAGTCAATCTAACTCACGCACTTCCACTGGATTACAGATGATGATGATGATTTTAATTAATTAAACCAATAGCTGTCCCGTCCAAAAGCCTCTTTCAATAATTTCATTCGTGCTCGTGTCTGTTCTGTAACACAATAGAGAACTGGAGCCAGGTCGTATGACAGGAAATCATCCAGAGACATAAAGCACTAGTGATATTTTAGTATTATTTATATGCTATTGTAGTTTTTCAATATTTTGAATTAGGTTTTCTTCATTTTAGATTTTATGGGCTTTTTTTGTTCTATTTATCTTTTTATTTCAGTTTAAGTTTTAGTAATTTTAGTACCTTGACTGCTTCACCGCTGGCAAAATGTTTTCAATAAAACTGGGCTGCCTATACTGTAGTCAGGTAGCACCGATTTCACAAAATGTTTTGCCTTTCTAGAAAAAAATGGAGAAAAAAGGCTGTTTTCTTTCCTTTTGCCAAATAGGTAGAAAAACTTCAATACCCATAATGCACTAGGCATGTTGCCGTCCAAGGCCACGCCCACCAGTCTGCTCTGGATATGCTTACCAGTCAAATACCGCCTTTTAATGTATAAAAACCGCCTTTAGTAGGAAATACTTCTTGGCAAACTTTAAGCCATAATGGTATCTTGTGTTGTTCCCGGGTGCAAGAACTCAGAGTAAATGTTCAAACGGAAAATCTGAAAAGCCTCCATGTTTGTAGTCAACATTTCAATCTGGATGACCACGAAGAGTGTTTTAGACCAAACGGAGGGGAAAAACTGAAAGAAACTGCCCTTCTGTCACTTCCGCCCGAAGCAAAACGAGTAAGAAAGCTGTTGCCATAGTGTTTTATTTCTACCATAATGCCGTTTAAAGAGTAGACATAGTACGAGAAGATATAATAACCCTCTGATGATCCGACCGTCTGTGGGCGGGGATCAGTGTTGTCACGATACAGGAATTTCCAACTTCGATACGATACCTTGAAAAATATAGATTTTCAATACCACAGGGAAAACTGCCATATACAGTCAAACCAAAAATGATTCAGACACCAGATATACATTTTCACTAGTGTGTGCAGGACGCTAGAGCAAATTAAAATAAACTGTGACATATTATTCCCAAATATTCTTCATACGGTGACTACCAGTAAAATTGATAAAACTTTAGGATGAAAATGATTCAGACGCTTTGACCTGAGCATGTTTTGCTAACACGACCTTTGACACCACAGACTGAACTAAATGAAGCATTGCTTGGTCATTGGTTGAGCTAAATTGGTATTATCTAATCGTGTTCTTAAATTGAACAGCTGATTGGTTGATTGTAGTCCATTACATCCCTTTCTATCAAAGTTATCTGACATGATCAAGATGAATTTGCTCTGACACAGAGTTCTTGTCATATTTTGTTACCATTTACTAAACTATAGCGAATAAACTGAGGAAATGTTCAAATTCTGGTTTGACTGTATACTGCCATACAGATAATTTTTTTATAATTTGGGTAATTTTGTTGTAATAGTTCACACACAGAAAAAGGAGGCTTTATTTGAATCGGTGAACTAAAAAAAGACGGTCAGTAATACAATAAGAACAAGTAAACAAATTGCAAACAGCAGCACAAATAAATACAACAGAATAAAGAGACGGCTTTAAGTTTTTCAGGTGGATCTCACCGTATTCAGGAAAGAAATTAAAGTAATCTATAAAAAACTATAGTTTTCATTGTAAAAATGAAATGCAGATTAATGCTTACAATTCAAGTCATTCAGTCAAAAGCAGAGAGTGATTTAGTTGTCTTTTGTTCTTTGATTAAATGACAGATAGCAGCAGGTTTATTAGGCTGCTGTCACTTTAAGAGTGCATTTGACTGTATTTACCTGAATATTTGCCATCATTTAAGCGTTTAAGCGCAATAAGCCACAAAAAAGAAGTCGAAATCATCATTATTTTAGTTGTCAGTGCAACATTTTTACCCCTCACCATTCATACATTTTCCGTTATCTTTATAAGTTAGTAATTGTATGTGCTTTTTGTTATTTTTATTATTTTATTAAATTAGCATTTATTTTTATTTGAGTTTTAGTTTTACTACTTAGAGCTAAAACGTATTCATTTACGAATGATTTCTCATGGTTATTTGAAAATAATACCAGTTTGGGTTGCATTTCCAGCTGAAGTAACTGTGTGGTAGAGATTAGGAACGGCTCTGGTGCATTAGTGCAGTGTTGTCCTGACTCAGAGCTTCGTCTTGTGTGCGTCTAGTGTTACTCTAGAACAATCAGGGATGGGGGAGAAAGAGCGTGACGAGGCAAAACAATGCAGCGTCCTCAATCACCGTGTTCCCAGAGACCACAGGAGACGTCAGAGCCTCCGACAGGACATTTTTCCACTGAGGGTTCGTGCGGCTCTCTTGAAGTTCTGAAGGTTCATAAACCATTTTTTGACATGAGAACATTGTGTTTCTTGTAAATGGCCCAAAGATGATGTTTGGTCATGTGAGATGGTAACCTCGATGTGACTTCTTACAGGGTTTTGCCGCACTTTATGCATGTAGGGGAATGTTTCTTTCTAACTACACCAGCTTCATTTCACATGTTTTGGTTGATGTTGATGTTTTTTTTTCATGATTTTTCAGCTCAACTGCTGTTATTGTAGTAACCGTTTGAAGAGAATGCGGCTGAGCAGGTTAAATTAAATTAAGTCTTTCTCTAATAATCTCTTTACATGTTTATAGTTTTCACCTAAATATGCTCCATAGTATTGCAAGAATGTATATTAGTAAATAAACAAAAAAACAAAAAAAATTAAATAAAATATGTACAATGTGACCAGTGTCATTTTAGCATTTTTATATTTTGAATTTGCATTTATTTTTATATTTTCAGTTTTTGTTTTAATTTCACTTTTAGTGATTTTTATGTGCTTTTATAATTTTATTTCCTTTTCTACTTCAGTTTAAGTTTTAGTAGTTTTAGGCAACTATTTTTTTTTTTTTTGTGACACTTTTCATCTAATATTTCAATTGCAATTTGTAATAGTTTAACATTAAACGCTGACTGGGACTGCATTCTTGAAATACGTTGTCTGAACGTTTGGTTTGTGTCTTCCAAACAGATGCTGAAAATATCACGCGGTCTCCTCCTACTTTCTGTTTGTGTCGTCACTTTTCTTATGCTTGGGCTTGCGTTTTGGTCTCAGTTTTGTCCTTGTTCCCGGCTCTATTTCTGTCCTGTAACTTGTTTAAGGAGGAGTCTGTGTGTTCTCACTGCAGCCGTTTGAATATCCCGGTGTCACTCTGAGCTTTAAATAGCAGCCGAGGCTCATTAGGAGAGTGAAATCTCTTTCCGTTAAGGCTGTCTGGTGTCTCTTTAAGGAGGTTTGGGTGTTGGACTAAATCACAATGTCTCCGTCTTTTACGAACAAAAGATCTGTTGGCTTATTGAAAAAGAAAAGGCGTACGTTGAGGATGGAGAACATGATGAATTGCTCATGGGATTGAAAACACGAGTCCATCAGAAAGATTGATCTTAAATCTATCACCCACCTCTCTCTCTCTCTCTTCTCATTTCAGTTCTGTAATTTATAGCTCTTGTCTGGCGCCTCCACGTCCGAACATCACCGCTATAGCTTGTATTTATTTGCTGCAGGTTGATGTAATCTAACTTAGTCAATTTTGGTTTCATGTTGGCTATTTACTTTTCAATGCATGTGTCTGGTTATGGCTGCGTGATTAATTGAAATAAATCCAAAATCATGATATGGCTATTATCAAATTACAAAAGCAGCAATTTAATGAATTAAATAGGTGTGTTGCATGTTTAAGAGTGAAGCGCAGCACTGTGTTCATTTACACGTGAGCAGCTCACGATCCGCTGGTTTTGAGTCATTTTAACACATGGCAAACATCAACACGAGAAGCTGTGAGGGCTCTGGTATTACGTCAGAATAGAAGTTTGATGGTTTAATGTTTGAAAATGAAGACAGCCATAAATATTACCATTTTGTAATTTTACAGTTGTAATGAGTGACAAATATTATTATTATTTTTCTTAAATAACCATTTATTTTAAAGTGGAATATTACAATAGTAATATTTCCTGTTGTGTTTTTATAAATTTTGTTTTATTTAATAATAATAATAATAATAATGTATACTACTACTATTATACTGTTTTAATGTGAAATATTTTTTAAATTATTATTATTCATTATATTTTTCTTAAATACCTATAATATTCCACTTTAAAATAAATAGGTATTTAAGAATATAAATAATAATAATAATAATAAAATATTTCACATTAAAACTGTATAATAAAAAGCATTTTTAGGTGATTTTTATGGTACTAAATTACATTTATGCAGTAGTTATAATTAATGTATTACCTGTTAATCACTTTGAGCGTAGACCTGAAAATAAAATTTCCAACTTAAACTCTCATAAATATTAAATGCTTTATGAAAAATGCACAAAAATGACATTTTAAATTAGTTTGAAATACAAAACAAAGTTGTGTTCCAAATTTGAGCTTGATATTTCAAAAAATAAGCTTTGAGTAAGATTTTGTTTGGATGAATTTCATCAATGCCGTCATTTCTGATGGCGAGGAGTTTTTTCTGGGCTGTTTAACCTTTTGTGTGTGTGTGTGTGTGTGTGTGTTCATATAGCAAGTACCAAAACCTTTACCAAGTCATACCATACCATTCCAATGATCACAAATAGATTTGTTTCCCTAAATCGTGCCGTGCTATTTTGTGAACCGTTCATTAGTGCATGTTCCACCGTTTACGCATGTTGTCTTTTCATAGCTCAAAGTACACACACTCCACACTAGTGTAAATGAATGACGTTCTTCCTCTGTCAGCCTCACATTGCTGCCAGTATACTTGAGCCACGCTACTTGATGTGATCGTCCCGAGTGGTGAATGCTGGGATTTCACCATCAAGGGCGTTTCTAGGGGCCGATCGCTGGCTCGTTGCCTGCTGACTGCAACCCTCAGAGAGTTTCTGCTGGCTCGACGCCTCGGGGACACGGAAAGAATGGCTTTCCATTCATCTGCTTAATGGAGAAAGTGCTGGATAATTTACATGGGATAAAGGGGGCGGCTGAGGAGAACGAGATTTCTTTGGCTAATATAAGAGCTCTGCAGACATTAATTTCTCTTAACTGACACCACTTTTCCCCTCTATTCTCCATTTCTGCCAAATGCACACTTAGACTCTTTTGCAAAATCTAGTGCACTATGTAGGCAGCATGTTAAGACAGAGGAGCACTCATAGTCCAATAGTTTTTTTTAACTGTAAAATCATACCTTAATATATGCAATCACTTTTATTATCGTTTGCCTAACACTAACTGTAATATTTTGTCTGAAATGTGTTCTGTGTGAGTTTGTATTTTGACTAACCGCTCGTCATGTGACTGTCTGTTTAAAAGCCATCGCCCCGTCTCTTCTTTAGCCACCTTACGCTAATGAGGATATACAGCACAGAATTATCAGGCAGACGGTCTCTAATTAAATGAGCTTTTGGCACAGTGTAAACTGTACTTTGATACCTTGCAAACGAAGAGCGACACATTTTATTATCAGCTCTATTTTTCAGTCCTTCAGCAGTTTTCATCACTTTTCCAGCTCAGTAGGAAGCAGAATCTCTCTCGTCTGCGTCTGATGCTCGTGCACACGCAGGTTTCCCATCTCACTGGAGGCAGATTCTCTGTGTCATCTTGATTTTTGCTGGAATGCACAGATGGAATCTGCATATCAAGCTTTTTCTGAGTTGCCAGCAGTTCAGCTTCTATTTCTCCCTTTTTTTTTACTCTGTCACTCTTTTTACTCATTGCGTCCAAATGTAAACTATCCATACTGTAAATGGATAGATAGACGGAGAATGATGGATGGACAGACAGATGCATGGATTGATTATTGGATGGATGGAACAATGGATGGATAGAAGGATAAATAGACGGATTGATGGGTGGCTGGATAGATGGGAGGGACAGACAGACAGATGGATGGACGGACGGATGTATGGAACAATGGATAGATGGATGGATGAATGGAAGGATGGAAGGATAGATGGACGGACTGACAGATAGGACGATGGATGGATAATGGAAGGATAGACAGACAGATGGATGGACGGACGGATGTATGGAACAATGGATAGATGGATGGATGAATGGACGGATGGATGGAAGGATAGACAGACAGATGGATGGATGGATGGATGGATGGAAGTATAGACCGACAGAATGGATGGATGGATGGATGGATGGAAGGATAGACACAACAATTGGATAAATGGATGGATGGATGGATGGATGGATGGATGGATGGATGGAAGGATAGACCGATGGAAGGATAGACCGGATGGATGGATGGATGGATGGATGGATGGATGGATGGACGAACGATTGGATGGATGGATTGGATGGGTGAATGGAAGGATGGAAGGATAGATGGACGGACTGACAGATAGGACGATGGATGGATAATGGAAGGATAGACAGACAGATGGATGGACGGACGGATGTATGGAACAATGGATAGATGGATGGATGAATGGACGGATGGATGGAAGGATAGACAGACAGATGGATGGATGGACGGATGGATGGAAGTATAGACCGACAGAATGGATGGATGGATGGATGGATGGATGGATGGAAGGATAGACACAACAATTGGATAAATGGATGGATGGATGGATGGATGGAAGGATAGACCGGATGGATGGATGGATGGATGGATGGATGGATGGATGGATGGATGGATGGATGGATGGAAGGATAGACGAACGATTGGATGGATGGATGGATGGATGGATGGAAGGATAGACAGAATGATGGATGGATGGATGGATGGAAGGATAGACGAACGATTGGATGGATGGATGGATGGATGGATGGATGGATGGAAGGAAGGATAGACAGAATGATGGATGGATGGATGGAAAGATGGAAGAATAGACTGACGAATGGATGGAACGATGGATATCTTTTTCTAGAGATAATAGACCTTTATTATGCATTTTTGTAATTTTAATAATTATACATAACATATTTAATGTGAGATTCTTCAGTCATAAACTTGTTTAACTGCAGCTGAAGAAAAACAGCTGTACAGAATTTTATTATTATTATTATTATTATTATTATTATTATTATTTCAGTTTGAATCCTAATTATAGATGTAAACACACAGAACTGATGTAAGAGGACTCATGGAGTTCAGTTCTCGTGTGAGCATCATGACCTCTGTGTCTTCGTCTGAACTATTAAAGAGTGTTGCCATAGCAACATGCCACCGTCTGCCCCGTGGAATTGTGGGAGTAAACCCATGGGCATTCTGGGAGTGTGGCGAGTCTTAATACAGCTGTGTGAGCAGCGATTCACATTCAGCAGGAGCGAGGAGTAGATTTATTCAAAACGCACAATTTTTTAAATATTTTTTAAAATGTGCATTTAAATAAACCGAATGCTCCATAGAATTATAATGACATAAGATTTTCAAAAATCAAAACGATGTGAAACATGACCGTTTTATGAGCAAAATGTCAGGAAAAACCACCACCTCTGCCTCATTTACTTGGCAAAGACGATATAGAATCATAAATGTTACATTTTTAAATGCTTAGATTCCGCTTGTTATTTTGTAACATTCTGAAACTGTAGCAGATGAAGTTCTGTAACGACGCGTTAAATCAGCATGTTCTCGTCCTGCTGTCGTGTGTGTGTGTGTGTGACAGGTGTTGGCATCGACTGTCACTCTGTTCATCTGTGACGGGCACACGTGTGGACACACGGCTGACGGTGGGAACATCCTCCGTCTCCTTCAGAGCAATAGTTCATACAGTGTGTATGCAGTCATGTGACAGCTGTGTGTGAGGAACAAGTCATTTAACTCCGTTTCTGTAGGTTAGACTGATTTGTTGGCATTTTATGGCACTGTGAATTGTGTACTTTGCGACATGCAAATACCCATAATACTTAGTGCAAAAGTTTGGATTCAGTAAGATTTTAAATACTTTTATTCATCAAAGATGCATTGAATTGATCAAAAGTGGCAGTAAAACATGTATAATGTTACAGAAGATTCTATTTAACATTGATAATAATCATAAATGTTTCTTGAGCAGCAAATCCTCATATGAGAATGATTTGTGAAGGATCATGTGACACTGAAGACTGGAGTAATGATGATAAATTCAGCTTTGATCACAGGAATAAATTACACTTTACTATATATTCACATAGAGAACAGCTGCTTTACACTGGAATAATATTTCACATTTTTACTGTATTTCTGATCAAATAAATACAGACCCTAAATCTTTGAATGGCAGTTTATCAGAGTCTTTAAATCAATATTTCTAGAGTTTTGGTGTCTGAAAATCTCATGAAATGTTTATTTCAGCATTTATGATGTTACGCATTAACTTGCGTCTAAATATTCTCTATTTATTATAGTGAATCCAAGGATGCATCCAAATATTCAAGATTTGGGCAACCAAATGTTAAAGTCATAATGAAATCAAAATGGACAGTTCTTGTTTGTTTTTTTATTGTTTTTTTTATGGAATATTGTAGCGTTCATGGGTGGTGGGTCCTCCCCCAGAATTTGTTTTTACTGGTGTAGATGCCATTTACCCTAATGGCAAATAATCTGCCTGGTTTGCTAAACAAAATTACGGAAGACAACAGATTTTTTTTGTACAGTATCAAATCTGAAAGGCATTTATTTTTAGTAAAAATGAAGAAAATATTCGAAAAGTGGAAACAAAGCGCCTAACGTGTGTTTAATAATAAAGTGTTTATCTGTTCGGGGTCGGTGAACAGACATGCGCTGAATTAGAGACGGTAAAAGTGAGTGGGTCCAATATCACTGATCTTAAAAAGTGGGTGCAGAGCCGGCCCGTCCAACAGGCGATACAGGTGGTCGCCTAGGGCCCCGCCTCATCTGGGGGGCCCACCACGGCCGCCGCGAAACTAATAATCGGGTTGTCTATTTGCACTAAATGCAAATAAACCATCTGCCTGGCAGATGCAATGTCTGGTTGGGACAGACAGAAGTATAAAAGCCGTCTATAACTTGTCAGTATAGCAGTGGCGTAGGTCGTAAAACGAGTGTAACGCATAGCAGACACTTTTAATGCAAATCGACTTCAAAATCCACCTTTTGCCGAACTCGTTCTCGCTTTTTCCATATAAGCATATAAGATTGGAAAGGTGTGAAACAACAGAATAAATCAAATCTGAAAACATAAGAAACATACACAGTAGCACTTTACACTAATTTGCCTGTATGAAAAAGAGAAGCGCACAGGAAGAACGATAAGCTCAAAGTAAAGGTATGCTCTTTTGACTGCTTATTTATTGCTTGTCACATATGAGGGAAACTTTGGACCACATTCAGCGTGCTAAGTTAATGAATTATCTACTCGTGCATTTTGTATTGATTTACTGTTTGGTGAAGTTATTGTAGTTGGTAATGAATGTGGTGTGCCACCTACAGGCCTTTTAGGTGAAGTGTAGGTTCGTAAATAACACGCAATGCCGGAGACGCCGGTTTCAATCTCCCTCGGAGCGGGTCGAGTAGGAACGATTAATTTTTTTTTTTAGATGTATAATACACACATACTTGCATTTGTTTAAATCTATTTAAATATTTTTACATTTGTATGTTACACATTATTGAATGTTAATATATATTTACACACCCACATACAATGGTTCTGACGCCCATGGTAGCATTTATTATAAATAATTTATCAGTGAACATCATTATTGTTCCTCGCAATCGTGAATCAGAATAACTTCTTTTCCCTCTTGCAACATCTCTTCTCTGACAAGGGCGGGGCAACCTGTCACTCACATGAGATCCACAACCATCCAATCAATCCCCCACAGACAAAATCAAGCCCCGCCTTACATTTGTTCTTGTTCTAGAACCGTTTCACTCAGAGATGCATCACAATAGGGAAGAAAAGACTAGCGCAACTTCCCTTTCGTGCCGACTTTAAACATTTAAGTATTGGTTACTAAAACTGTGTGTGTGTGTTTCATAGCACAGCTGGCTCGGCTGCTGTTGTGCCAGTCAGGTTACACACACACACTTTCACAGGTGTCCTCTGTCCATCTGTCTGTGGTAGACGGGGTGTGTGTCTGCGGGACGCTAGACGGAGTGTCTGGGTCATTTGCTCTTGTGTCTCCCTACTGATAACGTAAAGGACACACACCAAAACCTTCCCCAGAAATATGCAATCACACCTCAGGAACAAGGTATGAAAGGTATAACTTCACTGCTACACTCGAGTATAATTTTGAGGAGTCTTGTTACATTTACAAGGTGAAAATAATGCTTCTTACTCCATTACAATTTCATGTAGGCTTGAAAGAACAAAGTATATATGTCATGTGACTTCAATACTTTCTCAATTATTTACCAATAGCAAAATAGCATTTTTCTGATGTGACTGAGTAAATGGCAGAACTCCTTTTTTAGTGAACTATCCCTATCAGACAGACAGTGAACTGTGTTTTTGTAATAACCATCGCTGTCAAGTGTGAACGCAGTTCATTAGTCTAAAAATCAGGGTTTCCACGGATCTTAAAAAAAGCCTTAATTTGACCTTCCACAATTTAAGGCCTTAATGTCTTAAATTCAATATCATGGCATTAAATTAGGGCCCTATGATTTCTGATGTGGAATTGCAGAATCCATTCATAAAAATGGAACTTACTGTATAATGCAGAATGTCAGGGAATTTGTCAAATTTTGGATGAATAAATCAAAAGTAGGTCAGCACACTTAAAGGGACAGTTAGCTCAAAAATGACAGTTCTGCCATCCTTTACTCACCGTACTGTCGTTCCAAACCCGTCAGACTTTCGTTCATCATATAAAGCCATCGAGTCTCTTCAGAACATTTGGAATAAACCGCCTGATTCGTATGGATCAGTTTTACGATCTCTTTATGAACTTTCTGAAGCGTCAGAGTGGAAGTTGCTTAGTCTGTCAATGAAGGGACAGAAATCTTTCTCTTCATTTGTGTTTTTCAGATGAATGGAAGTCAGTAAAATGTAAATTAACCATAAAATCATTTACCTACATATAATTACATGCACTGCAACAAATGATGTTCTTCCTCAGGATTTTTGTTTTCCAGTACAAATTCAAAACATCCTTAAATCAAGAGGCATTTAATGACATGCAAAATGAAGTCGTCTTGTTTGAGAAATTGCACAAAATTGAGTTTATGCTTAAAACAAGAACAAATATCTTTCATTGGGTATAAAAATTACTTGCATTTGAATTGTTTTTTTTAACACACTGGCAGATATTTGTTCTTGTTTTAATCATAAAATCACTTTCACAAGATTTCTTATCTCAAACTTTAATTTAAAATGAATTGCAAAGTTGTGGAGATCTGTTGGAAATTGTATCTAATACAGCTTTGAAGTGTCACTAATACAGCTCATCGTGTGCTTAGACATTTACATTTAGAGAACATATTGACGTGTTGTTCCCTTCAATTTATTCCTTACATTTTCGTAAAAAGGTCTTAAATTTACCTTCATAAAACTTGCAGAAAACCTGCTATATTCAAATGCCAACATATTCAGGATATTGGTTTACTTTAGCATGGTCAGAATGTGGGGAAAATAGTCATTTTTGACGTTTCTTTACAAAGTTTTGGCTTCAAAAATACTAAAATTAGAAAATATCTGCTACCTCTTGTTTTCAAAAGTCAATTAAAAAGCATTTAATTTTACAACTTTAAAATGCAACTTTAATATGTATTTTTTTGAGTGGGTACTTAAACATTTAATTGAATAAAATGTTTGAGAAACCCTGGAAAGGACATTTAAATTATGAATATAGTCAGGGCTAAAAGGCTGTTTAACATATGCAAGGCACATAATATATACAATTATTTTGGTCTTTCCTTGCTTTGACATGTTAAATAGATTTCAGTCCAGTGCAAATCAACTTTAGAAACTTTCTTTGTTACCAAGTTTCACTTGGTCCCACTGTTGTGAGGTCTGACCTTTTGACCTTGAATGGCTGCAAACTGTAACATGTCCTTTGTGGCAATTTATGCCCAAACCGCTGCAGGAAGAAGTGGAGAGAAATGATGAAACGTGCAGATCACTGTGTTAACCAGCATTTCTCAATCATCAAACCGTACAGAGTTCAGAGCCAAGGTCTTCAGATATTTCTGGACCATTAGTAGTGTCTTGTTTTGATTGTAGTTGCATGTTGTAAAGTGTGTGTGTGTGGTTTATTTCTTCAGTCGGAGGTCTTTCACCTCGTCCTGTGATGTGAACGGAGGCTCAAGGTCTCTTTAGATCAATGTTTAATCAACTACGTGATGCCGGTGATCACGTATCCCTGCGATGGGATTCTGATGCCCCCGATACTTAAATATTGTGCGAAATGAGCCGGTTTAGTCAAAGGATGGCCGTGTGTGTGTTTCCATGCTTGTATACATCAGTCATGTGCTTTATTTACTACAGGGTTTAGTTTTTGTATCATATCTGTGTTGGCATGTATATAAAAAATAACGTTTCTAATGAAACTTCACAAAGTAGTAGTGTTTTAATAATTGTAAAATAATATTTTATAATAAAATAAAATGTTTGATATTTTTAAAATTATATTTTACAATTAATTTCTTACATGTAATTTCTTATTTGCAAAATAGTTTTAATAATAAGTAACAGTATTATTAATAATAATTGTATAGTAATAATAAATGATGATTGATGATATTTGTATGTAATATTATTTTTATTATTATATTTAATAATTGTTGTTGTAGTTCTATTGATAATACAAATTATTACTTTTTTTTTTTTTTGGATCCGTACAAGCAAGCATAGTATATCTGGAGCAATTTTTTACCTTTTTAAAATGAAATTGCAATCTTTACTAGAAAAAACATGATTGTCTTCTCAAATCATTCAGCCCTAGTGCATGTCATATGAACAATCATTCAGTAATTGCTCATAACTCAGGCTGATATACATTGAATATGGTTGATGAAGTTGATGTTTATCTCTGATGACAGCTGTTATGGTTGTCTGTCATCTCTTACTAATAGTTCATTTGTCCTGTACTCGCGTCATCAGTCATGCGTCTCAGGTTGATTGTATTTTCTGACCGGAGCAGAACGGATACGTCACTGCTGTAATTGTCAGATGGGAGATGCAGGTTTCCACTGCCCATATGTGTGCATGAGGAAGTTACACACAGGCATGTTAAAATGACACCATCATGTGACCCACTATGTTCATACCTCATGCATGATGTTCACGTACATTTGCATTCATGCGATTTGGAACTGTTTGTTTAATGAAGTTGATATCTAATAATGTGTATGTATGTGTGTGTGTTTTCAGGGTGAGGAGGGACCGCCCAGCCTGGAGTACATTCAGGCCCGGGACCTGTTCCCCCAGAAAGAGCTGGTCAAAGAAGACGACGCTCTACAGGTCAGTTTCTCTTGCCAGACCACGAATATCCACTGTCTCCCATGCTGAGTTTTGCCTCATGTCCCTCTCTAAATTACTTATTTGTAAAAAATAAAATAAAATAAAAAAATAAATGTACTTATTTGTAAAATGTTTGATTTATTAATAATAATATAATTGTATAATAATTATAATTAAATACATAATAATAATAATAATAATAATAATAATAATAGTTCTAATAATGAATAATTATTAGAGATGCATGATACTAAATTTCTCTGCCAATTATTCAGAATATCTATGCCGATGCCGATTATTCAGAATAATATTTGCCATTACGATTATTCAGAATATCGTCTGGCGGTACCGATTAATCAGAATGACATCTGCCCATACCGATTATTCAGAATGCCATCTGCCAAATACCGATTATATTCATAATGTCATCTGCCAAATACCGATTATATTCAGAATGACATCTGCTAAATACCGATTATATTCAGAATGACATCTGCTAAATACCGATTATTTTCAGAATGTCGTCTGCCAAATACCGATTATTAAGAGTGACATCTGCCCAATACCGATTATATTCAGAATGACATCTGCCTGTACCGATTATTCAGAATGACATCTGCTAAATACCGATTATATTCAGAATGACATCTGCCAAATACAGATTATTTTCATAATGTCGTCTGCTAAATACCGATTATTCGGAATGACATCTGCCAAATACAGATTATTTTCAGAGTGTCGTCTGCCAAATACCGATTATTAAGAGTGACATCTGCCCAATACTGATTATATTCAGAATGACATCTGCCCGTACCGATTATTCAGAATGACATCTGCTAAATACCGATTATTCGGAATGACATCTGCCAAATACCGATTATTCGGAATGACATCTGCCAAATACCGATTATTCGGAATGACATCTGCCAAATACCGATTATTCGGAATGTCATCTGCCAAATACCGATTATTCAGAATGACATCTGCCAACTACCGATTATTTTCAGAATGACAATCTGCCAAATACAGATTATATTCAGAATGACATCTGCCCGTACCGATTATTCAGAATGACATCTGCCAAATACTGATTATTTTCAGAATGCCGTCTGCCAAATACCAATTATATTCAGAGTGACGTCTGCCCGTACCGATTATTCAGAATGACATCTGCTAAATACTGATTATTCAGAGTGACGTCTGCCAAATACAGATTATTTTCATAATGTCGTCTGCCAAATACCGATTATTCGGAATGACATCTGCCAAATACCGATTATTCAGAATGACGTCTGCCAACTACCGATTATTTTCAGAATGACAATCTGCCAAATACAGATTATATTCATAATGACATCTGCCCGTACCGATTATTCAGAATGACATCTGCCAAATACTGATTATTTTCAGAATGCCGTCTGCCAAATACCGATTATATTCAGAGTGAAGTCTGCCCGTACCGATTATTCAGAATGACATCTGCTAAATACTGATTATTCAGAGTGACGTCTGCCAAATACAGATTATTTTCATAATGTCGTCTGCCAAATACCGATTATTCGGAATGACATCTGCCAAATACCGATTATTCGGAATGACATCTGCCAAATACTGATTATTCAGAATGACATCTGCCAACTACCGATTATTTTCAGAATGACAATCTGCCAAATACTGATTATATTCATAATGACATCTGCCCGTACCGATTATTCAGAATGACATCTGCCAAATACTGATTATTTTCAGAATGCCGTCTGCCAAATACCAATTATATTCAGAGTGACGTCTGCCCGTACCGATTATTCAGAATGACATCTGCTAAATACTGATTATTCAGAGTGACGTCTGCCAAATACAGATTATTTTCATAATGTCGTCTGCCAAATACCGATTATTCAGAGTGACATCTGCCAAATACCGATTATTTTCAGAATGTTGTCTGCCAAATACAGATTATATTCAGAATGATTTCTGCCCATACAAATAGTTAGATTTTTCTTAAGGAAACAAACTTTCCCAACTAATGTTGTAAGCTATACAGGTATACAACTGTATGCAATAGGGATGTAACGATTCACCCAACTCACGATGCGAAACGATTCACGATACTAATTTCACAATACGATTTTCTCTATTTTTTTTTTACAAAATAAGATTTAAGACAAATTATAAAATAAGTGTCCTTTTATTTCTCAGACAAAATTCTGCATATTTCTTTGTAAAATTTAAATATATATTTGATGTCAAATAATAACTCAATTGAAATTTTAAAACCAAATTCTTAAAAAGTCCCTTCAAGGAGATCTTCCATTGTTTTCTTGGGAGGAGGTTGTTTCAGCTTCTTCACCCTCATCCCGCACTGAGGAAGAGCAGAAATAAGACTATAACAGTGACAGGGGTTTCACATTGTTATAAAGGCAAGATTTCAATTATAATTTGTATCATTACACTTGCAAGAGTTAGGAAAAACACATTTAGATAAATATGCCATAATAATCAACAAATTAAGTCAAAATGCCGCCACACCTCCGATTGATTGACAGTGCGTGCACACGGATGCGCTCGCGCCCAACTTCCATATGAATGAACTGAAAACATTAGTTTATTTCACTCTTCTTCGCGCCGGTGTGCACGCACAGTCCGTACTTGCTCGTTGCTATCATGCCTGTAAAGTGAGGTCTCAGTTTATGGTTTCAGCGTCCCTGCTGTTTAAAACGTGTATCGCGATTCGTTTAGCATCTCAACCGACTTGAATCGTCACACATTTGTATCGATTTGTATCGACTGAATCACATAAGCTAGTTTTCATAAACGTTTGTATTCATGACACATTTATTCAAACATACACATATAATTAACAGTAAAACATCTCCACTCTAGTGTTTTTATAGATGGTTAATGAACTGTGAACATTGGATAACTTTCCTGAGGTAAATGCAATGTTACGTGACATATTGTTCACAAGTTTTATTGATGTCTTTCCGCGGGTTTGAAACACTGATTGAGCGATTACATGAGACATAATACATTTCAGTAAGTTATACTGTATCTTTCAACAAACCTTTTGATGTTCATGCATGTTTTATTAAAGTGGAAGAAAAGACTCTGCTTGAACTGAGGATGCTACAGCGATCGGCACGTCACACACTGAGACTGTTTCTAATTGCTTTTATTTGCCAATACCGATTATACATTAGTGCATCTCTAATAATCATTATTCATTATAATTAAATATAATAATCTTAGTTAGTGGGTCAACACTCCTCAGACTACAAAGAAAATATCAGTGAAATGAGAGGTCTAGAATGGTTGGGGATTGAGGATAACAGATGTGGAGGTGAAAAGGACGGAGCAATGACACAATACAGCAGGGACAACCAGAGACGAGAGACAGACACAAGAGCAGAGAACTTGACATTGAGTCTTATTCAATGACTTTGCTCTAAATGCATCACTTAAAGTCCATATGTTCCACAGGGGTCAGTGTTGGGTCCGCTTTTATTTATTATTTATATTTTACCTCTTGGTCATATTTTTCACTCTTACGGCATTCATTTCCATTTTTATGCTGATGACACGCAAGTGTATGCATCTACAATGCCCTCTAATCTTACTAAATGCTTGCAGGATGTTAACAACAATTTTTTAAAGTTAAACATCAATAAAGCTGAAGCCCTCCTTGTTGGGTCTAGGTCTGTTTTATCCAAAGCTCACTCCTTAATTTTGTCTATTGATAACTGTCTGGTTAACTTTTCCACTCGAGAGAAAAGTCTTGAGGTTATACTTGATGGTTTGCTTTCTTTTGGTTCACATATTAATAATATTTCACGTACTGCATTTTTTTCCTTTCACGTAATATTGCTGGACTCCGTTCTTCTCTTTCTCAACACAGCACTGAAGTACTTATTCATGCCTTGGTTACTTCTCGGATTGATTATTGTAATTCTCTTTTATTTGGTATTCCTGAAAAACAACTTCACAGACTACAGTTAATTCAGATTTCATCAGCCAGGATTGTTACCCAGTCACGCACCTCTGATCATATTACTCCTATTCTTTTTCAACTGCACTGGCTTCCTGTCTGTTACCGTGTACATTATAAAATTGTACTCTTTACTTATAAAGCTCTCCATAATTTGGCACGTTATTACCTTTTAGACCTCCTTCATTTGTATATTCATGTACGTCGCCTTTGGCTTGCTCAGTTGGGGACACTAAATTTTCAAATAAATATCCAAATATTACTAAACTAAATTAACTATATCAACTACATTACTTGAATATATATGATAATTGAAATGAGCTGATGACATCACCGTTTTCTCCAGAGCGGCTGTACAGCCCAATCAAATTCTGTTCATTATTTTCCTGTTTAACACTGTGAAGCTGCTTTGAAACAATCTGCATTATAAAAAACGCTATATAAATAAAGTTGACTTGACTTGACTATGTTCATTGAGATCATCTTCGGCAGACTTATTGTCTGTTCCAAACTGCCAGTTCTTTTGGTGGTAGGGCTTTTAGTTGTGCAGCTTATGGATTTCTTTACCACTGCACATCTGTCAGCTGGATTCAATTTCCCAATTTAATGTTCAGATAAAAACATATCTGTTTAGAATAGCTTTTAATGATATGATTGATTGATTGATTGATTGTGTAAGTTTGTATTTTGTATGCTTTTTATTTTATACCTTGTTTTATATTGTATGGTGTCCTTGAGTGCCTTGAAAGGCGCTTTTAAATAAAAGGTATTATTATTATATGAAGGACTCTTAGTATATGTTCCTGGTCTTACTGTGATCGATTCATCAGTGCACATTATTTTAAGGTTGATGTTTGTCTGTGTAAAACTCGCTACAACTGTTTTTGGAGTGTTGTGAACAAAACAATTAGACTTGGAACTGGACATCTTTTGACCCAGCTAGCACCCTAGCAACCACCAACACCCCCTTAGCAACAGCATTGCAATCACACTTACCTAGAATGATGTGTTTAAAAGCACAATGGTGGGACGTTTATATTTTTATTTTATTTTATATTAGTTTATTTTAATATTTATTTTATAATAATAATATTATTATTATTATTATTATGTATTTATTATATATATACATATATATATATATATATATATATATATATATATATATATATATATATATATATATATATATATATATATATATATATATATATATATATATATATATATATATATATATATATATATATATATATATATATAATTTTTTTTTTTTTTTTTTTTTATATTTTTATATATATATTTATATTTATTATTATTATTATTATTATTATTATTTTTTTTTTATATATTTAATTTTTCAGCAACAGGCTCGAAAGCACAAATGTGGGACTTATTATTTTATATCTTTTTTAATCAAACTAGTAACCTGCTCAAGCACAATGGTGGGACTTCTGTATTTTTATTTTAAATATTAATATTAATTTATTAATATTATTATTATTAATTATTTGATTAAATTTTTTAATCAAACCAGTGCCTCATTACACATATTAGTGTAAATGGCTCATCGTAAACTTCCAAAATATTAGTTTTGACTTTTTTTTAAATTTTTTATTAAAGGAATACCTTGGGTCAAACTGAAACTGCTCCCAGCTTGTCTGACACATTTTCTTATTTCCGTTGTTCTTGCTGGAGGGAATGGCTTGTGCTGTCCTGGTTAATATCCCCAGATACACAAATCATTTATGATTCACTGTATGTGCAGTGCTTAATGTCTCCCCAGCGATTTATACATGAACCGCAGATGATAACAATACTTGAATATTCAGTATCTGCATTACAGGTGATTTTTAATTTTGCAATTTAGATCCCATTTGTGGCTGGATCTTGTTCTTAACCCATGCAATGTGTGCAAAATTGCAACATGTTTGCAAGTTGTCAGTAATTGTAACATTCATTGTCAGGTTTTGATGGTCTGTATGCATTTAAAAATGAATGAAAAGATAATTAAAATAATCCCACGTGTTTCTGTATTTGGTGCAGTTTTAGGCATGATTTTTAAGGGGGTTTCATTATTTGTCCTTAAAGATGATCACATGCATCCAATGTAAAGATGTGCATGAAGGGATCCTGATAACCATGCCATACATCTGTGCTCATAAATTTTGTATATTGTGTACTTTCTCCCGAGCAGATAGAGGAACAATGACTGCTTTCGCCAAAAGATAAAATACAGCTGTCGTTAATGCAAGCATCGCCCTGCGCTGGCCTTCCGTGTTTGTTTATTTGGACTTTATGCGCTTGTGTGTTTGGCGCAGTCGCGCTCGTGCTGCTTTGAGTTCTCCGTTGCGTGGGTTGTCAGACTCTCTGTGAAGATCTGCGGTAGGAGTCGTTCTCCCAGCGCTCACCTGATCCCTTTGAAGCAATGCTGCTTTCATGGGCTCGCTGTGTGTCACTCGGTTGGCACGCAGCTCCATGAAATATGAATGCAGTTTTCCCATAGATCAGCAGAAAGCACCAGTTCTTACAGACACCAGCATGCTTTATTTCTCTCTGCACGTTTCTAGCACTCCTAAGGTCCACTTGTGGACATTGGAGTGCACGTATAAAATTGCCTATAAATATCTCTTAAATACGAGCCGTTACATCAGTGGCTGGTGTAAATCTGAGTATAATGACTGCATCCTGCTGTAGGTTTGCAGTAATTCCTGAAAGATGCATGTGATATGACTCTGATAATAACAGAATGTCAGGAGAATATATACAGTCACTTGGTCGTTTATTATCTTGAAGGTCAAGACACACATTCTTACACAAATAGAGCAGTTTAAACGTCATTGCTCGCATGCTCATAACCTTAATAAAAGTCTGGATATCATTCATAAGGATTTGATTGAAAACATCGAGTTATTAATATGTAGGCTGTAGACATCATGATAGCTAGGTCAAGTCATTTCAGAGAGCAAGTTATTATATTTGGATGAAAGATGGATTAACATGCACTAAGCATGCGCTTTTGATTTTGTGCATTTTAGGGATGCATGATATATCATCTACCATATCAGGATCGGCCGATATATGTTCATTTTTAACGTTATTGTTATTGCCCTGATAAGAAAATATATTAAATATATTCTCGATATATTAAGCCGATAAATAATGTATTATTTCCTTCAGCTGAGACGCTTCAGATACGCACTGATGCAATTGTTTGAAATATGAAATATGTTTGGCCATAGGAGTGTGAAATTCAAGCTAGGCTACTGTTCTGTATGTTTGATTTAAGTTGAAGTGTTTGGGACATGGCTTTTAATGGTGAGACTTTTGCTCTCAAAAATTATATACATTTAGATTTAAATCTATCGGTCAATATATCGGTTATCGGCTTTTAAATATAAAAAAGTATCGTTATCGTATCGGCCAAAATGTTCATATCAGCGCATCCCTAGTGCATTTACATCTTTAATATGTTTTACTCCTCTTTCATTGCTCAGATGTCTTTCTAGGTAAGGTCATCTTTCACTGTCTTTGTCCCCTAAGTAGGACAGACTCTGTGTCTGTACCTCCTGTGAGACGTGTAGAGAGACGGAGTAACAGTAGGAAGTCGATGAGTAAGATCTCATGTGGTGCTTTTGGCCTCCACATTACAGACCGATTTATACAGCGCTAAATGTGAGACGCTTCACCATCCCTAGAAAGGAAGCAGTTAAGGGTAGACAGTAGACGCTTTTGTGCATGACTGTGTGTGCTTTGGGTTTTTGACAGTGTTCAAGAGCGAACAAACCATTTTGTATTTGTAATCTAATGTAGTTTTGAGTGAAACAGAATATTTAATGAGAAAATGTAGAGTTGTAGAGGAGTTGAAAAGGAGGGATTCATGATGCCTGCCGAGGAGCAAGTTATTACATTTTGATGAAAGATTTTAAAGATGGACTTTAATTTCAATTGGAATATTGTGCACTGATGAATTATTCACAAGACCAGGAACATGTTAAAGTAAATAGTCAAATATTTTATATATTTATAGCAGATTTTCCCCAACATCTTTTGTATCTACCATCACAGTAAAGATCGGTGGACCAACTTATTTTCCTTATTAGGGGCCGCTTTGAGTCTATGGCTGCCCATAGAACCGCTTGCAGTAAAATTATGAAATTTGGCACACAGATAAAGTGCAGTCTGTACATTAACCACAGCAATTGTGGAGTCTCTAACTCAATCGCTGTAGCGCCACCAAATGTCCAAAGTTTCACTTACGTTTATGCTAATAAGTAAATAACTGCAATTTAGAATTTTCTGAAAAACCTACTTTTTCGAACTCCTCCTAGGCCGTTGCTCTGACTTTTCATTCACTTGAACCAGATCATCTTCAGACCATGCTGAAAAAAAGTTATGGAATTCAAGTTGATTCGTCAAACCGTTCTTTAACACGTTAAATAATTGGACGAAGAGCATGCCAAAATGATCATAAGGCTATATCTCCGCAACACGTTAGCGTATTCTGACCAAACTTGGTGTGTGTTTTGACAACTATGACCTGAGGCTACCTGCACAGTTTTGGTGCAGTGCCATCTAGTGGTCACGAGATATGACAAATTTACATTTTTGCTTATAATTGCTTCTGAAATCACAAAATTGGTCTCTTTAAATGTCGAGTTGAGTGATACCAAATTTTCCCATATCGGCCATTTTTTTTTGGTTGTAAAATGCGCATTGGCGTATCGTTATGAAACTCGGTATGTGTCTTCAGCACCGTGCCCTGAAGGTTTTCTCTGTTTCGACAACTTGTGGTAAAAAAATGAAATTTCCAAAAATGCTTTTGAACTTTTAATTTAAATTCACCCACTGTAATGGTCTTAATAGATTCCTTGGGTCAGGCTGAGGACATGGATACCAATTTTGCCATAGTTGCCCGAACTTCCTGTCCGCCATTTTGATTTTCTTTAAAACCGACTTTTTTGAACTATAGCAGACCGTTTGCTAGACTGTATAACTACACCGTTTGTCCAATTTTCACCAAAATTTAATCGTATCATCTTCTGGCCATGCCAGCAAATAATTATGGATTTTGTCGATAGACAAAATCGTTTTCATATACCGCAGCAACAAAGTTGAGGCATGATGCCAAAACGACTCTTAAGGCTGTATCTCTGCAATGCTTTGGCATATTGACACCAAACTTTGCATGTGTCATTGTCACCTCACTTTGACCTCACCACATCAATTTGGTCACAGCGCCACCTATTGGTCGAAAGTAATAACCATTAAATCATGTTACTAGTGACTGTATTTATGACTTTTGTCTTTTAATTGCTCAGTGTTGCAGTTGGTCTGATGCTCCCAGCCATCCTGGCGTGACTTATTGTACCTTCTTTGTGCTTGGCCCCTTATTTTACGCTTGCAATAATTTTTTTATTAAGTGTTTTTTGTGTTTTAGTCTTGAGGGTTCTTGAATGATCTGCATGTTTTTAAGTACAGTGTCTAATTTCTGTGTCTCTAGTGTCACTAAATGAAATTTCAAAAATAGTGGCCGTTTTCAAACAGGTTTTACTGTTTCTGCTATTGGTCGAACAAACAGTTAGTCCTGCCCCAAACTCATGCAATGATTTTACTTAGTCAGGGTGCTTAAACAAATGTGTTGCAGTTCTATTTGGTGACAGAAATCACACACTTGCACATCACGTCT